>BSYO01000009.1:6195189-6587689 GCA_033239525.1 Nepenthes gracilis
GCTTTATTAACATAATGTTTTAAAAAGGATAAAATAATATATATATATATATTATTTTTTAAATTCATTATCTTAATTTTTTAAGGATGTTTTGTAAAATTTCAAGCCAGATTAATTAAATTTAAAATAATAATACCTATAAGATGTGTTGCGTTCTCGAGTTTCGGTCGCCGTACAATGAAAGTCCGAGTTCGCTCTTTGCGCTCTTTCAATAACATCGGATGGACGGAATTGTGTAACACAAAAGGAATTGTTAAGTTCGATGAGAATGATGTTTTAGGAAGGAAAATGGGACGATGGCGCGATCTGCGAGAACTTTATGTTGAGAAATTTTAAGAATGAAAGGAAAAAAGCAGCGATGATGAATATTAGGTTCGAAAGATTCCATTACTTTTAGAATGGAATACAATTGGTCACAGTGGCACTTTTTGTTGCCATACAAAGTTACAAAGCAAGAGATCTCGTTCTCTATTTTCTTTTCTAACTTTCTTTCTCAGTGCCTCTTCCTCTTTTGCTTTCTTTCTGTTTTACTTAGCTGTTATTCACAGTGTGTATGCAAATGTCAGTACTTGGAATCCTTTCTTTCGTTGCTTGAATGTGGTATTTATAGAGGGGGATCATGCTGTTGAAATGGGGACACGTGGTGTTGGCGTGTGTTGGGATATCTGTCACCAACTCTGCTGATTCGGCGTGTCAGGGAGGCCTGCCACAAACTCTGTTGATTCGGCTTGTCAGGTGCCACTAGCCCCATAATGATTGCGCGTGCTTTGAGCATCGTGATTTCCTACGGAGGTGGCGTGTTGCAGAGAATGCGTGCTCCTTGGTAATAGTGAATCGTCTGAGCTGGCGTGCTCGGCCATCTTGGGCCCCATTTTTTCCTGATCTGACGATCCAGAAATGAAGAGATTGTCCTCGTACTTAAAAAGTCTTCTGGGTCTTTTCCGAATCCTCGAGCTTATTGAGGTAGGTTCTTGAACGTTTCGCTTGCTAAAGGCCATTGGGATTTTAGTGTTATATTCTTGGCTTTATGTCATCGGGATTTCATTGGTGTTGTTAGTCTCTTATGGCGTTCTCGGGCCTCTTGGGTCAAATTGGTCTCTCGGACCATTGCCGCCATTTGGGCTTCTTGGAACGTTGGCCCAGGTTCTCGGGCTTCTAAGGCCAACTTAACTTCTTGGGCTAAGTTAGGCTTATTGGACCTCCTAGGATGCGAGTGACTGTCTTTGGGACTTTTGGGCCAAATTGTCCCCGTAAGTTTTTTAGTCCGTGGACTTGACTCTTCGGGCCTTCCTTCCTGGGCCTCGAGTCACAGGACCCCGTTTAGCCCCTGTCAAAGGGGTTGGAGAACTTCAGCCGTTTGACATGTGCAGGCTTCGCTCTTCTATAGTGGCGGTTCGCGAATCACCTTCTTGGTGGGAGTTGTCTCTCATCGGTAGAGACTTTCTTACAATGAGACCCATCGGCGCCGCGTTTGGGTTTGCCCGGGCATTAAATCGTCATTGATTGAGGTGACATTGCCTCGGGAAGCCCAAAGCCCACAATCTCTTCCTGGCGTGAGCCAGCCGGCGTGTGGCAAGGGTTATGATGAGGGTGCTGCTTTACGTTTTCAAATTCTTTTTAAGTTGCCTTTTCGTTTTCGTTTCCTTCCTCCTTCATTTCTGCGCATCCTTAGCATTTCTCCTGCTTTCCAAAACCCTTCGCCGTCGTTCCTCCTTTCTCATTTCGCAGAGACGCTTCTCCCGTTTCCATGGCTCCTGGGGTTAAGGAAATTGCTTCCTCTCTCTCCTTTAAAGACCTTGAGTAGATTCGGGCTAAGTACAACATTCCAGACTCCGTGGCGATGGTGGTCCCTGGAGCCACTGAGAGAGCTTGCAGCCCTCCTGACGGCTTCATCGTCGTTTACAAAGTCCATCTTAAAGGTGGGCATTGCTTCCCTGTCCTCTTGGAGCTGTACCATCTTATGAGGGAGTTGGGAGTCCCGTTCGCCAAGCTTCAGCCGAACACCATTAGGTACTTAGTTTCCCTTTGTGTGTTTGCGCGTTGCCACCATAAAGTTCTCGAGATAGCCATGGTGAAGGTCATGTTTCGCTTCACTCATAATCTAGACTGGATCACCATGATTCCTCGTCCGAAGTTCGCTGTGAAGAGTGGAGGAAACCCGAATTCCACCAAAAGGTGGAAGGATAAGTTCTTCTTTTTGGACGTCCGGGAGAACTGAGAGCTCTCCCTTACATGGAAAAACGTGACAAGCAAATACTACTCGGATGCCACTGCGGAGGTGAGGGAAGTTGACAAGGTGGTCACGGACTTGGTGATGTCCAACCTTGGCAGCTTCAATGTTGGAAAGAGAAACACCTTGTTATCAACCGAGAGTATGGCGAAGGCCAAATGGGTGACGATATCCGAGGACTCCACCGTTGTTGCAGCTGCAAAGAAGAAGAAGAAGATATTAAAGAAAAAAGGGAGTTCCCTTACCATTGAGGAGCTGTCCGAGAGGCCACGGAAGAGTCAACGGACTAAGGCTTCGGAGGATCTAGTGCCAATCGTCGAGTACTCCTCGTTCGGCGATGATGACGCCGTCATTGCGCCTCTTGTCAGGAGGGCCATGGGTTTGGTTGTCAGACCTACTGCGGAGCCTGAGACAGTAGGCCCTTCTTCTGCTGCTGCTGAGATCTAGGGTAAGGTCTTAGACTTTCCTGTTGGTCCATCCGAGGATCCTAACGTTTTTGAGGCCGCGGAGGAGGCTGGAGACAATCAGGGCAAGGAGGCGGCTATGATTGTGACCGTTCCCGCCCTGGAGGCTGTTGAGGTTGGGGAGCCTTGTGGGATAGAGCCAACCGTCGTCGCCCCTGCCGAGGACACTGTCGAGATTCGTAGCGGCGATGAGGTTGAGATCGCAGTCGTGAGCCCCACGAGGTTCTTGAGCTCCCGGAGTTGTTGAGCCCCTGGAATCCATTGACCCCTTAGAAGTTGTTGAGCCCTGCTTTACGAAGGTCCTTAAATGAGGCTATTTTTTGATGCTCCTGCGGCGCCTGTAGATGAGCCGCTGGAGGCCGAGGTCGCAGGGGAGCGTGGGCAAAGCCATGACTCTCTCGTCTCTAAGGTACTTCACCGTTTTTCCACCTGCCTTGTTTCCTGTTACTTGTGTCTTAATGAACTTGCCTCTTCTTACAGCTCTAGGATCTTGTTCGGAGCCTCAATCAGCTGATTGGCAAGGTCGCCTAAGCCTACTCGGAGATGGAGTCTTTAAGGACTGCTGGAGAGACGGCCGGTGGAAAGGAGTGGAGAGGACTTACCCTCTGAAGAGCACCTCTTTTGAGAAACCCAAGGCTTGGTAATTGGTATTTTACTCTTTTGAGAAAGGAACCTCCAACTGGAGGAAGCGCTGAGGGCATCGATGAGAGCCGTGGATATAGCACCCCTGTTGGAGACCAATTATTGGGACGACATTCATTTGTGCCATCGGCTGATGCGGTTGCTATATCTGCGGTTCCCCACTGCCATGCTGGATCCTCGAAACGCATGCGCCACATGCCCCGGGGATGTGTACGGCATTGCAGGGAGGCCATTTTCTGGGTCCCCATGTCCGAGTCATTTCGGGGGTCCTCATCCTTCACATCAGTGGTGGAGCTCGGGCCAGGCAGAGGCTTCCCCCAATCTCAAGAAGAAGGGCAACCTGGGACCACTCCTCCGCGGGGTCCCTCTGAAAGCTAGCTTCTCTCTTTTTTTATATTGTTGTTCATATGTTGTACATAAATAAAATGGATATTCAATTTCAGCTCGAGTGTTTGATTCCTTCTCCTTGATTTCTGGAGTGTTTTTTGTCATGGCGCTAAAAAAGTTAGCCTTGCGTCCAACTAACGTCTGAGTTCTTTGTCATGTGACCTCTTGGGCCACTTGGACAAATATAAGTTTTGAATACGACCTCTTGGGCCGCTTGGATAAATCCAAGTTTTGAAATACGACTTCTTGGGCCGCTCAAACGAAACTGAGTTTTGAAAACGACCTCTTGGGCCGCTCGGACAAATCCGAGTTTTGAAATCCGACCTCTTGGGCTGCTTGGACCAATCAGAAGTTTGAAATCGACCTCTTGACCGCTCAGAACGGTCGAGTTTTTAAAATACGACCTCTTGGGCTGCTTGAACGAATCCGAGTTTTAAAATACAACCTCTTGGGCCGCTCGGACGAATCTGAGTTTTCTCTCCCCCTCATTTTTTTTTGTTTCTTACATATAAGGGGCGAGGGGGTCGTTTTACTTAAAGACAGCTTAAGTTTGGCAGGCTGCCTGGACAGCTAGCTATTCATTTATTATTGGTAATATCTTATGAAGTCCGTGGCGTTCCAAGTTCGGGATACCGACTTGCCCTCTTGGGTGTGCAATTTGTAGGCCCCTACCGGGATAGCGAGAGACCAAAATGGTCCCTCTAATTTGGGGGAGAGTTTATTTACTGCCCGGTATTTTTTCCTGGCCTCCCACGCTTCTCGCCAAGATCGATCCCCCGACCTCGAACCGCCGCGCCTTTACCTTCTGTCAGTAGCGGGCAACCCAGCCCACGTACGCCGCTACCTTTAGCCTAGCTTGGTTTCATGACCTCCTCGAGCATATCGAGGTTTTAGAAGTCTTTTTGTTGTTGTCGGTTGAATTAAGCATCCAACACTTGAAACTTGTGAGGCCTACTTCTATTGGGATGACAGCTTCAACCCTGTATCAGAGGCTGAAGGGGGTCTCCCTCGTGGGTTCCTTGGGCGTCGTCCTGTATGACCAAAGGACGGACGGCAGCTCGTGTACCCACGAGCCCTCGGAACACTCCAGCTTAGTCTTGAGCCTGTGCATGATCGTGCGGTTTGTGACCTCCACCTGCCCGTTGGCTTGGGGGCACGCCCCTCGACGTGTGGACGAGTTGATCTTGGTGGTGCGATTACTTGGTGAAACCGTTTTTGCAGAACCGCGTCCGTTATCGGTCAAAATGCACTGGGATCCCAAATCGCATCGATGTTTTGCGGAGGAACTTAGTGGCATTTTGTTCCGTTATCATTACGAGTGGTACCTTTGCCTCCACCCATTTGGTGAAGTAATCTATCCCTTTTGATTAGAAACTTTCTCTATCCAGGCGCGGGAGCCGCCCAGAGAATGTCGAGCCCCCACCGAGAATGGCCCACGGTGATTGGAGTGCCAAAATGTGGTGGGGGCGATGACTCACGTTGCTATGGGTTGGCGCCTCGCATTTGTGCACAAAGTCCATGGCGTCGTACTTCATCGTTGGCGATAATATCCCTACCTCATGAGCTTGAAGGCCAGGTTCTTCCCTCCGATGTGGGACCTGCATATCCCGAGCTGCACCTCCTATAGGGCATACTCGACCTTCTCGGGGGTGAGACACCTTAAGTAAGGGGTTGAGAAACCTCGCCGGTACAACTGGCCGTCCATGATCGTGTACCACCCCACTGTCTTCTTTACCTTCTTGGCCTCATTTGGATCCTCCGGGCAATGTCCGGTGAATAGATACCTTAGGTAAGGAGTCATGCAGGTGTTGCCATTAGACACTTGCATCACCTCTTGCTCGGGGTCTTCGATACTAAATTTGTTTAGAACTTCACGCATCCCTCGAACATACTGTACCGGATCTCCCAAAGCCGCCGCCCTTGCCAGCGTGTCGGCTTGGCGTTTTCTTTTCTCAGGATGTGGACAAACTCGACTGCCTCGAAGTCCAAGATCACACTTATGACTTTGGAGAGGTACTTGGAGAGCTGTGGGCTGTTGACGTCGAAGTGCCCGCGGACTTGGTTGACGACCAATTCGGAGTCGCCGTAAACGAATAGATTTTTGGCCGAGCACTCCTTAGCTAACCGAAGTCCATCCAGCAAGGCTTCATATTCCAAGCATTGTTAATGGCCGAGAACCCGAGGGTTAGTGAATATTTTATCTCCACCCCCTTGGCGTGCGTAAAAACAATAACACGACTCATGACCATCATTCATCAAGGAGCCGTCTACGTGGGGTCCACGTCGATGCCTTCACGAACTCATCTGCACCAAGCAAGCTTCCGTCGCCGTTGGCGGCAAAGATTGTCTCAATAAGGAAGTCCACAGGGTGCATCCTTTAAAGCGCCTCGGACGGAACTCAATATCGAATTCTCCTAATTCGATGGCCCATGATCAATCGTCTGGATATCTCGAACCTGTCGCAAGATGGCCCTCGGTGGTCGTGGCCTGGTCAAGACCACTATCCACGTAATACTGAAAATATGGCCTAAGCTTTCACGCGAGTAAACCAATGCTAAAATGACCTTCTTTGTGAGCGGATATCGGTCTTGAGTCATGAGAGTCTTGCTTCGTGACATACGGTACATTATTTCATGTGTTATTTTCGTATCAGAGCTGAGCTCAAGGCCGTGTCAGAAACGGAGAGATACAGGTATAGCTCCTCGCCCTGTTGGGGAGAAGCTAAAACAGGTGGGCTCGAGAGGTAGCTTTTGAGACCTTAGAATGCATCTTCACAGTCTTCATTCCACCGAAAATCTCGGGTCTTTGTTCCTCTCAAGGTCTTGAAGAACGGTAGGTGCTTCTCGGCCGATTTTACCAGAAAACGGGAGAGGGTGGCCGCCCGCCTGGTAAGCTTCTGGACCTCCTTCACTGTCCGTGGAGATCGTATATCGAGGATGGCCTTTATCTTTTCTCGGTTAGCCTAGATCCCCCGATGCGACACGATATAACCCGGGAACTTCTCCGAAGCTCGCCGAATGTGCACTTGTTCGGTTACAGCTTCATCCGAGTAGAGTCTGAGTACATGAAGGCCTCGGCCAAGTCCTTTTATGTGATCGGGCTATTCTGCTTTCGACAAGCATGTCGCCGATGTGAACTTCCACGTTCTGCGCCATCTCAGTTCTGGAACATTTTTTTAACGAGTCGCTGATAAGTCGCGCATGTATCCTTAAGGCCAAAGGGCATTACCTTGTAACAGTACGTCTCTTGGTCCGTTATGAACGACGTGTGTTCCTCGTCCTCGAGACTCATTTTGATCTGATTGTAGCTCGAGTACGCGTCCATGAAACTTAAGAGCTCGTGGTCGGGCATCGAATCTACAAGTTGGTCAATCCTGGGCAGTGAGAAACTGCCATTGGGGTATGCTTTGTTGAGGTCGGTGAAGTCCACACACATCCTCCATTTTCCACTGTTCTTCTTTACCATGACCACGTTTGCCAACCAGTCTGGGTATTACACTTCTCGACCGAACCCGACGTCTAGGAGTTTCTTGACTTCCTTGCGTATGGCCATCAACTTTTCTGTGGAGTAATTTCTACACTTTTGCCTGACGGGCTTATGACGAGGATTAATGCACAGCTTGTGGACTATGACCTTGGAGGAGATTCCCGGCATGTCACTGGGT
Source organism: Nepenthes gracilis (assembly GCA_033239525.1). Classification (NCBI taxonomy): domain Eukaryota; kingdom Viridiplantae; phylum Streptophyta; class Magnoliopsida; order Caryophyllales; family Nepenthaceae; genus Nepenthes; species Nepenthes gracilis. The sequence continues at coordinate 6,202,577 of BSYO01000009.1, forward strand.
GACCCGGCAAATATGTCCAAGTTCTCCCGCAGGAAGCTGATGAGTTGGTCTCGGACAGACTCTGGCAGCGAGCTTCCTATATGGACATACTTCTCCGGATCCCTCGGATCCAACGAGACTTGGACGGTTGGCTCCCCAGGTTGCGCATGTTGCAGCGTGGTCTCGTCTCTGAGGTCGAGGTCTTCCATTTGTTGCGGAAGGGTTGCTTGCGTGGTTTGTGCTAAGTAACACATCCGTTCCGTGGATTGATCCCCGAGGACTTTTCCCACACCATGCGGGGTTGGAAACTTCATTTTTAGGTGCGGGATGGAAGTCACTGCACTAAATTCGGTCAGGTAAGGGCATCCGAGTATTGCATTATAAGCCGATGACAGGTCCATGACCAGAAAGGTTAGGACCTTGGGCCAGCGTCTCGAATACTTCCCTGTTACCTCTAATTGGATGATACCTTGAGCAGGTTACGGCTCATTGTTCGGCCACCCCATAGAGGGCCCTTTAGCGCTCTCATTTGACTCTTCTTAAACCATAACTTGAAATAGGCATCGAGGTAGAGCAAATTTCTGGAGCTTTCATTATCAATAAAAACTCGTTTTATCCGGTACTCATTTGCTCCGTCCAAAACGAGTGTAGTTACAACGAGAGGATCGGAGTGAGGAGAAGTTACATGATCCATATCCTTATTGCTAAAGCAGATAACTTCGTCTTCGCCTCCGGGTCCCGTCCTTGGCCTCTTTGCTGCTGTGAGCTCCTGCCCGTTCCCTATGGCCGGCTGACTCGATATCATGTTTACGACCCCTGCAACCACTCTGTTCCTAGGGGCTCAGCCTCGCCGTCACTCACTGTTTTGGAAGCTTGCCCGGGTCTTTGCAGGAAGCGGTTGAGGTGTCCCCTCTTGATCAGCTCCTCTATCTCCTTCTGCAGAGTCTTGCAGTCCTTCGTGCTGTGACGCCCGGAGCGATTGTAGTCGCAGTATTTCGTTTGGTCCCCACCCTCCGGGTTCTTCAGCGGCTTGGGTCACTTCAGGAACTTTTTCTCCTGGATCTGCATCAGCACGTTGGTGCGGGTGTCGTTCAGTGGCGTGAAGTGCATCGGCCTCGGCTCTCTCCGGGCGTTTTGTTTGGCCTTGTGCTGTTTCTTTGCTACCCGGGGACTCTGATAGTCCTTGGCCTTTCTCTTGCCTTCCGCCACCTTTGGATGGGGGTGCTCGTCCCTCTCTGGCCGTTTGGCTTCGTTGGCCTCTTCGGCGCAAATATACGCCTGAATGCGGCCTCGACCTCATGAGGGATTGGGGACCCTTATGGACGAGGTACTTGAAGAAGGCACTTCCCTCCAGGGCCGAGAGAAAAGCGTTTAACTTCACATCGTCAATCAATTTTGGGATTTTCCTAGCCTCCGCTACGAATCGGGCCAGGAATCCCCTCAGGCTCTTTCTGGGTGCCTTGCTTGACCCGAGTAAGGTGCCAGGGTTGCTTCTCTATCTTCCTGCTAGAGGCGAACTGCGAGAGGAAGGCTGTTACCAAGTCGCTGAAGGTGCGGATGGAGTCCGCCGACATCCCATAGAACCACATCCTTGCATCCCCCTTTAAGGTCAAGGGGAAGTTTGGCACATGGTTGTCTCATCCAAACCCTCCAAGCTCATGTGCTCCTGGAAGTGGTTGAGGTGATCTATCGGGTCAGCGCTGCCATCATAGACCTCCAGGTTTGGTATTTTAAACTTTGGAGGGAGCGTCCTCATTCTGATTTCTGTCGAGAATGGGGATTGGAGCGCATTAGCTTCTCTCCCGCTGCTTTCACCGAGGACTCGATTCCATCCTCTTTCTAACCTCACATCCACTCGGAGTGGGGCAGTTGCCTTCTTCTCGTTGAGGTAATGCTTTAACTCATAGGGTTCTCGATCCTCACGGCGCTTAGGGGCCACCCTGGCTCCTTGGGGGGAGCATCCTGCGGGACCGCCTCTCGAGCGCTGCGCTCGTAGCGACTCCAAAAGGTCCCAGAGTTGCGCCTCTCTGGGCTTTCTTCTCGGATCCGAGGACTTAGATAGCCTTCTAGCCCATGTGGGGCCCTATTGCCGGAGGCGATTTGGGTCATCGGGTTTTCATGCCTGCTGGGTCGCTACTCTTGGCGATCTCTCTCCCTGCCCCTGGTTGGGGACATTCCGGCCTGGAAGACCCTAGAAGGGGCTCCTCTCACCCGCTCGTCGATCTTGGAGCAAAGTGTTTCGAATGCCTTGGACATGTCTTCTATTTTGGCCGCCAAGGCCCTGACCATTGGATCAGGGTGGTTTTAAACCCCGACGCAGGGGTCGGGGCCATCATTGTGTGAGGCCACCTCTTTGACCGGTGCACTCGCCTGTAACCTTGTGTTCACCATTTTGGACCTTAGAGTTGGAGTCGTTGTAGTGTTTCTGTATGTTTTGTGAAGATATTAAAAGTAGAGTTTTAGTCGTTTCCCGCAGACGACGCTATTGTTGCGATCTCGAGTTCCGATCGCCGTACAACGAGAGTCCGAGTTCACTTTTCATAATGATTCGGCGTGTTAGGGAGGCCTGTCATCAACTCTGCTGATTCGGTGTGTTAGGTGCCGTTAGCCCCATAATGATTGCGAGTGCTCTGAGCGTCGTGATTTTCTGCGGAGATGGCGTGTTGTAGAGAACGCGTACTCCTTGGTAATAGTGAATTGTCTGAGTTAGCGTGCTCGGCCATGTTGGGCCCCCTTTTCCCCTGATCTGACGATTCAGAGATGAAGAGATTGTCCTCGTACCTAGAAAGCCTTCTAGGTCTTTACCGAATCCTCGAGCTTATTGAGTTAGGTTCTCGGACGTTTCGCTTGCTAAATGCCCTTGGGATTTCAGTGCTATATTCTTGGCTTTATGTCCCCGGGATTTCATTGGTGACGTTAGTCTCTTATGGCGTTCTCGGGCCTCTTGGGTCAAATTGGTCTCTCCGACCATTGTCGCCATTTGGGCTTCTTGGGATGCTGGCTCAGGTTCTCGGATTTCTAAGGCCAACTTAACCTCTTGGTCTAAATTAAACTGGCTGTCTCCCCGAGATGCGAGTAGTATGATTTTGGAGGCTTTTAGGCCAAATTGCTCATAAATAAGTCTCCTTTGGTCCGTGGACTTGACTCTTTGAGTCTTCCTTTTTGGGCCTTTGGGTCTGGGACCCATCAAGATACATGTATATTTGATCAAAATCAAATTGTTCAATCGGCAGATTCAATTGACTAGAATCTTTAGAAGATTTGATCAATATATAAAAGAATATTAATGGATATAGTTATAAAATTAGATATGATTATTTTTTTAGCTAGGTATAATCACTGAAGTATCAAGTTTGACCTGACTTAATTATAATTTTTTATGAATATAATTTATTTTAAATAAATATTAAGTTTAAATGATGAATTATTTTTTATATAATTAATAATTTTTTATGTAAAACTTTTTTATTAAATATATATTTATGTTATATTTAATCCTAATATTATAAATTTTAAAATATTATGTATTTTGGATATTTTTAAGTAAATATAAAATTTAAAATAAATAAACTAAAAATAATAATAATATCCAGGGATCGGTCCAAATGGGCCCATTTTGGCTTATAGATTGAGGACAGTTATAGCTTTTGACATGGGTAACAAAATTTTATTCAACCTGTCATAATTTATCAATTATAAATTATTATTTAAATTTAATTTATATTTAATTTAAATTTATTTTTAATCAAATCTAGATGTAGGACAATTAATTTTAGAGCTTCTTTGCATGCGTATCACGTGATTCTAATATATAATAATAATAGAGTTTTTTATTATAAGAAATTAATAGTAACATAGAAATAACCTTTTTAGTAAAATTATATAAAAAGGATAATATTTTTGAGAATTTTTGCGCTAACCTAATCAGTCTAAGAATTAATGGACTTGAGATAGCTCAAGTCCGCATTTAATTGGGCTAGAAAGCCACTGGGCCTTCATTGAATGGGCTGAAAATCCTAGGGCCCAACTCGATTGACAATGAAATCCTTAGGACAACATTTTGAAAAATTTTCAACACCATTTAATTAGATTTTTTTTTCTGCCTGCCAAAATAAATAAATAAATAAAATAAAATAAAACACACTAGGCTTTAAAAATTAATCTTATTTTTTTTAAATTATTCATTCATTTAAAAATAAAAAAATTAAGATACATTCATTTTAAATTTTAATTATTTTTTAAAAATATGATCAAATTATAATTATATATATATTTTTAATAAACAACTGAGATTGAGAGGAGTAGGATAAGTAGCTCCTTTAAATCCTCAAAATCATATATATATATATATATATATATCTAATAACTTTAAGCAATCTTGTTCTTAAAAGGTCAGAATATAAACTATGCATCCATATTTTTAGAACGTTCAAGAATTATGTTATTATTATACATCAACATAAATAATAATATCGTGAATATTATTAGTAAATAAGCAGACAAAAAAATGCATTATATGGAGTAATAGATGATATTTAGCCATGTGTTAAAAATAATTAAATTATATGTAAAATAATATCATTACACAAAAATGTATTTTTTTAAAAGTAGATATAAAATTAGGATATGAGAACGGTTATATATATTTATCTAAGTTAATATTTATATCTAAACATAGATGTTTAAATTAAAAAGATATCATGTTAAATTGTCTAAATTTTATAATACCATCTAAATTTGCATTTAGATATTTTAAATTCATACGTTTATACACCCTCAACAATGCTGGATTTATTTTCTTTATCTTATTATTTTCTCCTTTCGCTCACATTTGCATTTTGTGAACCCGTTTTCTCTTTGGCGTTTATTATTTTATTTATAACTACTACTTTTATTACTTATCTCAACTTTGATTTATATCATTTATATATAAAAAAATTAAAAAGCCATTTGTTAAAAAATTATTATTAGATAATATAATAAAATAAAATTTGAATCAATTATTAAAAAATATGTTAAAAAATATTAAACTATTTTTTAAATTATTATTTAATTAATATAAAATTATCAGTATAGGCAATCTAATATTATATAAAACATAACAAAAGTTTAAATTTAAAATAATAATATTAAATAATATAATTTAAATATTTTAATAAGACAATTCAATATAAATATTCTAAAACAATCATCATAAACAATCATGACTGACAGGGATTTGTCATTGTGTTTGGGACATCGTCGATGAAATCCGCGTGGAATGAAATCATCATCTGGCAGGGGATCCTACAATACAAGACATATGCTTCCTTTTTTTTGGTTAATTTTTTTCTTATTTTTAATATAAATTTTATTAAAAATTTATTAACAAAAATAATACGAAGCACATATTTTATATTATAAGATCCATGTGGTGAGCTCTGCTGGGTATTAGAGGGTACAAAAAGATATAAAATACAAGAATATTTTTTTGAAATACAAATAAGTAACAAATATAGGTTGCCAGCAATGGACACTAAACTTTACACTATTAATTAAGTAATTAATCCATAAGTCATTATAATATATTTTAATTATATAAAAGCTGCTTCAACTAAAACTGATAACAGTAGATAACAAATTATGATCATAAAAAAATAGAATATTTTTATTTATCGAGCAAAATAATAATAGCCAATTGAACCCAATAGTCTTTGCATTATACAATGTACCAATCCATATGGACTTGGGATATTTTTATATATTGTAAGGGTGTGAAAATGTTAGGCTCGGGGACACACCTAAACTTTGCAAATAGGCCAAAAACTAATCTCTTCTGGGATTGAAAACAGATTTTATCGGTTAAAAATATAAAAAGACAGAATAATAATAATTATAATTATAATAACCGTAAAAATAAGTATACTAAATTTCTCGTAGAAATTTCTTAAATTAAAGGGTAGAATTACGGGATTAAATATTTATATAACTTTACAATAAATTATAAGTTTGATTATATTAACTATAAACATACCATTCGGTATGATCACAATATTAATAAATAAGATAAATATAATAAGACATAAAAATAAAAAAAAATGACTGATAAAAATATCAATATAATAATAAAAAAGATAATGCATCCATATGTAATAAATGTTAGAATTATAATCGAAGCCCAAATAATAGCAAATATCATCTCCTTATTTCTTCACTTTCTCTCTCAAGGCTGACCTGGGGATTTTGGTCCAGGTAACATATTTGCGCGTAACTTCATAAATTTACTTCCAAAAACGAAAATGTAGCCATTTATCATGCGTATATGCAAATTTGAAAACAAATAAAAAATAATAAAATAATAAAATGTCATGATTTATAAGTTGAAAATTATTATATGGGTATTTTTTACAATTCAAAAATAGCATGATTATCATGATTTTAAACAATCAGGATTCGCAATGTGATGATGATGGTGAAGAAGAGTAGATGTACCGTAGTGATGATGGAATCAGCTGCAGTGCACCATAGCCACAAATTGCTTTCTTTTGGACAAAATATACATTGATGGGTATTTGGGCTTTTATGCCAGCATTATATATTATTTTTAAAATATATTTAGCTGATACCATATTAATCTGTTAATTTAATTTTATCTATATTTATTAATATAGATAAATAAATAAAATATTATATTATTAAAAATATTTTAAAAATAATTAAAGGATATTTTATAATATCACTCTATATATATACATTGTACTGCCTATGCACAAAAGGAGAGAAATTTATCGAGGCCACTTGATGGAAGGGTGGAATAAGATGGGAGTTTCATTTTCATGTTGACTTCATATCCTTAACTTGCAAGTTCTCACTTCCCATTTTTTAATATGCTGAGTTCCAAATAAATTTTATTTCTATGATTGTATATATATTATTTAAATTTTATATAAACTTTATCCAAAATATATTTGACAGGTCAGTAACTGATCCAAATTGATAGATGAAGGATAGAGATTTTTACACAGTTATACCCTAAGCACTTGCCTTTGAGAATAAAAAGTTGAATGAATTTATTACTTATGTTATTAATATAATAAAATATTAAGAAAAATCTTATCCAATATTGTTTAGTAGTTCAAAAAAATATATATATATTTGTTCTGTAGCCTTCGATCTATTTTCTATTTTTGCTATACAGAAAATCTTTCCCAAACTAAACGTACCACTGTCAAGCAATGTTATAATTATCTTTGGGAATCCATCCCACGGTAAATCTAATCTATCACTATTATCCATGCCAAACATACGAGTTAGATAATTTAAGATTATACCCATAGATATATTTTATTTAAAAAACTAAAATTAATATTATTTTTAAAGCTAGTTAAGCAGTACCAATGAGGACATTTGTAGTAATATATGAAGATTAATGAATCTGGAAAGGACAAAAGCTCTTGTTGGCTGGACAAAACCAATGTTAGAGCCCCTTGGCAATGATGAATTTTTTCGATCAAATCCTCATATTATAATTATTTTGACCTCCTATTGCTTGTGAAATCATTGTATCCTCATATTATGATTTTTTTTGAAAAAAATATATTTTTATATAATAAAATCCCCACCCCCACTCTTTTTCCAGCTTTATTCTACTGTTTAATTAAATTCATTTAAAAATTATATATTAATACTAATTTCATACTAATAATAACTTTATTAGCCAAGATTTCAAACCCAATCTATAACCAAAAATGAAGATACATTTTACCCTATATCTTGTATGGTTCAAAAGACTAATTCAACATCTTCTAATCATAGTCGTTTGATGATTTTAATAAAATGATTATATTATCTATCATTAAAAAAATATTATTTAATTTTTATTTATTATTAAAAAAAATATTAATATTATTCGTTTAATATTAATTAAACTATTATATAATAAATTGACTGAATCAATTACTTTTTTAATGGGGTATGTAGTACATAAAAACAGCTATAACTTTTAATCTAGGACGTTAAATAAAAACTCATTAACCTAAATTAAAAATACTCAATTGCACTTCCCCAAAGGCAATTAATTGTTCTCCGTATAGAAGAATATGGACCAAGTAGAAACATTATCGAACAGTGCAAATACCTCCTGTTTTAGGAATTGAATTTGTCGAGTTTAGCACACGCAGTGAAGAAGATCAAGTGGCCGATCGCGGGACAAACTTGGGATGAAGCCGAGGGGATACTTCCATGAATGAAATAGTCCACCGTCGGTCCAAAAAACACTGGCCATAGATGTACGATTATCGTGTGGTGGATTAACGTTAGCTATTTTTTTTTTCTTTTTTTTATAAAAATATTTTGGCACCAAAAAAACCTATCTCATGATCGATCCATGTGAGCATTTCTGCATCTTTGTTCATCCAAAAATAAAAAAAATAAAGAAAAAAAGAAAATGCAGTGGAATCAGAGGGAAAAAGGGAACCCTACTTCACTTTAAAAAAAAATATGACCCACATCTTTTAATTCGACAATTAAATTAAAATTTAATCATCAATATTTCAAAAATAAAATATATTACACTACTAATATTTTATATTTTTTACAATATAAACATTTATTAAATATTAAAACCAATATAAAAAAATTAATAAAATAACTATTTAAAAATATATTATTAAACATTTAAAATTTAAACGTTAAATTGTTTTAGTTTAACAATCCAAATTGAAAATTAAAAAAAAATAAAATAAAATTCCAATTTTTTCAAGAGAAATTAGATTCTCAGTCCGGTGGAGGGAGAGAGAGCACTTGAGAGAAGGGTAGAATAAGAGGAGAGTTTTATTTGCCTGTTGACTATATACCCTGCGCACAGTCACAGATTCGTTATGGATAAGTTATATATATATATATATACACATATGTTCTTTTCTCTTAAACTAGTCAATTTTCTAGTATGTTATTATCAACAACAATACTAATTTTTTAATTTCTCATTAAGAAACTACAAAGCTAAGCTTCTTTTTCTTTTTTTGTAACAATTTTTGTAAAATCACTTTGTGTATATCCCACTATAAAAAGGATCCTAATTTGATTCCTCTAGAAAAGGACCTTCTCCATGATTCACTTCTATAATTAAAGTTGATAAGGACAAGAAAAAATTATGCCCAAGCAAAACCCACCATAAGATTGAAGACCTAGATGAATAGGGGTCCTAAATCTGAACAAAGTTAAAACGCAGACGGAAATCAAAACGGATATGGCCAAGGTTCTCAGAAGGCTACGGCTATTGATTGATGAGGCATAAGATTCGGTTGAGAAGATCGATTTGCATGTAAAATCGGACTTATTATAGATGGTTAAAATTGATTTTTTCTCTTTATGAAGGGTTCATACATGTTAAAAGAGTTACATCTCTCAAAGAATATACATCCTATGTAGCCTCCCAAATTCGGATTTAAAATAAATAAATAAATATATATATTTTTTTAATTTTTTAAAAATATTAACATTAATTTAAAAAATATATGTTTTTTAATTTTAAATTTTATTCATTAAATTTCTTTCCTTTAACAAATAAAAGTAAAATATATGAATTGCACCTCATTTGAATATGCAACCTCACTGCTTCGTAACTTAACTCAGCTAGACACGAAAAAATTACAATATTTAAAGGTAACATCTTATTTTTAGAATTTAAAAATAAATTTACCATCATGCAAATCTAGACCATCTATCACCGATTCACAGTAGACCAGGCCTACTAGGGACCCACTAGACCCCCTTTTTAAAATAATTTATAGAGAAAAATCACGAAATAAATATTCTCTTAAGATTTGTTTAAAAACTGATTAAAATTTATTTTGAATTTATTAACTAAGTTTAAGTTAATTTTTTTCTTTTAAAATATTCTAGGAGTAATTTTGAAAAAATTAAATATAAAATTTTTTAAAAGATAATTAAAAAAAAAAAAAAAAGCATACATTCCCTAAGCCTTTGACTATAAGAAATGTAGGAAGATTACATCCTCGAAAGTAATAGTATGCTCAAGTTCCCTGTTTTGATCCTTTTGTGTTGTCACAATCCATATTTTTTTATCCTATATGACTAACATTTACCTCCATTTATAAAATATAAAAATTCTTCTATGTCACAAAATTTATATAAAAATATATTTATACAACCTTATCCCTATATAAATAATTTTTTCATAATTTAAATATATAATTTTTAGATCACAACAAAATAATATTACTATTCCATCACAACTTAATCTTTAAAAATAATAGAAATTAAAAAGACAAATATGTACTTCTCTTTAAATAAAGTCCAGCTTATATGTGAGGTCTTCATCTAAAGCGAAATCTCTCTCTCTCTCTCTCTCCAATGCTAAAAAATGAAAAAAAAAAAAAAAAATCATTCAGTCACAACATAACACGTGTGGTTATGATTTTTTTTTTTAAATTAGGAAAGCTCCAATACTTACTTAACAATTAAAATTAAAAATTAAATAAATAAATAGCATAAATTAAATTAAAAAATTTAAATAATTATTTAATCTCTATTACTAAATACTTAGCTTTTTCCTACATATTAGAGAGAAGGAAGGAGGGAAGCTTACCTGCCCCAATTTAACTTTGACTCTTTGCAACTCTGTTCAAATTTCAAACCCTGCAAAAATAAAATAAGAGATCATAACAACTAATAAGAAGATAAGCACGTCGAGGGAGGTTGAAACTCGGCCATCAATATTTCCCAGTTCTAAATTTGCTTCAAATTGACCCAAATGCTTCGTCTCCTGTCCAGTGGAGATCACCTTCAGTTTAATTAATTCCATGCACAAATATATAAGTTGTATCGACCACGGTTCTGCTTGAACATAATCAATTAATCAATCACAAGTTTAACGTGAAAACTTTGTTTAGTTAATCAACACCGCAAGAATATTTCACTGCTGTGAGAACACACACAGGGAGAGAATCATGACCAATACACAGAGGCTTTTAGTATTAGGAATAGAAAATCATTACAAAGAGACTGTTTCACTTTGCTTTCTCTTTTTCATAGGGCACCTAATTGGGAGAACGATTTCAGGCTTTTATAATAGGAGTGACAATTCAAAGGATTCACATCAAACCGAATTCGTTCTTGATATTTGTGTCTGTCAACGTCAACCTTAGCTAGGTTTATGATGACTACGGATGACCATTAGAAGAGCAAGCGGTGAGCTCAATCAAGGTCCCTTCAGATGCTACGAATAAAAAATAGAGTATATAAATAAGTAATTTATCGGGATTAATGCTTATTTATATTCAGCTTGTGAAATGATTCTTAAACCGTCACGTAATTATCTCCACGCTTGGTAGATATTAATTGACAAATCATCATGAACTATCTGCCGCCCAATGACCGAGCTGAGAAGAATTTGGAGGGTGGCGGGGCCAAGTAACGTGTGATGGCAGGAGGGGAAGCAGAAATGCCAAACGAAAAGCCTTTCCATCTTCTTAGCCTTTTTTTCCCTCTTCCAGCCAAAGATGGTTTTCCTTTGTAATCATTGAGTCCACGTATCATCATTACCATTACCATTGAAGGGGAAAAGAATTCATCTATTTCATCTCTATCGCCCACCATTTTCGTCTCTATTTATAGGATCCCACAATACTTTGCGTTTCCCACAATTCGTTCCCATTTATTTCTGAGGCACCACACTTCCAATATCTTCAAAACCATCAACCTTCTCCACATTTCTCTATCTTTCTTTCACCTCCTCCTCCAGCTCAAAGAATTCCAGTTTAAGTAATCACAAACAAAACCCAAATCGATCACCGAGAAGCATGATGTGCTGCAGCGAATCAGAAGCAACACAATATCGTCGGCTCCACTTCAATTTCTGCAGGAAAAAGCGGTGCCCCAAGAGACCTAAAGTTCAGCTTCATGGGCTCACCAGGTGCGCTTAATGGTTGTGTTCGTGTCATCTTTCAGACCCTCGATCACTTGTGAGACCCACTCAATCGAGGGTCCAAAAGATGATCTGAACGAGTTTGAGTTGCTTGATCCATATTGCAAGCCCCGCAGTCTGATGTCATGTTGCATGTTCCCCCCTCCCCCTTTGAACTCGACCTTCATGTCTAATGGTTAACATGGAATTCTAAGTCATCGACAACGTCCGACTAATATATGGACGATCGATCATTCATGGGACACAATTTATCAAGCGTGACAATGGCACTAGGCTTGCCGAGTTATCGAAAAGGATGAAAAACTGCAATCTGGATCACTTTCTAGTAACTAAAGACATCTCTGATAGATTTCTGAACCCTAAGGTTCACTTACATGACCAACTTGATCGAGGGTGATGGAATATTTTTGAACCCCTTATCAGCTTATAGGACCCACATGATGATCAAAGGCAGCGAGGCTACTGGACATGCCAGAGCTGTTGAAGAGGAGCTAAACCGTAATACAAACAATATCATGTTTTTCATCAATCACCATGTCTAAGTGTTCATGTGTGATAATTTCCTAACGTCTTATGAAATCCTAAAGCGTGGGATTTCTACGGTTGTGCAGGAAAAGATGTGAAGGAAAGGTGGGGAAGGATATGGAGCTGGAGAACCTGAGGCTGTACCTGGAGAACAGAAATATACACGAAGAGAATAAGAAGCTGAGGAAGAAAGCTATTCTCCTACACCGAGAGAACAAAGCTCTGCTGAGAGAATTTGTGAAGAAATTCTCTCAGTTGGGACACCCTCCCCCACCTCAAGGGTGCATTAGAACTGAATCTCTCTATTGGAACTAGAGCAGGAGGCAACTTACTCCTGAATTTTATGTATTTGCTCTACTACTAATGAAGAGACTGATTTTATTTATGTAAAACAAAATACCAGCCATGTTATTCATTCATCGAGCGTTTTGTCTTCATAGTAGGCGGTGTCTTTTTCTTGAGGTGTTACCCAAAATTAAGCGGGTAATTCATCACCAACCTTGAATCATCTTTTAATATCAAACCTGGATGCCCAGCTTTTGATTTTCAAAGCATTTTTTTTAAAATAGAAAAAAAGACAAAGGGAAACTCATTACCAAATGAAATAAAAATATTGGTTTCGCAATTTTGTCTGGGTTGAAGTGGCAGTGAGAGTAACTTCCTCTCCAAGGAGACCCACAGGAACAATTAACATACAATTTCAAACATTTTGGAGATCAAAGAGAGTTCATAGGTTGAGTAAAATCGTAGAACATGTATGGAAGTCAAAATAACAGAGGAGAAACTTCAAAATCAATGCCAACTTTACTTTGCCCTTCTTTTGATGTATATCTAGTGCATTTTTGTCAAACGATCATAATAGCAAGTTCCATCTTATGGCCAATCGGGGACACAAAGAGCTCATAGTCAAAGCAATCAAAGTTAACCAGAACGCGGAAGAAAACACTAAAGAACTCAAATACAACAGCCATTTGCTACTGCTTTTGAAAATACTTTTGAAAAAAAGAAATTAATTTGGTTTTTTTAAAATATGAATTAAAAATTACCCTCCCCCCAAAAAAAAAAAAAAAAAAATTAAAGCAACTTATAAAGAACCATAATCAGTTTTTAAAGAAAAAAAATCAATTTATAATCTTTTCCTAAGCCTATTTTAAAAGCTATTGTATGCAAGCAAAGCAATGACAATCTAAACAAACACCCTTCAAAGAGGAATCTTTGTTATTGCCACTAGATGTTGTTTGGTGTCTGTCATGGAGAAAAGGAAAAAAGGAATATTCTATCATAACCCTTAGCTGATGTAATCTGTTTTTCAAGCAACTTATTTAGCAGTCTAATTAAGGTTTTAATAATTCATTGTTTAGTTTTACTAGTTTATTTCAGATTTTAATAATTCCTTGATTAGTTTCTTATTTGATACAACATAATCCTAAATTCCTCTTCTACTAATAAAAAGAAAAAAAAAATTCAGTCACTTACGATGGGCTAATATTACATGGATTAAAACATTAGACAACTAAAAAAACACTTGCAAAAAGTTTAGTGTAGAGGAAACAACATTGTTAATATAAATGAAGGCTATAACTCTGAAGGATAAATAATAATGCTATAACTAATGGATAAAATAAATAGCAGGCATATCAAGCTCAACACAAACTGGATTAGGGATAAGCCAAGGCCTTAAAAAAAGGGTTGTCACCCTCTACCATATTTCAATTGCTATGTATTGATATCGGGAGGATGAGATACTGATATTTATCAATATTTGAAAATTTCAGCAATCTATAATCGCATTAGAGACATATAACAATATATCATCCAGTGAAAAACCTTCTCTTTCCTCAGTATTGTTGGGAATTTGATTCTCCTCTGTCAAAATTTTCTTCTTTTTTCAAAATCAGCCAACACATCCATATCCGAGGCTTAATCATACAACTCCAAATAGATTTCATCTTCCAAAAGATTAGATTTTCTTGTGGAATCAAGATTGAGGACGAGATTTTTCACAAAGAATGAATTGTAAAATTTTCACTTTAAATATGCTTTTTTTTCCTTCTTTTTTGCTTGATTTAACTTGATTGAATGTCCTAACACAAATCTATTAAAATCTAAATTGAGATTAAGGTCATTTTGTTATTTGCTAAAGATTTTTTATTATTAATATTTTCATACTTGATTCAATTAACCAAAATTTACTCTTCTAATAAATAAATTTATGATAAAAGATGGTCAAATCTTAGTATATAACTTAATTTAACGTAGTAAAGGAAAAAACATTTGCATTAGCAATGTCCAATATAAATACTTATTACCCAATCTAATTGATATAGATATAGCTGTGACTGAAACTAGTACTGATATTTTAATGTATGCCCTATACACAAGAAGGAGTATCCAATTACCTTGTGCAAGACTCCTACTGTTTCTTTAAACTTCCTTCTGTAACAAATCTTTCTTCCACAAATAAAAAAAAAAATTGCCTTCACTGGATGAGAAATAAACATATTCTTGGGATAAGTCACTCTCTTGTGAGTATCATATCTTTTGTACATATCCATAATCTTTGTACTACTGTTGGCCGGCCGTATGGAGGGTCATAGGAGGTTCACTCCTTGTATGCTCGATAGAAAGAGTTCTCCATTGATGAGTGGGAACGGCACATGACATGTGTTCATTGGGCAGGTGTATGTGTTTGAGGCAAAATTACCATACTTGAAGGGCACCCAAGGGCCACTTGTGTGACACTACCGGCAGCTTTGATTGAAACCTATGCTTGATGCGCACTCATCCCGCACACATGTGCCAATGCTTAATGTAGGTGGCCTGATACACGCTTGTTAGGTACACATACGGCACGATCCATTATATAAGCTTAATGTAATTTTTAGGTTACTTTACACGGGATTTTAAACAATCGGTGAACATTGAAACAGTGAGAGAAAGAGCAAGAAGGAGAAAGGAAGAAGAATAAAACTCACTCATTTGTTTAGGCTCCAAATCATGTTCGAATTTTCGCTAATTTTGGAATTTGTTATTTTTGTGATTGAGAAGAACATTTTTAACAGTTTTCTTTTTGTTTACTCTTGTATTCTTCATTATTCGGTCATTTTAGTATAAAGTGCTGTATCCTTATGTTATTGAAAGTTTTTTTGTAACTAGACTCATCATGTTCCGTGGTTTTTTTTCCCATTCTCAAAGAGGTATTTCACATAAAATTGTATGTCCCATCATTATGATTATTGTTTTGTGTTGAATTACCGTATTGCCTCCTTGTAGGTTCAAAGAAAGGGTTTTGTATTGACCTTTGTAGAGTTAATCCTTGGCTTTGTGAGTAAAGCTTGGTGACTGGAACACAATAAATATCATGTAAAGCAAATACATTCTTGAGAATGGAAATAACAATAATATAATTCCTTATCCTAGAACATGTGATCAAGTGACATATATCAGAAGGTCTTTTATATTCCTTGATTCGAGTTTCATAAACTTTAATCTGATAGCATGTCGAATCAGGCAGTTGATTATAGTGCACAGCAGTACAGTGGTGCGAACGAGCTAAGGAGAACAATCTTATTTACCTCAGTGAAAGAATACCAGGAAATTCATTGAACTGCATATTAAAAGCAATGTAGATCAAGAATCTTCTTTCAGACCCATTGTGATTTTTATATAGGTATGAAGCAATACACACTGTGGCATTACTGATAACCATTAGTGCGACTTGAAGAGCCACTAATACCTGGAAATCAAAAGCACAAGTTCCTTTATGCATCAACTGGTAAACTCATTCTCATTCCAAATTTTATGGAGTAGGAAACGATAAATCAAATCAGTTAGGCACAGGCTGAAAACAATTATCAATTAATGCAACGCATAATGTATCACATCTTGTGATTGCTGAAAAGATATAGCCAAGTACATTGTTATGCAAACCAGTTGAGCATGATCAAGTGAATTTTTGGGATGCAAAATCATACAATTTGATCTCAGGCCAACTTGTAATCCAAGTATTAGTAGGATTATCATTCTAGAATGACAAAGAACGCACAACTTGGCTGATAAAATCTTCTATTGAGCATAAAACCTAACATGAACAAAACCTACTCCAAAATCAATATCCATGAAGATGTAAATCCACCACATAAAATTTGTTATAAGAATCGCCTTAGAACCTTTTGCACAATGCAAAGCAACATCTTCTTCAATGCTGCGAGGATGACATTTTTTGGCAGAAGGAATGTCAGGCCACCAAAAACAATCATTGTAATAAGAACTATTTTTATTGTTTATTTTATTTTGTTTTAGGGGAGGGGATTGTTTTGACTATTTCTTTCAAGGCTTTGTGGTGGATCTTTAGGTTGAGGTTTGCTTTCTAGATTTGGAATATATATTTTGTCTCGTACTGTTGTTCAAAAATTAAGCTTTTGTATTTGGGTCACCCCCTGGATATATTTTCTTTAGCTAAATCTCTATTTGACAACTTCCTTTCAAAGTCTGATTCACTGATAGATAGCATAATTTTGAATATAGTATAAAAGTGTTCCACTCCATTAATCATGCAATTTCATATTGCTTATAATTTTTTAGATAGGCCAGTCATCCGTCCTAAGTCATTTTTCCTCCTAAGCATTCTGCATTTCAAAATTTGCACGGATAGAGTAATGCTATTTGACAAAAGTAGATTTGATTGAAACCAGAATTTGGAGAGTTTTCTCAGGGGATGGGAATAAAATTGTAAAGGCTATACAGTATGCTTTCCTGGTAACTTAATTTCTATTACTACTCTGTTTACAGAGCTAAGTATGTGCAAATCCACAGGGCTTACACAAGCAGCTAATTCATACAAAGCATCCAATAAGAATAGGATTTCTGGCCTTTTTTTTTTAAAAAAAAAAACTCTTCTGACCTGGTCCCAGGAACTAATCTCAACCAATTCAGCTGAGGAACAAACCTTTTTCTATTCTGAACTACATAGCCGTATCCAGGAAGTACTTTGTGATGACATGGCTATGAACTTCCAAATGTCATTGGTATATATTTTCAAGAAAATAAAGAATGAAGGTAGTGTGAATAGAGGGTACAAAAAATGCAGCTGGGAGAAATTTCATCTCAAAATGCATGCAGAGTTGCCAAGGAGATGTCCGTGTAGCTATGCATCATGATCAGAAGTTAATTTTTCCTCATTCATACATCATTATCAGCAATATGACCCTCTAATAAACAATGTAAGTTACCTTGAGAGACTCAGAGCTGTAAAAGTCCTTGACATATTTTTAAGTTCTTTGTGCAGATATTTGTAGTCCTATTTTGACAGGAAAATTTTGCCTCAGGTGGGCTGTGATGTTTGTATCTTAAATGTGAGTTGGTAAGGCTTGCTAGACAATACTCTTATAGTCTATATATTTTGAATCCTTCACCTAATTTGCATACCCTTACATACAAATTGCTCAACTTACTTTTTTGTCGCCCTTTCTTTAAAAATCAAAACAAAAATGAAATAAAATCTTATCCAAAGCCACGAAATTTGCAGTCTTGCTCAGAGATAATATTACAGCAGAATCAAAGCATCTGAACAGAGCTTTTCCTTGGGGTGAGTTCACCATAAATGAGTGACCCACCCCCCAATTTTGTTTTTTAAAACCAGTTTTAGTAAGAGAGAGAGAGAGAGAGAGAGAGAATATGTACTCTTTTTTCTAAATAATATTTTTATGATTGTTGTGAGTAATTGTAAAGCTAACAACCCCATCAGTGAGAAACCTAACCAGTTTGTTTTTGGTGACCTTACTCGATTTCTTAGCTCATTCTTGAATAGAATTCTATTAATGGAAAAAGAATATATATATATATATATATATATATATAAAAGGCTCCTCATGGTTGTTTTAAAGCATATCTCAAGATTCAGGTAGGGAGCAAATCAATCATTGCACTGAAGCAAACAACTTCACTGTTTTTGATATGTTCGAGTAGTTAAACCTTCTTCTTCCACCCTCACTTTGAAGAGAAATTACAGATAAGAAACTGGCAAATCCCATATATTCTGATCAAGGCTTTGTTATGGGCAGTTCATCTAAATTTGATCTGCGTTGTGCTCAAGAATTTAGGTGTTCAATTTGATCTAAATTTCATAGTCGACCTGAACACAGGAGGGCAAATTTTCATTTATCAGTAGAAATAATTGAGTCAGCCAGAGAACACAGTATGTTAACCCAAAATAAAGAGATGGGGATGACTGGTTTTATATGATTACAAAACCCCCAAATCATAAATTCTTTCTTCACTTGAAGAAACTCAGGAATTCATGGTATATATATATATATTTGTGCTTCTAGCTGAAAGAGAGAAAATAAAAAAGAGAGACATGGAGTTCACGTTCTGATGACATGTTCCTCGCCGGAATTTTGGTCAACATGCTTAAACCACCTCCTCCCGCGCTTAACTGACGTAGCACCGTGGACAGCGCCTCCGCCATTTGGAGCAGCAACATGAGCAATATCCAAACCATTCCCGACAGGGAGGAACGCCGTCCTCACCAACCTGTATCCGCCGTCAAGGACGCTTCGCCACCTGAAACTCGATGCGCTCCTGGAGCTTGCATTTTTACACACTAAAACCGCGCCTCTTTGGCTCAATTTAGCAAGCGTCAACGGCCTCGCGAAGTCCCTCCCCCGGCAGTCCACCACCAGAAAATCTATCCCGTCTACGAGCGACGATTCGACCATCACTTTCTCGGCATCGCCGACGATCACCTCCGGCGATAGGCCGGCCTCGCTCATGGCCTGTGCGTATTCCGACCTCGAGCTCTCATCAGGAACTATGCACACGTGCAGTCCGCACGCGTGCCGACTCGCTATTGCTAGGCCGATGCTTGTCGTTAGAGCGCCGCCTTGCGTCCACGTCTCAACTATCAATTTCGCGTTCCATCCGGCCGCCGTCGCAGAAATCAGTTCTGCTACACCCGATTCTCGATACAACTCACACTGACAATATATATATATATAAACCGTTAGATCAGAAAATTTTGAAACCGTGAAACTAAGAAATGAAAACCGAGATTAATTTACAACTTCTGAGTCGCCAAAATAAATTTCGATTGTTGCGGAAATTCCAAATCTCCGAAAGATTAACCCAGAATTTTGAGGGCCGTACTTACTGCTTTAACGGTGTCGATGTAAGCTTTTGAAGCAGTTTCTGGAGACCAAACCAACTTCATTTTTTATCCTCTGATCTTCTTCCTTCTCTCTGCTTCTGTGAATCCAATACGAATCTGCCCCTCCCTCTTTCCGATTCCAGCCACTATGTTTACTGTTCTTAAAGGCTCCGCGTATTTCCAAAGCAAAAAAAAAATCCTACAGTGCGCAGAAAGGTGTTGGTATTTGAAAGAGAGAAATGCCTCCAGAAAGAGAAGTGGTTTCCCCCCAAAGACTACAAGAGGATTTATAATGGTGCTGAAGAGGAATTCTTTTCCTCTGGCTTTGAGGTTTAGTTTTAATTCTCCGCGGGATTGACCAGCCCCAAGGTTTATTATTTTATGCCTTGTCAAGTACGGCTTTCTCACTCCTGAACTCCCCAGTATGCCCCGTAACTGCATTCAAATTTAAAATATGTGCCACTCATCCACTATGTCCCACTATTTTCCTCTGTCTCCTTCCTATCTGATACGGCAATGACGTGCCTGGGATATTTATGGATATTTATAAAGAATGACAAACGCTGAGTCTTAGCTGGTAAGATTTTTCTTGGATATATTTTTTTGGTTCCTCACTTTTATATTTTAAAGTGAAAAATCTATCCACCGTGGCTATTTAGTTTTTCTTTTTTTTTCAATTTGATAAATTCTAATAAATTTTAGTTATAATATCCGTCTAAAAATATATTCGATTTGAAGAAATATGAAATGGGTTTTGGATCAATAAATTATAATTTTTGTACATCATAAGTATAAATAAGTGGTCGTAATATTAAAATAATTTCTCTAATTATCCTCAAATAATTAAATCGGTAACATGTTAGCTGTTTATTATGTGTGGGTACGAGAAATTATGCCTCTTTCGTAATAAAATTTACCTGGTTGAAGGTATGAGAGTAGGTGAAGTGGGTATTTTGGAGACCGACTATGTGCTCAATAAGGTTTTGTTTTAGGACAGGATATGGACTTAGATAGGCTAGGCCCCTTAAGTCGAAAATAAGACACTATGGAAACTAATTCTCAAGAGGTTCAAATAATTATAATTTGAAATAATGATGGCCGGTTCGTTTTTTTTTTCGATTTTTTATCTTCTAATTTGTGAAATTATCACGAATTCGGATTAAATATGTCAAATAATTAAATCTCGATTAATAAATAAATAAATTTTAAATTGGTTGTGACAAACTAAACATACATAGAATCCAAACATAACCCGTATAAACCTCATCGGATAACAGTCTAGACAACACATGACCTGTTCCAAACAGTCATAAGAAAAAATATCCAAAAGATAACAACAACTCATCACAATAATAAAACGAATCCATATATTCTCAATACATGATCCAATAGCCTATATTAGGCTGACTCCAAAATTCAAAGACAATCCAAAATAAAATCCATTAAAAAACCGATACATAGCCAACAATATCTAAATCTAGAGAAATATAACACTTACTAGAGAATGCAATGTCGCGTTGGATCTCATCTTACTCCTATAATAAATCCGTGCCTATTATTCTAAAGAGATAAAACATAAAATATAAACCTAAAATTTAACAAATATCGTATATAAAAATAAACTTATGCAATAAATTAGAGAAATGGTCTAAGAACAAATGTCAAATCAAATGATAGATATAAATCAAAATCACCGATGTCAAAATTTAATTATCAAATTCAAGACAGAATTTAATATCATAACCAATAATAGTCTCGTACTTAAATTATATATTAAATCTAAAATAATTATCTAATCAGAAAACAGTCATCTTGGGATATATAAATATATCAAAAGTGATCCGAATATTAAATCAAAAGTCCAATCCAATATCCAATCCAATATTCAATCAAATCGTGATACGAGATAGAATTTAATAGTTAGATAATCAAATCGCATGCATAAAAGTCGAAGCAACACCGTAAGCAGATAATCAAAAATTTGGATCAAAATATATAATTTAAATCAAATATACGAGACATACCAAAACTCATTTTAGATAAAATCGGCATATCTAAAAATTCAAGTCCAAATCAAAGTTTAAATATAAATTCATACAAAAATATAAATCATACACCAAATTTAAATTCTGATTATTTAAAAATTAACTCGAGAAATGGTTACACATACTTTTAATTACTGTATAAATCAAATACAGTTTAAGTTAGCATCTTTGACAACTCATATATTCTATTTCTCATAAGTAAGGTTAATTACTATATTTTATCACTCATAGTTTTGAGTGTAATTCTTAAATTTATCAAATATATTATGAAGTCAGATATATTATAAATTCTAAATAAGTATCCAATTGTATAGGTCACTATATCTAAACCTTTTCTATCAATGAAAATAGATTTTCAATAACAAATCTCTCTATAATGAGTTGGTCAGAATATCTAATAATAAATTTAAAGGTAGTGACTATAACCCCCGACATACGTGAAAACGTATTTACCAACGTAAGATTTTATACTTATTTTTATACAAATATAGAGATATAAAATATATAGTGCATGATATTTATTTTTTTAAAAAAATTATAAAACCCTCAAATAATAACAAAAACATAATAAATCCTTCAAATAACCAAAGAAAAAAACCTGTCATACATGCACAAGAAGAACGAATGGCTAGTTAAAAGTGCATGCAAATTTAAAACCTCTAAATTTAAACAAAATGTTATCGATATGAAATCGTATAAATGATAAAGTTAGAGGATATTTATTTTGATATTATATTAAACAAATCTAACAAAAAGATACCATGAAAAATCCAAACGGCATATTCTCTCTCTTTCCTCCCGTGATCTCTCTCTTCTCTTTCCTTCTACAACACAAATGACGCGCACTATGTGCGCTACTCTTAAATAACCAAACCCGTGCTCAAGCGCTAGTCAAATGCTACTTGGGTATGACAATTTTGGCACTCACACATAAGCAAGCCTCAAGCGCTCCTTGGGTGCACCTATATTGGAATCAAGGCCTAAAGTATACCTCGAGTATTGATATTCCAATCGGCGCCCTGCATGTATCGTGGTACAACGTAATTGAATCAAATATCTCTCCATTGTCATCCTTGGTAAGTCCATTTATTGAATGTAAGGAATTATATTAGATGTTAAGATTTTGGATTTGGTTGAAAATTAAATAAAAACAGTTCTTTTTTATAGCAAAGAAAAAGTTATAAAATGAAGTGTTTTGAAGTAAACAAAATAGTTAAATAATTAAAAAATATTAATCAATGGAGTTAGGAATCATACTTTAATTGATAAGATCAATTAATAGTTAATATATATAGATTAAGATTCCATCAAGAAGGAATATTCGGATGACATTTGAAGTAAACTACTTGAATTTTTATTTTAACATATTTGAAAACTAAGTTTAACCTCCAAATATATAGAGCTAGTGTTGAGTATAGTATAAGATAGACTGATTTAACCTAACCTGCTGATTTATAGGGCTCGCAAATAAAAACCCATGAAAAAGATAGATTAGTTAAATCGTAGGACTCATAAAAAAATGAATCCGATCGAATAATCAAAACTACTAAATAGTTAAATAATTGAATTGCTGATAATATAAAATGTTGATGCACTATATGGTCGGACAATTAATAAATTTAAATGGCTAATTCTAACTAACAGTTACACGAATCAAAAGATAAACAATCAGATCAAGTAAATAATTAATATGTTCAATTGATAGATATTAAATTTAGAACTTATATAATAATTAGATCATTCAATTTTCAACAAATATAATATTTTAATTAATATGCAATCATATCTTTTCAGAAAGGATACGCTGATTAATAATAATATTATAAATAGGTCCATTTTTTTGAATAAACGGATGAGAAAAAATTACCAAATAAGTAAGTATGGAGTTCTAATTCTCTAAATACTTGTAAATATCAACAATCTCAAAGTAAACTCTTCAATTCTTGACTCTCTTTTTCATTCTCATCCTTGTTATCTTTCCGTTTAAAAAAATAAATTTTAATTTAAATATCAAAAGATATTTTAAAGAGTATCGTATAACATTTGACATCTTATTAAATATTATAATATATAGAATTTAAATTTTAGGTTTAAAAATTTAACCCAACTCTATTTAAATAATTATCCACATTTAAATTATACATCAAATATAATTTAAAATTTTATACAAAACATATTTTGGAGTTACACAATGTTTTCCCTCTCTGATAATTGAGTTGCGTTCCTCAACCTATATATTACCTTTCTTCCCATCATTTTATACGAAGAAATATATTTAAAATATCATTCAGTAACTTATAAAATCTCATTAAATAGGTAATATTTATTTATTAGTCCGATTTGTGTGGACTAATTAGTATAAATAAATAAATATAATTTAATAAAAAAATATTTTAAAATAATTAAATAATATTGTGGTTGATATATTTGTATAATTCAGTTTGTATGGGACTAGAAGGGGCAGATGGTAATTAAGCACAAGCAAGCGAAAATACAAAGCGGTAAGACGAAGTCACGGCTCTCGCAAGACTCCGCTACCGAGGGTAACGGACCGTACAAGTGGGGGTACCCAAAATGGGACGGTCAAACCACCCAGCTGGCTGACGACACTGATGACGCTGCTATTCCATCTATTGGTCCCCCCCCCATGCCACGTCATGATGTCTCTTCTGCTTGTTCTGATTTCCACATGACACGTCATCTGGTACTTCTAATCCCATTAAGTAAGTAGGGGCAGCTGCTTACTTAATGGCAATCCCGTTTTATCTGATTTTTTTTTATCATAATAAAAATATTTTATATTTTAAAATTTAAATTAATCATTTCTTATTTTAATTTGTCATCCCGATTCCTCAATTTTCAATATCCTTGAATGCTAGTAAATATCAATATCCTTTGAATTGACTCATTCAAAGTTTTAACTTTTTTTTTCGCTTTGATTCATTCATAAATAAGAAATGATGATCTCACATGGGCTAAGCATGCCTTTTCTAAATAGTAGCGTCGTGATAATATAAACATATAAGGTCGGTAAAAAAGTTAGCAACATTAACGTATTGTGTAAAGTCTAAGTCCTTAATTTATAATAATTATGATTAATTAAACTAATATAATTAAAAAATAATATTTAATAATAAAAAAAATTAGGTCAAAAATTAAAATTGTATCAAATGATTCAACGCCTAAGGAAGACCTGACTGGTGCCTTAGTGCAAAAAGCCATGGGGTTAACGCCTAAAGCTTGCCCGATGGATGCTCAAGCGGTCGTTGACAGAATGTGGCTACTTGAGGTATACCCAATTTGCACTTGAGTGCGGTAGACCAATAGTAAGGTACTCGAGCATCACTCTATATATAAACGGCCCTCCGACTCATTTTTTATCATTTCTGCGGACGGTTTAAGAGATGGAAGAAAAACAGATGCGGAAAAAAGAGAGGGAAAACTATAGAAGTACAAATTAAGTTGATCAAGTTAGACTTTAGTAAGCATTAAGTAAAGACAAATATATTCCAAACTCCTCATTCTATTGTTGTTGTTTCTTTTATAATTCTCTGAGTATTTTCTTATTCGAATATTCATACATAACATGAATTCAAAATTATGATATTTATGTTTAGTATGTATGTATAAATCTCCCTTTTTTGTTACAAAAATACATGCTCTTATTGTTTGTTATGAAAATATACTAAATTTATATCTAAAATTATGAACAATGTCTTATGCAACTGCTTTCTAAATTTTTTTCACATACATGTATTAAAATTATGATTTAATGATCTTATATAATATGAATTTTATATCTCTTACTACTGCATATTCTATACTCAAAATATATGCTTTCATGTTTAAAATTTTGATAAATTATGTCCTGCATGTATGCTATATGAATTGAAATTATAAAAATAGTTTCCATATTGCTAATTTTTTGTATTTCATTGAATTTTTCTGTGTTATTATGCTACATTTTATAAATAATAATCTAATATATTTAGAAATTATCAAATACATATTCTTGAATTTAATAGGATGATATGCATATTTGTTAATTTTTATATCATGTTAAATTGTTCTGAATTATCATACTAAATTTTTATTCCATATTTTAAAATTTATCATGACTAAATTTTTATAAAAGTATAAATATAAATTTATATAATTATGTAAAAAGTTCTATAATTATGTCAAAAAATATGAATATTTTTCTCCAGAATTAAGAAAATTATAAATTAAGAAGAAAAGTATAGAGTCTTCTTAAGAATAAACATTGGACCATGATTTTGATTCAACGGATAGTATATTATAGTATACTTTAGTATATTATGGTGGTAAATTAATATTCGAATCTATTATCCGCAGGTAAGAAGAAGCGTTCAATCCCATTTATAGGGTTATAGATAGCCTACTTACGGATCTTAAATAGTAGCGTACAACCTTTAATTATATGAAAATGAATATAATTCGAATTTTGATTGTTTGCTCTTTTAGTCGATAAAGTCTACTAGTCCTGATACATAAGAAAAATCATATTTGACTATGATTTGATGATATGAATTAAGTAAGAATATAATAAGATGAACCTAAAAATTCTGTATTAGTTGATTTATATAATTGTTATGAGGTTTCATGGCATATTATTGAAATCTGATGTATTGGTCATTCCGATGCATTTTTAAAGCAAAGTATAAGTGATCATTTATTACATATTATGCCTTATTAAAATTTTGACTTACTCCTTACCGTTTTTACTAACCATTTAGATGAGAGGCTCCAGTATCTGTCGGACAAATAGGAATAAATTGTCGTTTGTGTTAAAGAGGTCATAATTTGACATTAAGCAATGTTTAATATTATTTTGTGGTTTTGGACAATTTTAGTCGGTTAAAAATATTATAATGCAACTTTCAAATAATAATTAATGTATTAGGTTAAGGTTTGGGCAGTTGTAAATTATGGTATACTGTAGTATGGTCTTTTGAACAACAGTTTAAATATTGCGTTGCATGTTTGGTCAATAATTAATGTGTTATATTATCTTTCGGACAACTTTAAGATGTTTTATAATGATTTTTTGAATATCGAACAGTGTTAGAGTGTCATTAATGATATATCGTGGTATCAGATAGCTATTGTAGAGTCATTAATGTCGGTTTTCGATGTGATATTTATGATTTATTTATTTTTACAGTTTGTATACTCTAATTATACATTGAACATGCAATACTCATCACATAAGATTCGACGTTATGGTTGACTTGGTGTCGGAGCCATATGAGTCGTGGCAAAGATTTAGATCTTGTGTATAGTTTATATTTTTTTATTTGGTCAATCGAGGTATTGTCATACAATTCATATTCACATTTAATTGAATAGTTAATTATATTGTTAATTTGATAATTAATATTGGTTAAGTGTCAATTATGAGATCAAAATTTGGGACGTGACACTTTGTCTTCCTCCTGGATATTCTCATCAAATGTTGATATTTACGTTAAAATTATGTTGAACTTATCCAAGTGATTTTTAAAATTTTTTCCTTTTAACAAACGAAAGTTATAAAATTTCCTTTTCACATATAATTTTATTGTCAAAAATTTAGACTTATATCGATTTTTAAGCTTCATCTAGACCTCTACTAGATTCGACAAGTCAATAACTTTTTAAAAAATATTTTTCACAAGATATAACTTGATCGTGTAATTAATAAGATCTCTCATATCTTACCACTTTTTTCCTTCATATTCTCCAACTTATCCTCCTTATTCCGAAATACTTTTACTATTTTTTTTCAAATCAAAATATTTCTCACAATTTGTTACCAAAAAATAAAATTATTTTACCTATTAAATTATTCAACACAGAATGACAAACTTTTCAACATTGATACCATCAAATTATAGGTTTATAACCTCTCTCTGATACTATTTGTTGAGATTTGACTAGGATATATATATACGATGTAGTGGAACAAAATTCGAACTCTCCATCAAATTTCAATCATCAAACTCGTGAGTATAATAGATACAATAATGTATAATATTTTTTGTAATATTTTAGATCTCATTTGAATTATTTTAATATTAATTATGATTTTGGATAATTTAGGTACTATAAAAATAAATTAAAATATTATAAAATTTTTGGGAATGATCGGAGGTGCGGAGTGGTGCCCGAGGTACGTCCGTATTATCATCCGAGTACTGATCGGATTTTAGAATAAAAGAAAATAAAAAATAATATATATATATATATATATATAAAGAAATGAAAAAATAATAATATAAAAAAAATAAAAAAGAAAAAAGCAGAAGGAGAAAGGGGATCAGGGAGGAGGGAGAAAAGAAGAGAGAGAGTGTAAACTGGGGGCTAGGGTTTTTCACAGGCGAAGAAGGAGGAGAAGGGAGAGGAGGAGAGAGGAGAAGGGGTCGGTGGCGATGGCAACGCGCTGGTGGTCATTGGTGCAATGTGGCGTCGCGGAGTGGGCTGAGGTGATGGTAGCGCGCGGTGTGGGTTGCGCGACAAGAGCGATGGTGAAGCCAAGCAAGGAGAGCAACGGCAACGTAGCGGTGCTGGTGCCGGCAGGGTGAGGTCGGGGAGGCCGGCGACGGCCACGTGAGGCGATACTATGGTGGAGCGGCAGCAGCGAATGGCAGCGACCTGAGCGGGAGGAGAGAGGGCAGCGCGCGGGTGGGAGTGAAGTAGGAGAGAGAAAGGCTCGATTAGAGTGTTTTGGAACCTCATTTTTTCATATTTGTGGAGTATAATATTAAGGCAAGTATCTTCTAGCCCCATATTTGGTCTGATTTAGTTTTTGATGTATTTTAACTATTGTTAGATATTTTACTAATATGCATGCATTTTTATATACCCATAATTTATTAATTATGTATATACGTGTATGTTTTACTGGTCGTGCGGTGATTTTACATTGGTATTATAATTTAGAGGGTTTTTGGATACACGAATGATATATATATATTTGTGTATCTATATGTTCTGGAACAATGAATCAGGCATTGCACTAATCATGCATATTTTCAAAGGCAGGGCCACTACGAGATCATGGCAGTCTGAGACCCTAGGGGTCATTTATGTGATCTGAAGAACGAGACATTTGGTATCGCTCCCGATAGGGAGGCTTAGTCCCGACGGGGACGTATATGATAGGCTACTTCCACGGGATTGAAGGTTGAAACGTTTAGTAACTGACCTACCTCACTATGTATTTAAATAAAAACCATCGTAAGGTATTGATGAAATTAATATATTCGAACGTCCTAATATATATAATTAAAATTTGAGATTGCACTCAAAATCGCGGGTGGTAAAATATAGTGAGTAAATTTTTAATCTATGGGAGACAAAGTACATGGATGGCCTTGAGCTACTGGCTCAAACCTAACTGAGCCTTGAACTATTGGCTTAAATTGCAGTCGATATAGCCTTGGTTACCGGATGATGATGACCCTTCATCAAGTCGGTATTATTTATCTTTGGTTCTCCGATTTCGTGCATGCTTTGTTGTTCTGCATGTATTGGGATAGATAATGATTTTGAGATACACTGATTGGCTCACAGTTGGGTGATAGAAATGTCTCGTACGTGTAAATATGTGATAAATTCAGAACGTGTTTTGATTTATGTTTTATTCCCGACGGTCTTCTCTCGATTTCTGTATTATGAGATTTAGATCCGGACGATGGTATCTGTCACACACAGATGTGGTGACGGTTGCGGCTTATGTGACCTCGGATCATATGATATGATATCGTTTATAATATTTGACCGGATCGTTATTTATTACAATTATGTCTCGGAGGAACTGTTTGATACGGACGATGATTTAGACGAGACATCTCCTCATTTTTCAGTGTGGTATCCCACATCGGATGGGAAGGTGAACAAAGCATGCCTTTATAAAGATGTTGAGACCTTTTTCTTATAGACGCGTTTTGGGGGTAGTGAACCCCGTCTACCAGGAACAAAACCGTGCGAGCCGCGTGTTGGCTTGAGACGTTGTGAAGTTCTCCCGGCCCAAAGTGGAAAATAACTACAGGCGGGTGGCCCGGGGACGTTACAAATGGTATCAGAGATGGGGCCCAGTTTGGTGTGCCAGTGCAAACGTCAGGCTTCTTAAGGGGGGTAGATTATGGTGTCCCACATCGGATTGAGAGGTGAACGAAGTATGCCTTTATAAGGATGTGGAAACATTTCCCTTGTAGACGTGTTTTGGAGGCGGTGGACTTCGTTTGCTAGGAACAAAACCGTGCGGGTTGCGTGTTGGCTTGAGACATCATGAAATTCTCCGGGCTCAAAGGGGACAATATCTACAGGCGGGTGGACTGGGGACGCTACATTCAGGGATTTCATAAACCTTGTATTTTTGTTTTGATACAGTTGTGATTGTTATCCATTCCATTTGATTTATATGCACTGTTTTCATATATATAATATTTGTTAAACTTTAAACTCACGTTTTCATATTTTATCCATTTAGATTAGTAGCGTGGATACGCTTGCAGAAGTTCAGATGTGATCTAACGTGACATATCTCTATCGACAAGGGAAAATATTTATATTGGGTATGTTTTTGATCTCTAGAATATTTTATAGTTATTGTTTATGATTGGATGATGGCGTTGATCCTTGTATGGGATATATTGGAGTTATTACTTTATATCGATCAGTTGTTATTATATTCAATACCTTCCTTGTGATTGTGGATAGCAAGTTGTGTATTATATTTGTACGAATTTGTATTTGATGAGATATTGTGCAGGTTTATTATATCAGGTCCTATATGTGTATGACTGTCATGCCCGAGTTTGATTTTTATGATTGATAGAAACATTATTATCGATTTTATTTTTGAACTACATATATTGCATTCCTAGATCGCGATATTTTTAACGTGAAAAATTCTTTTGAACCAAAAAAAAAATATATAACAAATTCTAAATAAATTTACTATAAAAGTATCAATTATAAATAACTATTTTTAAAATTTTTTCACTACAATTTCAAATGGAGAATAGTTGATTACAATCCCCTCAATATACTTACATAAATAACTTCTATTCTAAATTAATTAGAAAATAAATATAATTTTTAATTAACGATATTTTAAAATTAAAAAATAATATACTATACTTTTCAAGGATAAAAATAGATTAAAATCTTACTAAATAAAATCTATCAATAAAATATTTTAAATAAAGTCTTTAAAATAAAATAAAATTTATAATCTTCACACAAATATCGCACAACCTTCCTCACATAAAATTTGAAAATCAGTACTTAATTTTGAAAGAAATGCTAAATGTTGTTATACAACGTACTAATTTCTTCAACAGCTATTGCTAATTAATATATTAGTGTCACGTTGCTAGAAAAAAGGTAATTAATATTTTACTATGTGGGTTAAACTAATGCACGAAAATATTTATTTGTCCAGACATATGACGAGAATGATGTTGGCCTCCAACAGATAAACAAATTACTCAAAATTAAAAACTGCATAAAGAAAACGTTACGATGATTAGTCAGGGGCAACTTGGCGTAGTTGACGATAATATCAAATAGGAGGAGCTGCACAGCGTTTATCATGACTCAGATATTATTAGATGTCAATTTTAAAAACAAATAATTAATCCACAAGATAGTTTTTTTTTTTTTTAATTACAAAACAAATAATTAGTAAAATAAAAAAAAACTCAAAAAAATATTAAATATAAATCTATAGTGATCAAGCATGTATTATAGTTAAGTCTTACAAATATATATATATATATTTGGCTAGATAATTTTAGCATATGCAGGCAAATAACGTCACGAATCTAATCCACCAAGAGTAATCTCTTGTACACTATTTATTTATTTATTTATTTAATAACAATATTATTATTTATAATGTTTTAGTTGATAGATCGTGTTGGGTGGCTGGCGAGTGGTATAATTTAAATTGTGTAGAAAATATATTATTTTTGATTGAAAGTCAAACTACTGATGACACATTGATATTGGGTGGAAATATGATCGATCTGCCACGTCATAGACGGTTGCATTTGGCTCCTTATCACCCTACATGACCTAAAATATATCATATAAGTTGACAATAAGAATAGTAATGGTATAATATTTTTTAATTAAAAAAATTATTATTTTTAATTTAGACTATTTATATATATTATGATTAGTATAATATGATTTATGAATTATAGTATTGAATATTTTATAATTTAATTATTATTATAATTTTTAAATTTATGTTGTCTCATTTCCCCATGAGAAAAATAAGTCATTGTATTGTTATACACACAAAAAATTTATATATATTTTTTTGTATTTATATTTTTACATGGTGTTAGAGGAAAAATGGGGCTGCGATGCGTACGGACGTCACAATTCTTCCGACGCTTATCTCGGCCGTCAAATTTATAATCCGACGCTCGATATTTCTTTTAAAAAAGAAGTTGAGAAAAACAAAAAATATATATATATATTTTTTAAATTTTTGAATCCAACGATCGCCTAAGCATCGAAGGGGCTATCAATTAGAAGCTGCACCCTGTTCGTCGATTAGAAGCTGTCGATCATCATTTGGCAGTGTCACCAATCCTCTCTGTTTCTTATCGTTTGCTGTTGCTCTCTCTGTCCTAGTGTAGCAGCTCATTGCAGGGATCAGCCCACTGTTCACCATCAACAATTGGAAGAACATGATTGAATGCATCGTTTTGTCGACGGCGTGAAAGCCAAACGCATCGTTTCAATCCTTAAAACGCAAAGCGTTTTAACTCTCTCAGGTGTTGCAACGCATCACCCTCCTCATAGCTCAATAAACGACGTTTTAATTACTAAACCATTAACATGCAGCGTTTTGTTCTGAATGCTACAAAACTTCGGAGCCTAGATCAGCAGTGCAAACTTAAGACTCCCTCTCTGGGCCCACATCAAACGCCCAACATACTGTGGGCACCGGACCTCAAATTTAATCCACTCTTTGAACTCACTGTCGTACCAATATCCCAGCATTGCTATTGCTACCCACCACCATCAACAACCGTAATCGGTGGCCAACTACCACTGGCCACTACCCGCCAACCACCTTCAACCTCCCGTGACTCTCTGACATATTTTTGATAACTCTATTGGTAATTTTTTAATAACTCTCAAATCAACTTTTTTCATATTAATTATCATCGTTCAGTGATTATTATTATTATTTAATTATATCTTTTTAGAGTGATATTACTCATCTTATTAAAATTATTTTGGATGATATCAATTGCAATATTTGAGCCCAACAAATATTTGCTTTTCTCACGGGTGATAGACTTCGACATTTTACTATGAAGATAAAATTCAAACCCATAAAAATAGATAAGAATATATGGAAAAGATTTAAAAAACATCTTGAGGAATTAAAAAGAATTAGTTGTAATATTTTTTTAATTTATTAATATATTATTTTTTTATTCAGTACCTCATTCTTAAATTTTAAAAAAATTTAAAAAGCCAAATTTGCTTAGAATTTTCATATCAATGGCAGCAACTGTTCAATGATGATGCCCTCTTATTTCAATTGAAATCCAAACTTTATTAAATATGTCAGGGGTTTGGTCAATCAACTATTGAGTTTCATTCTCAAGTCAGTAACTTTTAAGATCAGATTTTTCAAGCCGATTCGGTATTTTCAAGTGCTCAATCTGTTAAATTATTTATGAAATATCAAGACAGTTATCTCTTTATTTGTATTATAATAAACATTTATGATGATTTTGAATACACTAAAGTCTCATTACTCTATTACTCTCCTCTACTTACATTTGACGTTATTCTTACAAAGCTTTATTTTTAAGGATAATCAACATAAAACTTATCATATTTCGTCTACTAATGTAGTCATTGTTACTATATTACCTAACCTTGTCATTTCGATTGTAGTTTTTATCTTCTCTACTTCAAACCGCTTCAATGTCAAATATAACTACTGTAAAAAAATATATATATAATATCTCTTGTTGCCTTACAGCGAAGGCCAATGATGCCAAGGACATAATTACTGCCTTCTAAAAGTCCATAACTAGTGCCTCTATAGTTTTGGTAAATTTTGCTCCCTATATCCTCATATCTTACTGTAACTAATTTTGGGGCAACGATTAATCAAATTCTATCTCGTACATCTGCTTTATCGTCCATCTTTTTAGATATATCTTTTTGGTTTATCAATTTTGTTTGCTATAATCAAATAACATCTGAGGCATTATTAATGCCTTATAAGACATTAAATTAACATATTTTTTTTATTTATACTATTGATGGTTTTTATATTTTTATCGATCATATTGATAATATATTTATATTGGATTTTTATATTTCAGATATTTATTATATTTAAATTTATCTCTAAAATTTATATTTATTGATTAACTTATTAAATGTGACTTTCGTTTAACATTTTCTTATAGGGTTTATAATATATGGTATTAAAAGTTGGGCCAACTTATTGGAACCAAACGTAAAATTAAATGCTTTTTTTGAGCTTATATATCTACATCTTCTACTTTCATATTTTACTCATCGGCTTACTACTACTGTTTCCTCCAATATCTGATACAGTCGACTTGATCATTTCTCTTTGCCTTATATTCAAACTTTAATGTCTAATGGTTACTTAGATAAAATTACTTTTGACCTTTTCAATTACATGTTTTGTAACTTAGGAAATTAAATAACTTTTTTTTTTATAAAAGTAATTCTTTGACTTTCTAATCTTTTGGTTTTGTTAACTTTAATATCTAATTTGTTCCAACTAAGGGTGGGTTTTGTTACTTTGTTATTAATATCGATAATTACATTTGTTATATAAGAATTTACTTTTGATATTTTCTCTTGGAGACACTTAACGCCTTATGTAATGTTTAGTAAATGATCAAAATTCAATTTGATCATATTATTAAAGTTTTCCTTACTGATAATATTATGGAATATATATTTATCTCCTTTTTGGATGAATTTCAATAAATGAATATTCTATCTTATCAATTATGTCATTATACTTTTCAATAAAATGATAACACCAAATATAAGTATCGTTATATTTTTGACATTGATTAGATCTCTACCTTCGAACATTTGAGGAAGGTTTAGCTATCTGTTTAAGGGGGAGATAGGGGAAGGTTATCCTTATTAGGGGGGTTCTTTCATACTTAGTTATCATCATTTGCTTTGTTAAACCACAGTTCTCATGCGCTCTAACATATTCTATTTGTCTCCTACTATTATTTTTCTGTTATTATATATTTTTGTACTAACTATGGTTGTCCAGGAATAACTGTTCTCTCTTGGTGCTCAGCAACTCCGCCGCTTCTTTATTTTTTAGTACTTTCTTATTTTATCTCGATAGTATCTGAACTCGTGATTATTTTATATTTTATTTTATTATTTTGTATGAAATTTTATTACAGAATTTACAAAGGGGGAGATCGCTAGTCGTATTTTGTGTTAGCATATTCCGTGACCGTGTCGAGTTATTTATTAAGTCGTTTGTCGATGCATTGCACTTGTTTGGAAGCTCTTCATTAGATTTTCGTTTGAAAATTATCATCGCACCTCTCCTAGTAACCACGGTGCCCTGTCGCCCAACCCGTGTTCGACCACTGCTTATAAAGTAGCCAGAGCTCAAGATATGCTTGAATCTCACTTAAGAGTCGATTCTCAAGAAGCCAAACGCGAGGCATGTTCGATCCCCATTCGAGTGCCATTTCTAGTAACCCAATGCCCAAAGATAGCTCGCCCTCTGCTCGAGCACAAAAAATAGTGCTGCTGCGCTCGAGGACCGCTCGACGTGCACTCGAACAGTACTACGTACAGCCGTGGAACCCTAGCTAGTGCTTGAGTGGCACGGCGCACTTTTCTTCAACGGTTATATTTTAACGTATTTTTTTGAGGTCTATATATATACATGTCTCATGATTTTGATCCTACGTTTTTTGGAGCAATTTTTGAGCAGTTTTTACCTTAAAAAATCTCTCATCATTGTGCTCTAATTTTGAGAAAATTTCGCTACAATGATTATGTTTCATTGATAATGTTTTCTCTCCGTATCGTACTTTATTCTTTACGCCTCTTTCCACCTGTTAACCTTTGTAGCGATGTCGGTGGATTGAATATTGGGCTCCAATGGTGTACGGTAATTCAAGCAATTCATGAGGAAAGATTGGCTTAAAGACCGAAATGTGTCTAATATCGTTATCGCGAGCAAATCCAAGGAGTTTTTTTGGTAGAGATTACAAAATGAAAATAAGTCGGTTAAGTTAGCATATCGGTACTACCCGATTTTTAAATTGATTTTTATGGTATATATCTTCACTGACCATTGAAATTTGGAGGATTTTTCTTAATAACTGTTATTGTCAAATTTTTCATTTGTTATTAAAAATTGTCTTATTTTTATTATTACTTGTTATTTTACTTTTTATCCTTATTATTATTCATATCATCCAAATTTAAATATTCTTTATATGTATTGAATATTTATAATTTTACTACTTCCGTAAATTTACAAGGGGGTCAAAACTGTGTTGTGATTTGGGATGAAAAGTTTTCTTCAAGATGGATATAAAGGATATATTTTTACCAGAAGACTTAATCGAGAAAGTCTACTTATAAATCCTCCTCCTAATTATTCTCTTTTTTTTTTGATAGGTATGTTGTCTTCCATATGTATTATATGGCTTGAGAAGGTTTTCTATGCTTGATTTGTCAAGTTAAGCTTTATTATCTACCATTTAGATTTACCTCAAATGTTTATAAATTTATCATTTTTACTCGTAATACTATTATTGATATCACTATTTTTTTACTCTATATTAATGATATGATTATTACAAATAATAGTTCTTATATTCTTGAACTTAAACAATTTAAAATGAAGAATCTTGATTTTCTTTCTTAAATTTAAGGTAACTCTCACCTCAAATGGCCATCATATAAAATAGGTTAAGTATATTTTTAATCCTATTTTTTTGTGTTAGGTATACTAACCGTAAGACGACTACTAATTTCCTAAAATATAATATCTAATTCTGTATTATTACTGGCAAATTTATTTCTAATATGATTATTTATTATCAATTAGTTAAAAGTCTCATCTATTTTACTGTTTTTAAGTTTAATACTGCTTATATAGTATATATTGTCAATCAATTTATGACAACTCCACAGTTTTATGCTTTGCAGCTATTATTAATATATTTCACTATGTGAAATGTACTTTATTTTATGGGCTCTAGTTTTTATTCTCATTTTTTATCAAATTTTACGTATATTTTGATATTGGTTAAGCAGGTGATCTAGTTTTCAAACTCAATATTGTATATTTTAAATCATGTTGATTTTGAGAAAAATATTAAAAATATAATATTCTTTCTTATTATGGATTTTTTAAAATTAAAATTTTATTATTTTTTAATTTATATTATTTATATATATTAAAAAATATATAATATTATTTCTAAATTAAAAAATATATATTTTTTAATTTAGATTATTTATATAACTATAGCTATTACAACTATTTTAGTTTAAATTATCAAATTTTTTAACAAAATCATGACCTATTATACAATTATATATATATATATATATATTATAAAAATCTTTCTTTATCTTTCTCTTCATATTTTTACAAAGGATAAGGATGTAAAGTAATTGAAAAACTAATAATGTATTCTATCTTTATTTGTATTAGATATTTTAAACTTAGGATTAATTTTTATTCTGTAAAATAATTTTAATTTATTTGACTCAAAATGTGATGAAATTAACTTAATTCTTATGACTAAAATAAATATTAATAATAAAACTAAAAAATAAAAAAATTAATAATATATTTTTTTAAACAATGGACATATTTTCATATTAACTAAACCGTTGATTTTTTTTTTTCAAGTGACCTAGTAGAAATATATAGACTAATATTGAAATCCTTAGCAGCCTAGTGAGCTAAGAGATGAGGTTATGATCTTAGGATGACGTCGGTATAATAAATAAATCACATATTTAATTAAAGCTAAATATTGGTTTTCAAAGTGACCTAATGAAATGATAGGAATATTAATACATAATTCATGGTTCTTACCAATTAACATTTGTATAAACCTATAAGTCCTTCACCCTATATAATTAGGTTTTTTTTTTTTCATAATTCACATTTTTATTGACTTGTTTTAATCATTAATTAAAATAATACATATTTTGAAAACGCAAAGCCTTTAATAACACTTATAAGTATTTTTTTATAATAATAGACAAGACCTTCCAATGATTTTTTCTGACATTTTTTCATTTAGTTATGATATGTAAAATTATTTATACTCTGAATTTTAAACAACAAAAAGCAATTTAATAATTTATAAAAAAAATACAGTCCAATACATCAAATTTTGTGCATGGATTTCAATATAGCTAATACACTTGCAATTTTGGAAAAAAAAAAAATTTTTTTAAGATTTTTTTATTTCAATAAAAAATTGTTAAAGAGAGAATGCTTGGCGGTGGAGAAATTATGTTTTTCATTTTAATAAAAAAATGCTTATGTAGGAGTTGCTGGGCCATCCATACTGGGCCCACAATTTGCTGAGTATTAGTAAAAGCCCATCTGGTATTGCATAGGCCATTTACAGTGTACACATCGGCTCAACTCACGGGAGATGTACATTGGCCCAGCCCAAAATGGATTGTCATCGACAATAGTATAATAAACGATTGTAATAGATCCTCACTTCTTCGAGAAATTAAATGAACTGGAACTCGGGGAGAGCGGAGTCTTGTAGATTGGCCATTCGTTTTTTCATTATATTTATAGGTTTAAAGATTAATCACTAATTTTAAAAAAATGAGACTAAAATCTGTATTAATTATCGATTTATGGAGATTATATATCATTATATTATTCTTATGCCTCACAAGATATCATTATAAGATTTAACACAATTAAAAATAAGAATGAACATCTATTGAACAAAAATGTTCGAGGGTTATCATATAATTTTGGATCATTTACTCATAATATGGCATTGCCGATCTACTATTTTGGAATTATGATAATAAAATACATAAATAAAATATCAAATTATTTAATAATAATTTTAAAAATATGTAAAATAGATTCTTAATATTTTTCTTAAAAAAATAACTCCAAAACGCTAATAAGAAAATGTAATTTCTTAATAGAATGGAGAAATACTTAAGAAAAAGACAATGATCTCGTTATTTTATTTATTCTTTTGCTCCTCATGGACTAAAATAGATATAAAAAGTTTACAATTAGGATTTTAAGAACATATAGGTAGAAAGAAATATTACATTGTTCAAGTATTAGCATAAGGCTAAATTAAGGTCTTTTATATTATTTAAATTTAGATGATATGATATTTAAATATTATATTTTATTCTAATATGATTAGAAGATCTGATCAAATATTGTTAAAAATTTAGTTAAAAAACTTTAATACATATAATAAAAAATAATTAAAACTTAAATGCAGCATATTTTTATCGTAAAGTTATGTGAATCCTAATAACCAAATATAACATACTTATATATGTTTATTTATTTATTATTAACATTTAATTTTGTTTATTTATAAATATTTTAAAATAGGACTCGTGTAATCTCCACAGATATGTCGATTTCTGGCTTTTAATCCTTTTCTTTATGTTTGCTAATTTCCAAAATGGATCAAAATTTCCAATCTTTTCTAACTGAAAAATGTGTCGATTGCCCAGAAGCCTGCGATCACACCTGTCACTTCCAAACTTTCAGGTCACCGCGCTTGTCTCTCTCTCTCTTCCCTTCCCTTGTCTGCTGCCCAGATCCCTCCACCCCCATAGCTTCCCGTGCAGATCGAAGAAACTCAGTAAACAGCAACGCAATGTCCCCTTGTCGACTTTCTTTTCGATTCCTCAGGTCTAATTCAACTAATTACCGTGCTCTTCACTTTACGCCCTCCAAACTCTTTTCTTCTCAAGGATCCCACCTTGAAAGTGTTGGTCCAATGGCCTCGCAGCTCCGATCCAGGTCCGTTATTCGTCTCAGAGGTCCTGACACGGTGAAATTTCTCCAGGGATTGTTGACTAACGATGTCCGGAGGTTCGAAGAGCCCGTGGGAGAGGGGGGCTCGTACTTGCCTACTCCTAATGTGCCGGTGGCGGCGTCTCCGCCGATGTACGCGTCGATGCTGACGCCGCAGGGGAGATTTCTGTATGATTTCTTCTTGTACAGACCGTCTAGACCCGACGAGAAGCTCAACAGGAACGGTTCTGGCCCCGGCCAAAAACCGGAGGAGTTTGAATTGTTTGCGGATATTGACGCGTCTGTAGGGGATGAGCTGCTGCAGTCTCTCAAAAAGTAAATCTCTGTCTGTCTTTGCTGTTGTTAGCAATCTGCCATATGCTTTTTTGGGATGTTCCGGTTATTCCATCTCAGAATTGTCCTGCAGATTATGGGGATAAATATAGTGAATCAGTCATTATTGGTTTTTGTTAGTGAAAATTGTTAAACGGGGTATTCTGCTGACTCAGTGAACTTCGAGTTGCTATTTTCTGTTAGTTGACGCTGCAAGAATGTTATATTTGTGAATTCGGGTGTAAATTATTACTTTTGAAACAAAAAATAGAAGAAAAATTGAAGCTTGCAATCGATCAGTTGTCTGGAATGTGCTGATCTTCCATTTTGAGTTCTCTAATTTTGCCCATTGCATATTGCTGTGTTTTTAGATTATTCTGCTGAAGGATGGCTATTCGATTTTCCTTTTAAGTCTGCTTCTTTCAATTTATTCGTGAAAATATTTCTCTCGTGTTCACACTTTCTGCCGTTTCCCTATGACTCAGATGCACGAATTTACCTAGAGTATTTCAAATTTTTGAAGGACACTTGTTGAATGATCACGGCTTATTCAAGCGGGTCAATGCATTTGTTGCATTTTTTTCTGTCGAACACATAATTTCTTTGATTTTTCTTGATACTGGCGCATGAAACTGGTTGGTTCCATAGTTAGTAGTGGCACAGTGCGATATGTACGAATTGATAGGTGAAGTCTCATTATTCATAAGGGTTGTACATGCTGTTTTTCACTTCTAAAACTGCAAGGGTATTTCATACGAGGTTTGCTTGAAGTAATACCTAATGCGTGCGCACAATGGACGCTGTACACCATTGCTGGTATAAATACACATGTTCTGATTTTAGGATTAATTCTGAGAGCTGTTTTACACAATGGGCATTGATGCGAGCATAAGCCGGGAGACATCCCAAAAGACCGGTCTATTAGGAGGGAGAGTCCCCTAACTTATGAGTTGGAGGTTTTGCCTCCAACTTTTCAATGTGGGACTCACATCATTCCTCCTCCTTCAATGTACCTCGCGGGCCGCACTCTGCGACACTTCACTTTGGCTTCGCTCTGGCGACGCTTTACTCACCGTGGCAGACCGGCAAGTCAGCCCCTCCAGCAGTAGCCCTTTCCTGGTCGTAACCCTCGCAGTAGCCCTCTGCTGGCCGGGCTACTCTCAATGAAAGCACCATTTTGATGCGTGCATAAGCCAGAGGGAGAGCCCATCCCAAAGACCGGTCTATTAGGAGGAGAGCCCTAACTTATGAGTTGGAGGTTTTGCCTCCAACTTTCCAACGTGACTCGCATCATTCCTCCCTCCTTCAACAACCACGACCTCGACCAGGCAGACTCGCGACACTTCACTGCGGCTTTCGCTCGACGCTTTACTCTGCCCACAAGACTGGCAGAAGAAGTCACCCCTCCGCGCAGTAGCCGCTTTCCTCGGCCGAACCCTCGCAGGTAGCCCTCTCCGGGCCGGGCTGCTCAATGAAAGCACCATTTTGATGCGAGTATAAGCTGCAGGGAGAGCCCATCCCAAAAGATCGGTCTATTAGGAGAGAGCTTGAACTATGAGTTGGAGGTTTTGCCTCCAACTTTCCAATGTGACTCGCATCGTGCATCGACTTGAAGATGGAGAATGGAGAAAAGAGAAAAGGGACATATTTAAATATCCATTGGAGGTCTGATTCAAGTTTCATTATTCGCTAAATTCGCGTATATTCTAGTTTCATTAGAGCATTACCGTAGGTTGTTTCTTTCCCATTGTATTGTTCTTGTTTAGTTGCTAGGTAAATTACAATTAGTAGTAATTGGTTTTTCACACATGTTGTGGTTGTAACGGGGTTTGATTGGAGGGATTTATTTATTATTGGATCTCTAAATATAATTGAAATATTTCGGACGAAAGGTCTCATAGTTTTCCTTAGTTGAGAAGGGTTTCTACGTAAAATCATTTATGTTACTTGTGTGCTTGGATTCATGTTTTTTCTGTTCATCATGTTCAATTGGGTTAGACGGGTGGCAGATGGTATTACGAAATTTGAATTTGTTGTGCTGTGTGAATCAGAACACACTGGTGTTCAACTGTTCAGGCTATCGTGCTCAGACTTAGGTTGAAGGAGAAGTGTGATGCTCTTGCTGCAATGTCATAATAGAGTTGTCTAATTTCTTGAACCCTGTTGTTCGGTCACTGCATCCTTGTTTTCCATTCTTCTATTTTTTGCCCAGTGCAAAATGAATTAGCGTTTTCATACATTTCTTGTTGCATTATCAGTAAAAAGCTTTAGCATTAGTCATTCCAAATTATTGCATTAATGGTTGAATCAGTAGTTCTTCCACTCAGTATCATTTAATTTTGACTTAGGCTGCCTATGTAGTAAAGAATCACTTGGGCAAACCTTGGTGAGTTTATTATCTCCAGTGTTTCAAATTATGAGAGTGAGTCTTGACACAGCAATGAAATCGGTCTATTATGATCTGAATGTTTTAGGCTTAAATAACATAAATTGTTAGCCAACAATGCCCGTTTCACTTTTACGGATCCCGTAGTAAATTTCATTACCTCACTTCGCAATTACTTACCACAGCTCAGAATGCGAGCCAGAGCAAGAAATGCTTTAAAAGCCCCTCAGGACCAAGAGAAGATCCTTCAGAGGATCTCTTGCTTTGCAGCTTTGATGTGTTAAACAATCTCTTCAACAAATTTATGAGGAAAACAAACTGGTCAGCAGGATATAATTGAAGGGAAACAAAGCCAAAAAATGGGATCTGGCCCCTTTCTCTATCTTTTGGAGGACACTTGTTGAATGATCACGGCTTATTCAAGCGGGTCAATGCATTTGTTGCATTTTTTTCTGTCGAACACATAATTTCTTTGATTTTTCTTGATACTGGCGCATGAAAGTGGTTGGTTCCATAGTTAGTAGTGGCACAGTGCGATATGTACGAATTGATAGGTGAAGTCTCATTATTCATAAGGGTTGTACATGCTGTTTTTCACTTCTAAAACTGCAAGAGCATTTCATACGAGGTTTGCTTGAAGTAATACCTAATGCGTAGCACAATGGACGCTGTACACCATTGCTGGTATAAATACACATGTTCTGATTTTAGGATTAATTCTGAGAGCTGTTTTACACAATGGGCATTGACGCGGCAGATAAAGCCAGGAGGAGGCCCATCCCAAAAGATCGGTCTATTAGGAGGAGAGTCCCTTTAACTTATGAGTTGGAGGTTTTGCCTCCAAACTTTTCAATGGGACTCACATCATTCCTCCTCCTTCAATACCACGACCTCGGCCACATTCACTCTGCGACACTTCACTCGGCGGCTTTCACTCTGCGACGCTTTACTCGCCTTCCACTGCAGCAGTGACAGGCAGCCCCTCCGCAGTGTAGCCCTTTCCTGGTCGTAACCCTCGCAGTAGCCCTCTCTCTCGGCCGGGCTACTCTCAATGAAAGCACCATTTTTGATCGTCGCATGCCTGCAGGGAGAGCCCATCCCAAAAGACCGGTCTATTAGGAGGGAGAGCCCCTAACTTGAGTTGGAGGTTTTGCCTCCAACTTTCCAATGTGGGACTCGCATCATTCCTCCTCCTTCAACACCACGACCTCGACTACCGCACTCCCGCGACACTTCACTCTGCGGCTTTCACTCTTCGACGCTTTACTCCGCCCAAGACTGCCAGTCGCCCCTCCATGCAGTAGCCCTTCCGGTGGCCCCTCGCGGTAGCCCTCTCGGGCCGGCTGCTCTCAATGAAAGCACCATTTTGATGCGAGTATAAGCGGAGGAGCCCATCCCAAAAGATCGGTCTATTAGGAGGGGAGAGCCCCTAACTTATGAGTTGGAGGTTTTGCCTCCAACTTTCCAATGGGGACTCGCATCGGGCATCGACTTGAAGATGGAGAATGGAGAAAAGAGAAAAGGGACATATTTAAATATCCATTGGAGGTCTGATTCAAGTTTCATTATTCGCTAAATTCGCGTATATTCTAGTTTCATTAGAGCATTACCGGTAGGTTGTTTCTTTCCCATTGTATTTGTTCTTGTTTAGTTGCTAGGTAAATTACAATTAGTAGTAATTGGTTTTCAAGCACATGTTGTGGTTGTAACGTGGGTTTGATTGGAGGGATTTATTTATTATTGGATCTCTAAATATAATTGAAATATTTCGGACGAAAG
Organism: Nepenthes gracilis; assembly: GCA_033239525.1. Lineage (NCBI taxonomy): Eukaryota > Viridiplantae > Streptophyta > Magnoliopsida > Caryophyllales > Nepenthaceae > Nepenthes > Nepenthes gracilis. The sequence continues at coordinate 6,246,773 of BSYO01000009.1, forward strand.
GTCTCATAGTTTTCCTTAGTTGAGAAGGGTTTCTACGTAAAATCATTTATGTTACTTGTGTGCTTGGATTCATGTTTTTTCTGTTCATCATGTTCAATTGGGTTAGACGGGTGGCAGATGGTATTACGAAATTTGAATTTGTTGTGCTGTGTGAATCAGAACACACTGGTGTTCAACTGTTCAGGCTATCGTGCTCAGACTTAGGTTGAAGGAGAAGTGTGATGCTCTTGCTGCAATGTCATAATAGAGTTGTCTAATTTCTTGAACCCTGTTGTTCGGTCACTGCATCCTTGTTTTCATTCTTCTATTTTTTTGCCCAGTGCAAAATGAATTAGCGTTTTCATACATTTCTTGTTGCATTATCAGTAAAAAGCTTTAGCATTAGTCATTCCAAATTTATTGCATTAATGGTTGAATCAGTAGTTCTTCCACTCAGTATCATTTAATTTTGACTTAGGCTGCCTATGTAGTAAAGAATCACTTGGGCAAACCTTGGTGAGTTATTATCTCAGTGTTTCAAATTATGAGAGTGAGTCTTGACACAGCAATGAAATCGGTCTATTATGATCTGAATGTTTTAGGCTTAAATAACATAAATTGTTAGCCAACAATGCCCGTTTCACTTTTACGGATCCCGTAGTAAATTTCATTACCTCACTTCGCAATTACTTACCACAGCTCAGAATGCGAGCCAGAGCAAGAAATGCTTTAAAAGCCCCTCAGGACCAAGAGAAGATCCTTCAGAGGATCTCTTGCTTTGCAGCTTTGATGTGTTAAACAATATCTTCAACAAATTTATGAGGAAAACAAACTGGTCAGCAGGATATAATTGAAGGGAAACAAAGCCAAAAAATGGGATCTGGCCCCTTTCTCTATCTTTTGGAGGACACTTGTTGAATGATCACGGCTTATTCAAGCGGGTCAATGCATTTGTTGCATTTTTTTCTGTCGAACACATAATTTCTTTGATTTTTCTTGATACTGGCGCATGAAAGTGGTTGGTTCCATAGTTAGTAGTGGCACAGTGCGATATGTACGAATTGATAGGTGAAGTCTCATTATTCATAAGGGTTGTACATGCTGTTTTTCACTTCTAAAACTGCAAGAGCATTTCATACGAGGTTTGCTTGAAGTAATACCTAATGCGTGTGCACAATGGACGCTGTACACCATTGCTGGTATAAATACACATGTTCTGATTTTAGGATTAATTCTGAGAGCTGTTTTACACAATGGGCATTGATGCGAGCATAAGCCAGAGGGAGAGCCCATCCCAAAAGACCGGTCTATTAGGAGGGAGAGTCCCCTAACTTATGAGTTGGAGGTTTTGCCTCCAACTTTTCAATGTGGGACTCACATCATTCCTCCCTCCTTCAACAGCCACGACCTCGGCGGCTGCACTCTGCGACACTTCACTCGGCGGCTTTCACTCTGCGACGCTTTACTCCGCCCCGGCGCACCGGCAGCAGGTCAGCCCCTCCGCAGGTAGCCCTTTCCGGTCAGAACCCTCGCAGGTAGCCCTCTCTGGGCCGGGGCTACTCTCAATGAAAGCACCATTTTGATGCGTGCATAAGCCAGAGGGAGAGCCCATCCCAAAAGACCGGTCTATTAGGAGGGAGAGCCCCCTAACTTATGAGTTGGAGGTTTTGCCTCCAACTTTCCAATGTGGGACTCGCATCATTCCTCCCTCCTTCAACAGCCACGACCTCGACGGCTGCACTCTGCGACACTTCACTCTGCGGCTTTCACTCTTCGACGCTTTACTCCGCCCCGGCGCACCGGCAGCAGGTCAGCCCCTCCGCAGGTAGCCCTTTCCGGTCAGAACCCTCGCAGGTAGCCCTCTCCGGGCCGGGGCTGCTCTCAATGAAAGCACCATTTTGATGCGAGTATAAGCCAGAGGGAGAGCCCATCCCAAAAGATCGGTCTATTAGGAGGGAGAGCCCCCTAACTTATGAGTTGGAGGTTTTGCCTCCAACTTTCCAATGTGGGACTCGCATCAGGCATCGACTTGAAGATGGAGAATGGAGAAAAGAGAAAAGGGACATATTTAAATATCCATTGGAGGTCTGATTCAAGTTTCATTATTCGCTAAATTCGCGTATATTCTAGTTTCATTAGAGCATTACCGGTAGGTTGTTTCTTTCCCATTGTATTGTTCTTGTTTAGTTGCTAGGTAAATTACAATTAGTAGTAATTGGTTTTTCACACATGTTGTGGTTGTAACGGGTTTGATTGGAGGGATTTATTTATTATTGGATCTCTAAATATAATTGAAATATTTCGGACGAAAGGTCTCATAGTTTTCCTTAGTTGAGAAGGGTTTTACAAGTAAAATCATTTATGTTACTTGTGTGCTTGGATTCATGTTTTTTCTGTTCATCATGTTCAATTGGGTTAGACGGGTGGCAGATGGTATTACGAAATTTGAATTTGTTGTGCTGTGTGAATCAGAACACACTGGTGTTCAACTGTTCAGGCTATCGTGCTCAGACTTAGGTTGAAGGAGAAGTGTGATGCTCTTGCTGCAATGTCATAATAGAGTTGTCTAATTTCTTGAACCCTGTTGTTCGGTCACTGCATCCTTGTTTTCCATTCTTCTATTTTTTGCCCAGTGCAAAATGAATTAGCGTTTTCATACATTTCTTGTTGCATTATCAGTAAAAAGCTTTAGCATTAGTCATTCCAAATTTATTGCATTAATGGTTGAATCAGTAGTTCTTCCACTCAGTATCATTTAATTTTGACTTAGGCTGCCTATGTAGTAAAGAATCACTTGGGCAAACCTTGGTGAGTTTATTATCTCCAGTGTTTCAAATTATGAGAGTGAGTCTTGACACAGCAATGAAATCGGTCTATTATGATCTGAATGTTTTAGGCTTAAATAACATAAATTGTTAGCCAACAATGCCCGTTTTCACTTTTACGGATCCCGTAGTAAATTTCATTACCTCACTTCGCAATTACTTACCACAGCTCAGAATGCGAGCCAGAGCAAGAAATGCTTTAAAAGCCCCTCAGGACCAAGAGAAGATCCTTCAGAGGATCTCTTGCTTTGCAGCTTTGATGTGTTAAACAATATCTTCAACAAATTTATGAGGAAAACAAACTGGTCAGCAGGATATAATTGAAGGGAAACAAAGCCAAAAAATGGGATCTGGCCCCTTTCTCTATCTTTTGGAGGACACTTGTTGAATGATCACGGCTTATTCAAGCGGGTCAATGCATTTGTTGCATTTTTTTCTGTCGAACACATAATTTCTTTGATTTTTCTTGATACTGGCGCATGAAAGTGGTTGGTTCCATAGTTAGTAGTGGCACAGTGCGATATGTACGAATTGATAGGTGAAGTCTCATTATTCATAAAGGGTTGTACATGCTGTTTTTCACTTCTAAACTGCAAGAGCATTTCATACGAGGTTTGCTTGAAGTAATACCTAATGCGTGTGCACAATGGACGCTGTACACCATTGCTGGTATAAATACACATGTTCTGATTTTAGGATTAATTAAGAGCTGTTTTTACACAATGGGCATTGATGCGGCATAAGCCTGGAGGAGAGCCCATCCCAAAAGACCGGTCTCTGGGAGGGAGAGTCCCTGCTTATGAGTTGGAGGTTTTGCCTCCAACTTTTCAATGTGGGACTCACATCATTCCTCCCTCCTTCAACAGCCACGACCTCGGCGGCTGCACTCTGCGACACTTCACTCGGCGGCTTTCACTCTGCGACGCTTTACTCCCGCCCAGCCCCAAGACGGTGTCAGGCCCTCCCCTCCGCAGGTAGCCCTTTCCGGTCAGAACCCTCGCAGGTAGCCCTCTCTGGGCCGGGGCTACTCTCAATGAAAGCACCATTTTGATGCGTGCATAAGCCAGAGGGAGAGCCCATCCCAAAAGACCGGTCTATTAGGAGGGAGAGCCCCCTAACTTATGAGTTGGAGGTTTTGCCTCCAACTTTCCAAATGTGGACTCGCGTCATTCCTCCCTCCTTCAATGCCCACGACCCTCGACCTCGGCCGTGACTCCGCGACACTTCACTCATGCTTTCACTCTTCGACGCTTTACTCCGCCCTGCCGCCACCGTGAGGGTCACCCCTCCGCAGTAGCCCTTCCTGGTCGTAACCCTCGCAGTAGCCCTCTCCGGGTCGGGACTGCTCTCAATGAAAGCACCATTTGATACGAGTATAAGCCCCGGAGGAGAGCCCATCCTAAGATCGGTCCATTAGGAGGAGAGCCCCTAACTTATGAGTTGGAGGTTTTGCCTCCAACTTTCCAATGTGGGACTCGCATCAGGCATCGACTTGAAGATGGAGAATGGAGAAAAGAGAAAAGGGACATATTTAAATATCCATTGGAGGTCTGATTCAAGTTTCATTATTCGCTAAATTCGCGTATATTCTAGTTTCATTAGAGCATTACCGGTAGGTTGTTTCTTTCCCATTGTATTGTTCTTGTTTAGTTGCTAGGTAAATTACAATTAGTAGTAATTGGTTTTTCACACATGTTGTGGTTGTAACGGGGTTTGATTGGAGGGATTTATTTATTATTGGATCTCTAAATATAATTGAAATATTTCGGACGAAAGGTCTCATAGTTTTCCTTAGTTGAGAAGGGTTTCTACGTAAAATCATTTATGTTACTTGTGTGCTTGGATTCATGTTTTTTTCTGTTCATCATGTTCAATTGGGTTAGGCGGGTGGCAGATGGTATTACTTAAATTTGAATTTGTTGTGCTGTGTGAATCAGAACACACTGGTGTTCAACTGTTCAGGCTATCGTGCTCAGACTTAGGTTGAAGGAGAAGTGTGATGCTCTTGCTGCAATGTCATAATAGAGTTGTCTAATTTCTTGAACCCTGTTGTTCGGTCACTGCATCCTTGTTTTCCATTCTTCTATTTTTTGCCCAGTGCAAAATGAATTAGCGTTTTCATACATTTCTTGTTGCATTATCAGTAAAAAGCTTTAGCATTAGTCATTCCAAATTTATTGCATTAATGGTTGAATCAGTAGTTCTTCCACTCAGTATCATTTAATTTTGACTTAGGCTGCCTATGTAGTAAAGAATCACTTGGGCAAACCTTGGTGAGTTTATTATCTCCAGTGTTTCAAATTATGAGAGTGAGTCTTGACACAGCAATGAAATCGGTCTATTATGATCTGAATGTTTTAGGCTTAAATAACATAAATTGTTAGCCAACAATGCCCGTTTCACTTTTACGGATCCCGTAGTAAATTTCATTACCTCACTTTGCAATTACTTACCACAGCTCAGAATGCGAGCCAGAGCAAGAAATGCTTTAAAAGCCCCTCAGGACCAAGAGAAGATCCTTCAGAGGATCTCTTGCTTTGCAGCTTTGATGTGTTAAACAATCTCTTCAACAAATTTATGAGGAAAACAAACTGGTCAGCAGGATATAATTGAAGGGAAACAAAGCCAAAAAATGGGATCTGGCCCCTTTCTCTATCTTTTAAACACCCCCTTTTGTGGTGGTGTTGGGGAAGGTAGGCTTTCACCATGACATGTATTCTATCTGGCCAAAATTTAAGCTTCCAAAACCTAGGCATCTATATCTTGAAAGAAGTGTAACTTAAAACATTTTATGATCCTGGAGATTGGGAGACCTTCAATATCATTTAGTTGTAGTTCCAGTGGCTGCTTCCAGTTGATATTACTTGTAAATAATTCCCAAGGGAGAGTCCTAACTGCACAATGTAAGACTCCGTGTATTTAATGTGAACATTAAAAGATGGATGAAAATGAATGAAGATTAAATATGTTAGAGAAGCAGAATTGAAGGGAGAGAATGTAATAAAATCTATAAATCATAGTTAAATGACAGTGTTTGGACAGTGGATGACAAAGAAGACATAAATTTCGTATGGAATATTGTAGCTAAATGTATTAAGAATAATAAAGGAAGTCTTAGGAGAATCTAAAGGTGGAAGAGGTAGTGCTAAGGAAGGTTGGTGGTGGAATAAGGATGTCCAAAAGGCAGTGAAAAAAAAAAAAGGAAGCTATATGGCATGGCTGCATTGCAGGATTATTGGAAATTTTGAAGTACATAAGTAGAAAGAATTATATAGTAAACAGTGAGTGAATCTAAAAGACTAACAAAGAAAACGGAAAATGAAGATAAATTTAGATGTTAGATTGAGTTGTATGCCAAACAAATAAAAGAAAGATAATACAATTATTTCAGTAAGCTATTCAATGAAAGCAGAATACCTAAATTTAGATGTCAATGAAGAGGGAAAGACAAAATTTCAAATACATTGATAAATTTAGTGTCCAAGAAGTGGTCCATGCACTATCATTGCGGTTGGATGGAATTCCTATTGAAGATTGGAGATATATAGGAATGGTTAACCACTGAAAATATAGTGGAGAAATTTATTATTAAAAAAAAAAAAAAAAAAAGAGATATACACACAGTTTTCATTGATTTGCCAAAGGTATATGATGGCGTGTTCAAGAAAGTCTTATGGTGGGGTGAGAAAAGAAATGAGCTAGTATAATATGCATATACATCAAGAGCAACTTTGACACCTTGCCTATTTGCATAGTTGTAGTTGAAACTTACTAGACCTAGTTAAATGAGATTTCTTGATATATCTAGCTTTGATAGGTGTGGAAGCAACGTTAGCAGTATGGAAAGACACCCTAGAGTTTCAAAGGTAAAGATAAATAAAACCAAAACATGATATATGAACTCAATTTTAGTGATTCTACCTAAAATGATAAGTCACAATTAAATTGAGATATTCTTAAGAATAGATTTTAATTCAAGAATTTAGGGCGATCAATGTTAGATAGGCTTGAGGCTTAGAGGCAAGAATAGATAGATAGGCTTAGACAAATTTGTTGGAGGATGTTGAACTAAAATGAGTGATATGACTAAAGCAGGTTCCAATAATTGGCCACACTTAGTTGAACTAAAAATTTTAAGGTGGTTGTAACTGCTTCCCATATCTTTTAAAGTTTATTCCTTATTGTCTTAATGTTGTAGATATCGATTGAGGTCCAAGGTGGACATTGAAAATGTGGGTGAAGAATTTAGTTGCTGGCAGCAATACGGTGGAAAACGTTCTGAAATTTCCTCTTCCACTGTAGAACCAGATGCTGCTGCTGTTGGTTGGGGTTGTACTGCAGATCTATCTGCAATGTCATCTTCACAAGGAACTGATGATGGATGGCGATGGTTCAAGGATCCCAGATTAGATTGTCTTGGTTTCCGGGGGATTTTTCCATCCAACTCCACACGTGAGTCCTAGTGTACTAGTTGCTGGTGCGTTGTAGTTTTTTGCATGTTATGTTGTAAGAATATCATATAAGATGTCTGTAATCGGCCACTTATATAGATGCTCATTGCTTGTTGCAGCACCTTTGGTTGAGGCTGATAAAGAAATCGATGAAGAAAATTTTCTCCTGTGGAGATTAGAGAAAGGAGTTGCAGAAGGGTCAACTGAGATTCCTAAAGGTCTCTCTTTCTTCAACCTCTATATTTTTTTTTTTTTCACTTCGCTGTTTCTAGACTCACTTCCAGAGTTTCAGTTGTCCACTTTAATGAAAACCATGTATCAACTTCAACCCTTCACCTTGTGTTAATGAATGACAAACAACGTAATAATTTGTCCCTTATAGCCCCAATGTATTTCTATTTCCATATATTATTGCTTAGTAGTGATGGCCTCATTTCTCTCCTTGACGTTTATTTTGTGATTCTTGTTTAAATTCACTCAAAAAAAAAAAAAAAAAAAGAAGGAAAGAAAGGACAAGCTAATACGCCAGTCTCCCTGATTCAGTGTCTTTGGAAAATTAAACTGTATGTAAAAATGTTATTTGAACTTATGACCTCAATGTTTCTTTGAGGGCCACCCTCACTCGTGAATATGAGAGGAAGAGTACTATTTCCCACCGATTAGAATTTTGTGCTGCATCTCGGAGACTCCAATCTTAACATGGTTGTGCTATTCAGGTGAAGCCATTCCACTTGAATACAATCTCGAGGGCCTAAATGCAATCAGCTTCGATAAAGGATGCTATGTGGGCCAAGAGTTGATTGCACGTACCCACCACCGAGGAGTGATCCGCAAGCGTTTGCTTCCTTTGAAGTTTGTCAATGACAATGGAAAAGGTACAGTGCTCAATTTCCCTGGGGTTCACTATAGTTTGATACCAGGATACGTAATGAGCCTGCTCTTTTCATTCAGAACTAGAGCAGAGAGTTCCTCCTGGGTCGGTAGTAGTTGATGCGGCATCTGGAAAGAAGGTCGGGACTGTGACAGCAGCACTCGGGTCTCGTGGGCTGGCTGTGTTGCGGCTAGAGGAAGCATTTAAAGGGTCTGGCGCACTGGCCGTGCAGGGAAGCAAGATGTTTAAGGTTGAGGCTATTAGACCTGATTGGTGGCCTGCTGTATGGTTCCTGGATCATCAAGAGGATAGTGCTTTGGCTTAAAGGAAAGAGAGGCTTGGATGCTGTCGATGCTTCTGACTGTGGATTTTGTTGCTTTTGTTTTGTTTTTTGTTTTCTTAACGAAAAGAGATTTTGAGGATCTTGCTTTTCAGAATAAATGGAACTGAAATTGAGCTTCTTGTTGAAAAGTAATTTTGCTGTATATATGAGATCTCCCAAGACTTGATCACTTAATCTGTTATCGACGACTAACATTATGTCAGTTTTTTTCTATTTTCTTTCTAGAAAATACTGTTTCAGAGAGAGAGAGAGAGAGAGAGAGAGAGATTTGTAATTGTAGTGGGATGGGGGGAGTTTTAATGATTTTAAATTACAAACTAAATTATATCAATGATTATAAATTAGAATGTTTATTAGTGGATTACGTTGTTAAATTGATTAATTAGAAATTATAGTGATTCATTTTAAAATTTTTAAGGATCAAAAAATCATTTTGTTTTTGATTTTCGTTTATATAAAGCTTCAACCATTAATTTTTTTCTGTCTATTTTGAAATATTACGTGTTGTTAAGTCTTGGTTATAATTTTAAAATCTTAGATAGGATTTAAATTTACTCCTCCTTCCCAAATTCTGCTAATTAGGTGTGTTTGCTGTCAGCCAGATATTGAGTTAGGGCTTTAAAATAGAAAAATAATTTGGGAACTACATTTATTTATTTATTCTTGAGAGACCTTTAAGTTATATTAAATTTACTCATTTATCTATTATTAGACAGATTTATTGATAGAAATTAAGAAAGATGACGCTACATCATTAAATTGGCTATTAATTGGCCTTCTTCTCTCAGATCAAGTTCATCGTCTTCCTTGGCATTCTGAACATAAAGAACACAAAATATCTGATTATGCTGCCGAGTAATGGATGTGGGCGGCTAAAAAACTCAAAAGAAGAAGAAGGGTAACACAGAATCTGGAGAAAGGATCACTGTATGATCAGCCAAAGCATGAGGCTTCCGGTCAAGCGAAAGAACAAAGCATCAACTAATTCCAATTGGATAATGTAAGATAAAATATCAAAAAGGTCAGTATTTTATTGAGGAAAACAACATATTTAAAAAGAATTCTCACAATGCTCCATTAGGGCTATAATCCGCATGTAACATTGACAGTAAATATCATATTGTAGAGACTGTTTAATATATAATATTAGGAACAAAAAAAAAATCACACTTAAAAATAATAAGAATTATAAATAAAAATATAAATATTAAATAATATTTGTCAATATTAAATAGTAAAAGAATTTCTTACAAAAATTATAAGTTAATAAGTATAATTATTTTAAAAAATAACGGATAAAAATGGTTAATAAATGTCTTCTTAACCCAAACCTTTGAAATAATAGACCACAAATGCCTTTTTTTTTTTTTTTTTTTTGGGAGGGTGTAGAGTAAAAATACTTTACATTGCGGTTTCTTACTTTTCATGACTGTCACAGCTTCCATGGAGCTATTATATTTAAATTATTATAGTTCAACGATGACAGAAAATATTGCAATGGCCACATTTTTGAACGGCAAGGGGAAAGCATCGAAGTTTCACGGTTTTCACACTCCAAGCATCAGGTAATGCCTCAGGATCAAACAGTCGAAAAACCATAGCGACTCTGCACAATCAAAGCGGCCATGCATCTGAGCGCAGTTCGTCGACAAGCCAACGATCATTAAGAATACCGTCATCAAGTCCCACTACTCCGCTTATTCAGCTCTTGAATCACCATTTCCATTGTTGGCCGTTCGCTTGAGAGCTCATGCGTGCAAGCTGCGGCAAGTTTTGCCAATTTCGCAGCCTCAAAGATGGAGAACTTCCCACTGAGATTTGGGTCGATGAGATCTTTTAAATCGCAAGATTCAGCTGCTGATCTCGCAGAGTTGGTCAGTTTCTGCTTTCCTGAAAGGATCTGCAGCACTATCACCCCGAATGCGTATACGTCGCTCTTGTCAGTGAAACGACCGGTGGTTACGTACTCCGGTGCGAGGTATCCCATGGCTGCGCTGACTTTCAGAGCTGAAAAGATTATGTCATCAGCTAGTATTTTACGCAATCCGGAATCTGAGATTAGAGGATTGAACTTCTCGTCGATAAGAATCTTATCAGCGGACATGTTTTGGTGCAGTAATGGAGGTTTGCTGGCGTTGTCTTCATGCAGATATTGAATACCTGCTTGTCAGCGGGAACAGAGATTTGAAGTTAGACAACAGTTTGTAAATTACGAAGCCCCTTTAGCACGATAAACCTAAAGCATTAGCAGAAGTGCCATGAAATTGTTGGGAAGAAAATGTTCAACTAGTTTTCAGTTTCATATTCTTCAATAAGCTTGTTTACAGAAGCTTCAAATTACAGCTTCTAATAAAAGCAATTCAAATGTTCAATTCCGCTTCTTAAGCAGCAAATTGTTTGTGAAAAGAAACCTTTCTGGCCAAATCATCATTTGAAGCAATGAAGCTGTTTTAGAAGGCAAGCTAATTGACATTTAATGTTCAAATAGGGAATTTTGCCAAAACAGAAGAAACAATTTTGATGGTTGGAAAGGAATTGACCTTTGGCAATGCCGTTGATGATGGACACCCTTGTAGGCCAATCCAGAAAACAGTCACTCCCATCGAGATATCTCGAGAGGTTCCCATTTGAAGCAAAATCAAAGACGAGAAAGCATTCACCGCGACCTCTCGAACAACAAAATCCTCTTACAGAGACGAGGTTCTCGTGCCTCAGAGAGATCAACAGCTTCAACCCCTTCACAAACTCCTCTTCCTCTGACTTGCAGCTTGTGACGTTGATGCTCTTAATAGCCACAACAGACCCGTCTCTCAAAACCCCTCTGTAGACTGTCGAGAAGTTTCCCCTTCCGAGCACATTTGCGTCCGAGAAGTACTGAGTTGCCGATTCGACATCCTCTAAATGCAACCTGAAGCGTTGTAAAACCTCCTGGGAGGAATCGTCACTACTTAAACCATCAGCTGGAGGATCCCATTCAACGGAGTATGCAAGACGGCCCAGCGGGGAAGAGCTTTTGTAGTACAGATCGTTGGCTTGATCAATGATGAATCGGCCGTCTGCTGTCTCTATCGAGCTTCCAATCTTCTGTTTCTGCCTACGGCACCGGATGAAGGCCACCGATCCGGCAGCCACCAAGGTCACCGCGACCACTAACACCCCAACGACAATGAGAATCGCCGGAAATCTCGAAGATTTCGAGCAATTGTAGTGGCTGCAATTTGCCTGCAAAGTTTCACTTTCGGGCAAAAATTTAGGAGTAGTGTGATTCGTGTCCAGTCCGAAGGGTTTAAGAGTGGGGATATCTGCATCATCAAAGGCGGAGCAGTCTCTCAACGTGGAAAACCCTTTTCCACATAAACCCGAATTGTTTCCGTACGAGAATCCTCCATTCAATCTCTTCAGTTCTTCAGTTTTCACCCATCGAAAGATAAGAATCAAAATTAGGATCGAGATATTTCTAATTTACAGGTTTTCGAAGTGGAAGATTAGGGCTATGAGATGAGGCGACATACCAGCGGGGACGAAACCGGAGAGAGAATTGTTTCGGACATCTAGAATTTGAAGCTCCGGGATAACTGCTATGCTCGTCGGAATTGGACCGGAGAGATGATTGTAGCTCAAGTCAAGCCTTTTTAGCATTATCAGGTTGCCTAAGCTTGGAGGAACAGTTCCAATTAACTGATTATATTGCAATGCCAGGACGCTAAGCTTCTTTAGCGATCCTAACTCTGCAGGAATGTTTGCTTTTAGCTGGTTGCAGCACAATTGCAGAACTGCAAAAATCAAAAGAAACCGTGACTTTGTTGAAATCAAAAGCAAAATCAGTAGATGTTACGTTTACAAGATTGGAAGATTATTTATTTTCCTTCGAGATGTTCATTACTAGGTAATAAAGATACATATTATGGAACTTCTCTCCCCCTCTGTTAATACCACTCCTCTCCGCACTCCCGAAGCGAATCGAGAGGCATGATCATTTGGTGCTGAGAAACGAGGAGAACGAAGAACGCACACTGCGCACTGCTCGGCGGCGAGAGTGATAACATTGAATCGTCACATTTCTCTTCTGCCATCTCTTCCATCATTGATTTCTGACATTTGGAATTTTCTCGTCATCACTTCATCACCGTGAAACCGCCGCTCAAATGAAGCTAGTATTTAGTAATTCCTCTTTGTTTTCAAACTCACCAACCTAAACCAAATCATCTTCGAATTGAAATCCACATTTTCTACCTCCAGAATACCACGCCTCCCCACGGGTTCCTCTCATTTAAGACTCACATCTTAACCTTTATATCCCACACATCGAAGAAACCTCAAGCCACCTTTCACCATTCAACTGCACATGCTTCAACACACGAGTCCGGTGTACATCCACTGTTTCGTCCCCTCTTAAATGTTCCATTTACATGGTTGGAGATTAAGGATAGAGAAGCTCCTAAGAATTGTTATGGCAAATCAGGGAAGGAGTCTTGTTTGGGTGAAGGCTGGCCGGCGGTGAAATGTTGTTTCCATTAACAATGGAACTAATTTCATCGTCGGAGCAAGTTTTGACATTGGGTCCCGGTAATACGCAACATGGCAATTGAGTTTTAACAAAAATTAATCTTCAAATTCTCAGACAGGTGCATTTGATGATAGCTCTTGGGAAATTTTAGGTGTTATGGCCAATGGGTAATGTAAATGCTCACTCTTTAGCATCGATCACAAGCAAAGAGTTTACAAACAAATAAGAAAAAACCTAAAAATGGTTTTACATTTTTTTTGTGGATGCTCTCTCTTCATCTAACTTTTAGATAAGAAGCAATTTGCTAAATAATCATTGACCATCCAGATTTTGTTTATTCTTACTCGATGTTTTCTCTAGGGTGGGAGCAAACACCAAAGCGATGGGTCCTTGTCTTTCATTTCGTACTGAATATTTTTCAATTGGAAGAGTGCAAAATTCAAATTTTTTTCCTTCGGAAATCATTGGGTGGTCGATGGCTATAGTTTTAACACCTTTGCCGCGGATTAAAATAATGCTCGGGGATGGTGAGGGTGTTGCTATGCACGCTATGAACAACATCATTTCTAAAGTGGATTTAAATGAAAGAAGAGCCCTTGCCTTGATTATCAAAAAGCATTTTATTGGACCATTGGATTTCCTATTTTGGATGGCCATCATGGTTCCTTTGAGTCTCTTGGAGAATTGTTTCCCAAAGAAGAGTTTGATGATTTACCTTTCCCTTTCCCGATACATTTTATCTGTTGTATAAAATCGAAACAAAATTAATTAAAAAAAACAAGCTGGGGGATCTTGGGAGCCTAGAACCATAACCATCTTAAGTTGGTGCCTCGAGGAGCAAATAAAGATACATCCTTCATCGATCCAAGACTTTCGATCCTGAACAATAAAACGACGCATTTGCCTTATAATCTTCACTGATGAGAATCCAGCTGTATTATTTTCCGTTTCTATTTCCAATGTTTTCTTCCCAACCTTATGTTCAACAATCCTCAACTCCTGTCTAATTCATTTATCTTCTCTCCCCTCTGTTATCTTCAGTCCCCTCTCCGTGTATAATTAGACCCTAAATTTAAAAATTATTTTATCTGGAAACGATGCAGAGTGATAACATTGAAGCTGATTTCTGACATTTGGAATTTATCACTTCCGTGAAAATTGAAGCTAGTATTTAGTATGTAACAATTCAACCCACCAAACATCTTCGAATTGAAATTTTGAAGAAATTCAAACGAAAACCTCAAATTCAACTACATGCCAACTCCGGTCTACATCCACTGGTCCCTAAATGTTCCATTTACATTACAAGAATTTCAGGGAAGGAGGTGGGAAAAATAACAATGGAACTTTTCCTTGTTAACAAAAATTAATCACATTGACAGCGTTAAAAAAAAAAAACCTAAAAATGGTTTTATTTTTTAATCTTTTCTTGCAACAATTATTTTTTATTCTTAATTATTACTTTTGTACTATTTTTATGGAAAAAAAAATCATCAAAACTCGCTCTATTACAATATCAAAAAAATATTTATAACACATTTATGTCATGGTAGAATTTAAAGTTTGATGATTTACCTTGACATTTTATCTGGTATAAAATCGAAACAAAATTAATTAAAAAAAAAAGATCTCTAGATCCAAATAAGATACAATCATCCCGATCCTGAACAATAAAACGACGCATTTGCCAAACTCAAGCTTATTTCAACAATCGTTAAATTTATCCATTCAGTGTGTATAATTAACTAATTTAATTATTTTTTTATTAACATACAAAACTAAACCAAAAGGGGTGAAATAAAGATTCACACATAACAATCTGTGACTTTTTAAATTTTAAAAAAGAGAAAAAAAAAAAAGCCCAAATGATCACGATAATCAATCTACGAAACTAACCTTGAAGGTTGCCCATGTTACCAACATCAAGGGGAATGCTGCCAGACAAGTTGTTAACATTGAGGTAGAGATCAGTCAGCTCTGTGAGATTGGCAATTTCACTCGGAATCTCTCCGGTCAAGGAATTATAGTGCAAGTACAGGCCGGACAAGCACTTGAGGCCAGCAATCGCCGGCGAAAGCCGGCCGGAGAGGCCCTTACCCTGCAAAGAAATGTTGGCCACTTTCCGGTGGTCGTTGCAGGCCACGCCCTCGAATGAGCCGCTACATGGATCGCCGTCGCTCGTCCATGTCTTCAAGAAGTTGTTCTCTGGGTCTAGTGCTGCTTTTATGTCCATTAGAGCTCTTACCTCTGTGTTTGCTGCAATGGGTTGGAAACTGGAGAAAGGGAAGAGCAGGATGAGGGAGAGTGTTAGGAGAAAATGAAGCATTTTTTCCTTTTTTTGTGGGAGATTGTTGCAATTTATATTCAAATTGGGGAAACAGGGGAATTCTATTCTTCTTTTTTTTTAGTGTTTTCTGGTGAGCAAACAGAGGATGAGAAATGAGGAGACAGAAGCCCGAAGTTCTCCCTCTCTCTCTCTCTCTCTCTCTCTCTTCTTCAGCGCAACCAAAGTAGAAGATGATGTGAAGTACAATTCTCACATTTTCTGTAGCGGAATTTGGCTCAAAAGATAAGGGCGAGTTAATTCACCATTTTGGCAGATACAAACAGAAACAGGAGAGAGGGAACCATAATGTGCTACTGAGTCAGATAGTAGAGAAGCAGACAGTCTATCTCCTCCGGCTGGAGGGGCAGATGGGGTGGAAAGATGAAGCGGCAGAAGAGTGCGAATTCAAACCTGATCGTGTAAAGTCGCAGCGCTTTTGAGTTTACTGTCAGTCCATAGTAGAAAATTTAGGGTTTGTCCTTTTTCCTTCGGATGTATACTAAAGCAAGTTGTTACCCCACGGCTATTATTACCAATAAATGATAATCAACTGTTTTACTTTTACTTTACAAAAATTATATTTTTACTGTTAACATAAATAATTATATTAACAAAATTGCTACATAAAATGAGGGCCACTATAATAGACAACAAAATAAAAAAATATTTTATAAAAATATTAATTATTCAAACTAAGGTAATAATTTTAATATAAAATAAATAAGAAACAAAAATACAAACATGAGGTGTCTTTGTTAAAAGCCCATTACTCTCTTATTTATCTTTTTTTTTTGTGGTTTCATAACTGACACATAAAAATAATAATAATAAAATCTCAACTTGAATTTATATCAGATTATTCCACTGTCAGATATATAACAATTAAGATCATTTGATCTATTTTTCAGGCTCACATCCTATCATATTGTGTCGAATTAACGAAGGTTAGTTCCATCATTTAACTAATAATTTAAGTCTTCCCCATTTTTAAAAATTTTTAATACATAAAAAAATATTTGTCATACATCTAAACAAAAAAATTCTAACTTATAATAGTTTTTCCGTTGTCTTTATATTAAAAATATATAAATGATGACATACATTGATCAATAATAATAATAACATATGTGATTATTATTAATGATAATATTTTTAAAAAATAATAATATTTTATGATAAAAAATATTTATATTCATTAGTAATTGATCTTTAATATAATGTAGGGCTAGAAGGCCTACAATCCACAGTGGCATTGAGTCTGGGGCAATGACGAGTGATAGGTAGCGGCTATTGAGGCGCCAATGGTGGCATGCTGCCGTGAACGCCTAGTTGATGATAATTGGCAACAAGGTGAGGGATAATGACGACCAGTGGCCAACAATGATAACTTAAGGCAATACCATTCAGTCAGTGATACTCGACAATTAGCCTGCCATTTGGCAACCAATGATTTTTATAGATGGCCATAATAAATAATAAATAAATTTTAAAAATATCCATTTTAAAAGCAAAAAATTATTTTTTGAATTATGTTCAAGTCTCATTCTGAATTTCATGTCTATAAGCTTTGCTATTTATTGTGAAAAATGTGGAACCCAAAAAACCGCTAAATTAAAATCAAAGATTGTCATATTATCATCTTGGATGGCCTTATGGATTCAAATCTTTATACTATAAAAAGGTTCAATGAGATTAGTTCTCCCCGTCTAAAATTTTTACCCTTTTTTTAATACTAAAAATTTATTTCTCATAGTTTTAATAATATACATTATCTATAAATCTTAATAAAAATTATAAAAAATTATTTCTCAAATATATATAATTATCAAAAATTTTTTTAAAAAAAAAAAAAACCATAAATAGAAGAAATTAACCCAATTTGATTCCAAAATACTTGAATATGACAAAGACTTTTTGGTTTAGACAGATTGATTACACGGCAAGGTAATGCTCACTCTGAAAACGAACTCACCTTGTGAGTGTGATGGGCATGGTACGGTATGGTTTGGTGAGCATCTTTCACTGGACTACTCTTCACACCACCATCACGTGCTCCTTCTGCCCAAGTCAATTGACTTCTCCCCTCAGTCTGGCTCTTATCTCATAGAATGAATGTAGCCAAATCGGCACATGGGAGCCCCTTGAAATCCGAACACCACTCTTTAGTAGGGACCATTTTTACTCGGACTCAAAACACTGCACATATTATTGACACAGTAAAATAAATTCTGAATTTATCATAAATTGTTAAGCACTAATCTTTTATATAAGTACAATAGATAATAATATGTAACTAAATATATAATTATATAATAATATTTGACGTAAAAAAATTTATCTTAATTAAGTAAAAGTCCTTGAGTCAAGCTATAAACAGATTAATTATAAAATATATTGTTATAAATAAATTTTTTTAGTGTTATTTATAATAATTATTATAAATAATTAGTTTAATATAACATTTAATACATATAATAACCAACAAAAGAATAACATAAAAAGAAAATAAGTAATCAATTGATAATACGACCAATGCTAAAATAATACAACCAAGTTTAGTAAAAGATTAGTTTGAATTAAACATCAGCCAAATTTTAAAAATGTTTCATTTCTTTTATTTTCTCTATGCTTCATCTTCATGTGGCCTTTTTGTATTTAATACTCTAGATTTAACTTTAAAATTGTATCAAAATTTTTATATTCTTAGGTAGCATTTGAATACCAAAAATAAGAAACCTGTCCTTGTGCACTTACTGAAATTGAAACATAAGCACCACTTCAGGTACCCCTAGTGTGTGCCCAACACTTGTACACACGCATGACCATTCCCTCATGTGTTTATTAGGTACTAATCTCTAGCGCACTTCAATCATTTGTTGAAGCAAATCATCATATTGGTGTTGAATGAATCTTCACATAACTTATTCATTAGGTATATGACTCACAACAGAATATCAAAACCAACAAATATTTTGAAAATATTAGAATTTGTAGAATATATTTTAACTATCTTGAAAAATTTTTTAATGATATAAAATTTTATCAATTTATACTAAATAACTCATATGATCATGGATGAATCAATTAATATCACATCATCTAAAAGAATTCTATTATCAAAAACTAGCTAGTGTTTGGCCATATACAAAATTTTATTGATAGAAAAATTGAGAACAAATTTCTAAATAGAATCGAATTTATAGCTTATTTGTCTATGTTTATGATAAATCAATAATAATATAAAATAATATACATAAGCACAACATCAAGCGATTTTTATATACTAAACTTTTTTAATTAAAAAAAATCACGAGATCATAAGTTTAAAATATATTTACTATATATAAGTTTTAATTATAAATAATAATCTCACAGTTATATAATACATTACAAGTGTGAGACCTAATTATTAATAATCTATTCAAAGTTAACTTGTTTAATCATATTCTGAGTGTGATGTCAAGTTACTAATAACCACTAATAAATCAATTATATATCCCAAAAAATCAATTACCAATAACCTCTAACAATGCAAAGAGATAAATAAATATATGGCAAAAGAAATGAAAACAATCGAGAAATTATTCTATAATATAAATTATAACAATATATTTAATGTTTCTGAATAGTGGGCCATGCTTTGAATTCCAAAATTATCTCTCCCAATCTGATTTAAAATCAAAATATTATATTTATAGTCTGGGGCAGCTATTATACTGCTTCCTCATGACTAGCCATTAAATTCTATCTTAAAATCACTACTCATGCCCGTACAATTAACCTAGATGGATTCCGTTTGAGTAAAACAACATAAAAACATTAATCAAAATACCCTAACACTGTTAAAATTAAAGATCATATAGCCAAAGAAAGTAAAAAACTAAAAATAAAAAAAAGCTCTTATTCTCTTGAAAAATATTAAAAATATGATCTGTCAAGCACTACCTTTAGAATAATATATTGGTTATTTTGAAAAAAAATCTTTCAAAATTGGCTACTTGAATATTTTTAAGAGCCAAAATTTTCAAATAACTTTTTTATCTTTTTGTTTTTTAGATGACAAGTGATGATTGGATTAAAGAAAAAATCTCCCCGATAAATTACATTTACACATCTTGATAAGAGAAGATAAGGAAGAAGACAAAGACTTTCCAACTGGCAGCGCTGCCATGCCCATCACACTGCAGTGCTAGTCGCATCTTTATCGACCCTTGGATTTTTATCGGTTTTCATAATAAAATATTTTTTATATAGTTTTTTTTTAATATCAATATTCATTAGATATAAAATTTAAAAATAAAAAAAGTATTTAAATAACTATTTTTAATTTAAAAAATACCATTAGTTGTATCTTTATCATCTAATAGACAGTGGGAAATCACTGACGCTACACCGAGACTTTCTTCTTCATTTTTCAAAAGTAAAAGTGAAATTCGCTTCCTTTCTCTTTCGGTAGGCATAACGAACCATCTTTTCCTTTAAATCCGTCCTACCTGACCGGCTTCTATTGTCAAATTTAAAGCTGTTTGCGTATATATATATATATATATATATAAAAAAACTAAAAAAATTAAAGGCGCTCACTTTCCTTAATTATATGTGAAAATATGATTATAAATAAATTATACATAGTAGAAAATTATATGTATATATATATATATATTTTATATATTTGAGGTGATGTTGTCTGAGAAATATTGGTTGCAGACCAGTGAATTGCAAAGCTTTGGAAAAGTTTATATGAGAAATATATGGAGAATATTTTGGACATTGTTTATATAATTTTAAATGATATGATATTTGTGTATATAATATTATATAAATTTGTTAGCGTAAATAAAAATAAAATATTATATTTTTAAGAATATGTAATAAAAATTTTAAAAATATTTTTTAATATATATTTTAAATTTAGATAGTTATTTAAATAGAATCAGATTAAATCTCATAATATCTTAATGGAATGTTAATATGTATACTAATATTTTAATAAAATGTTAATGGAAACTATCTTAATGTAGCATTTAACAATCTCCCAATATCTTGATTAGTATTTGCAATTTGAAATAGTAAACCCGAGGGAACTATCTCATGGTCCATGCCATGAGCATCTTGCAAAGCGGGACCTCCCTCCCGACGTTCACACGGTGCTCAATCCTTATAATTTATTTAAGTTTCAAAATTTAAAATTCAAATTTTAGGGTATATTCATCAATATTTATGTTCTATATAAATATTAATACATATTTATATTTATGCTTTTATGTGTTATTCATATTTACAGGACTGGCTTAATTTTATTTTACATTATTATTTTCTACGTTAAGTTTTTTCCTTAATTTTCACCCCAATTATTATGATAAGGATTAATATTTGATTTTTTTCATATCAAATAATGTCACTTTGATCCTTTATTTTTAAAATTAGATTGATTCAATATATTTTAAAATAATTTTAAATAATATATAAAAAACGTCGAATGGTGACCTTAGAATGAAAATATCTGACAGGTGGACTAAAAAACAAATATCAACCTAATTCAAAAATGAAAATAACCTCAAAACAAATTTGGTTACTATCAGAAAAAAGGGCAACTAGCCCTTTTAAATTCCTATCTCTCAATAATACCTGACGGTCATGATTATTGGTTGAATTATATTAAATTATTTTATTAAAATTTATTGATTCCTGCTTTTTATAAATAATGGAGTCCACATTTACTCAAGTTGCATAATTGGAGGCTATTAAAATTTAAAGCTCATAATGCTTGGACAATTATTAGAATAAGTCTTACAATTATCATATATTCAAACTTTTATTGAAATGCACAAATGTTATAATTTTATACTTAATTATATTTTATTATTATTAAAAATGATCTGTCAAGCACTACCTTTAGAATAATATATTGGTTATTTTGAAAAAAATCTTTTTGAATATTTTTAAGAGCCAAAATTTTCAAATAACTTTTTTATCTTTTTGTTTTTTAGATGAGAAGTGATGATTGGATTAAACAAAAAATCTCCCCGATAAATTACATTTACATATCTTGATAAGAGAAGATAAGGAAGAAGACAAAGACTTTCCAACTGGCAGCGCTGCCATGCCCATCACACTGCAGTGCTAGTCGCATCTTTATCGACCCTTGGATTTTTATCGGTTTTCATAATAAAATATTTTCTATATAGTTTTTTTTTAATATCAATATTCATTAGATATAAAATTTAAAAATAAAAAAATTATTTAAATAACTATTTTTAATTTAAAAAATACCATTAGTTGTATCTTTATCATCTAATAGACAGTGGGAAATCACTGACGCTACACCGAGACTTTCTTCTTCATTTTTCAAAAGTAAAAGTGAAATTCGCTTCCTTTCTCTTTCGGTAGGCATAACGAACCATCTTTTCCTTTTAAATCCGTCCTACCTGACCGGCTTCTATTGTCAAATTTAAAGCTGTTGCGTATATATATATATATATATATATATATATAAAACTAAAAAAAATTAAAGGCGCTCACTTTCCTTAATTATATGTGAAAATATGATTATAAATAAATTATACATAGTAGAAAATTATATGTATATATATATATATTTTTTATATATTTGAGGTGATGTTGTCTGAGAAATATTGGTTGCAGACCAGTGAATTGCAAAGCTTTGGAAAAGTTTATATGAGAAATATATGGAGAATATTTTTGGACATTGTTTATATAATTTTAAATGATATGATATTTGTGTATATAATATTATATAAATTTGTTAGCGTAAATAAAAATAAAATATTATATTTTTTAAGAATATGTAATAAAAATTTTAAAAATATATTTTAATATATATTTTAAATTTAGATAGTTATTTAAATAGAATCAGATTAAATCTCCTAATATCTTAATGGAATGTTAATATGTATATTAATATTTTAATAAAATGTTAATGGAAACTATCTTAATGTAGCATTTAACAATCTCCCAATATCTTGATTAGTATTTGCAATTTGAAATAGTAAACCCAAGGGAACTATCTCATGGTCCATGCCATGAGCATCTTGCAAAGTGGGACCTCCCTCCCGACGTTCACACGGTGCTCAATCCTTATAATTTATTTAAGTTTCAAAATTTAAAATTCAAATTTTAGGGTATATTCATCAATATTTATGTTCTATATAAATATTAATACATATTTATATTTGTGCTTTTATGTGTTATTCATATTTACAGGACTGGGTGGGTTAATTTTACTTTACATTATTAATTTCTACGCTAAGTTTTTTTCTTAATTTTCACCCCAATTATTATGATAAGGATTAATATTTGATTTTTTTCATATCAAATAATGTCACTTTGATCCTTTATTTTTAAAATTAGATTGATTCAATATATTTTAAAATAAATTTAAATAATATATAAAAAACGTCGAATGGTGACCTTAGAATGAAAATATCTGACAGATGGACTAAAAAACAAATATCAGCCTAATTCAAAAATGAAAATAACCTCAAAACAAATTTGGTTACTATCAGAAAAAAGGGCAACTGGCCCTTTCAAATTCCTATCTCTCAATAATACCTGACGGTCATGATTATTGGTTGAATTCCATTGAATTATTTTATTAAAATTTATTGATACCTGCATTTTATAAATAATGGAGTCCACATTTACTCAAGTTGCATAATTGGAGGCTATTAAAATTTAAAGCTCATAATGCTAGAACAATTATTAGAATAAGTCTTACAATTATCATATATTCAACTTTTATTGAAATGATCAAATGATATAATTTTATACTTAATTATATTTTATTAAAAGAGTTATTTTTTTTAATAAGCATTGATGCATGCATTAGATCAGGAATAACATTTCGAATAAAGCCGGTTTGAATTTTTGAATCCTAATATTTAAATCATATATATCATAACATTTAATAAAAGATTAAAAAATATATGACTTATTCTTTGATATATTATCTGATATTTAAATTAGAAATATTTCTTAAGAAATAGAAAAAGTTATGAGAAAATTAAAGATGAAAAAGAGAGAGTTGAGAATTGGAGGATTTGGCTTCGTAATATGTGGGATTCGTAAATGTTTAGAAGTTAAGAGTTTTATACTTGATATTTTTTAGATTTATCTTATTTTTCTATTTCGAGATAAGTTAGTTAATTTATAATTTTGCTGCCAATTTATAACTGTTTGGCGAATGGAGGAAATTAAAGATGAAAGAGAGGGTTGAGAATTTAAGGGTTTGGTTTTGTAATATGTGAGATTTATAAGTGTTTAAAAGCTAAGGGTTTTATAGTTATTATTTTTTTTAGTTTTTTTTTTATTTTAAGAGAAGTGAGTTGATTTATAATTGTACTGTCAACTTGAAACCATTTCATAAATGGGAATAATTGTTGATTATTTTGATTCATTATACTCATTGGAAATTAAATTACTTAATCGTTTTATAAGCTATGAGTTAATGCTTAGTTATTGAATATATTAATTATTTATTTGATTTATTTAATCATCATATAATCATTTATCAAAATTATCGTCATATTTAATTAAGCATTGGCCATTCAGTACCTTAGTCTTTATACATCTAGTAGTCTGATCATTCAATTATTTAATAATTCAGCCAATTTGTCATAAAGTCAAACCAAAAGTAGGCAATATAAATAACCACCGATAATTAAAACTCACAAAATAATCCCCTAACCATAATAATATCTAAACATAATACCCAAATTCGAGTTGGACCCAATAAAATACCAAATAATATTATCAATAATATGCATAATAATAATTATTATAGGATCACTTTGAATTATCCACTCGGACAATAAAATTGACACAATTTGCTAAAACATGTCCATAAAAATGACAATCTAATACAACGCAATCTACATTATCAATTCGATATAAACCAAATGTCACGATATCCAAATAAAAAAATAGTTTGAACCTTAGCTCCATAACAATAAAATATTCTAATATCATCCTATCCATCATCTTCTCATTAACAAAATACATCCAACATAAATATAACGCAATTACAAAACTAATAGTCCCAAAATATAAATAAAATATATACCAGTATTCATATTCAAACTCCCTATAAGGTATCCATAGTCATCTAATTTAGAATAATCAAAATAATAAAATTGTGAGCCAAATACTCAATCATTATCAGTGTATATATGTATAACAAAATAGTACGTTCAGAATCAGAGTGAAAAAACGAATCAATAAAACATATATAAAATTTATAAGCACTAAAATCAAAACATTCAATATATCAAATCAATAAAAGTCCAAATGTGTTCTCGTACGTAAAATATAAATCCAAAAGCAAATGCCGAATAATTCAATTGTACAAAGCCAACCGGAATTCGATATCCAAATTCAAATAGCGGTCAAAATACACAAATCTCAAATCAAAGTCTTGAGTATCCAAATTAATTGTAAGTAAAAATATATTAAAAATTCAAAACATACTTTAATCAAAGAACCAAAGACTAAATATCTAACTTTGAGAAAGATTTACATATACTTCTAATAATTATATGTCAAATTATTATTATTTAGACCCATAAACGAATCGTCTATATTTTTTTTTCTATAAACGATGATAAATATTATTTTTTTATTACTCGTAGATAATAAATATAATTCTCAAATTTATTTGAATATATTAATTTCGCTTAATTTCTTACGATTGTTTTCATAAAATACCAAATCGATGGGGTTTCTATAATAAAGTTTAAAATATTTTCTCTTTATCAGAAAAGTATAAAATTTTTATTCCAAAAAAATACAAGTATAAATAAAACTTTACATTAACAAAAACGTACAAATATCGAATCAAATGCAAAATAGAGTTCGACTCAAAAACATGCATAAAATATCACATGTAAGTTTTTATTGACTTTCATTTACAGATATTTTGACTATAAGTGTGATAATCCAAAATAGTTATCCATTTTGTTCAAATCATTAAATTTCTTGAATATTTGATAAAACTAAGTAAAAATCTCAAATTAGCCGGTAAAACTATATGCACACATAAAGAATTAAATAAGGTAAGTAAAAATAACATTTATGCATAATAAAATATTTAAATGTAAGCAAAATTTTTTAAAAAATAGAAATATATCAAAGATAATATTTAAAAATATTTACTTTTAATATTTAATCTGATACATCTGACCAAAAGATATTTTAAGATCCCTATACTTCTTTTTCGTTTTCTTATTTTCCTTTTCTTTCTCTCTCTTTCCCTTTTTGTGTAAAATGCCTAAAATAATGTGCAGATTATTATATAAGCAAATCAGCGCATGAGTGCTATTTCAAACGCGTATAAGGTGCCGCGCCCAACCCCAATCGGGCATAAGCGTCGCCTCAATGTGCATCAAGCATTGTGCCCGACCCCGATCACATATGAGCGCCGCCACGGGTGTTTCTCTGGTGTAAACAATATGCCAAAATCACGTTTGAGTGCCCAAGAGGCACGCATCAAGCACTTACCAATCTGCTCAAGTCCCATTCGAGAGGTTTAAAGATATTCATCAGATGTGTTTAATATGCCAAAAGTATGTACGATGGTGCATCAAGTATGCCTCAAGCCTATTTCCTTTTTCAAAATTTTTTTAAATTTATACAGCACAATTATTTTCAGCATATTAATAATAATTCTAAAATAAATTGATAATATCAAATCAATTAAATAAAAAATTGATTGTAACACAATTGGTTGGATTCTTTTCTGATTTAGGTCAAATAATTTGACTGATTCATCTGTCTTCATGAGTTCTTCACTTATGGGTACTATAACTTAGCGGATTAGGCCAATTTTATTTTAAACAATACTGAACAAGCTTAATTAACTTTTGGTTTAAAAAGATATTAAAATAATTAAAAAAAAAAATTGATCTTCTTTCGGTCTTCAAAGAATTGATTATCCTATCAGCAAGAATAATGGCAATATGCAAAGTTTCTAACTAAATAAAAGGGGAGTTGGCAGCGGGAGGCCAATTACTCTCGACAATTATCCCATTCCGTTGACAAATCAGAACAAGTGGCTTACATCCTTCCTCAAATCTATTTTTTTAGGAAAAGGAAGAAGAGAAATTCCGGATTATTTTTCAAAAAAATATTAGCCTAAATTTAGATATATAATTAATTATTATTTTTAAATTCATCAATCCAAATAATTGATTTAAATATTATTAAGATTTTACAACAAGTGCCCTTTTAACTAAAAGAGCAAATTCCAAACATACAACCAAAAAAAAAGGCGAGAGGAAGAGTAAGGGAGGGGGAGCAACAATCAACGAGAGAGATAACCAACAAAACGCTGGGGCGAGAGAGGGGCACCACCGGTGGAGGAATGCCACTAAAGGGAGCAGTAGCGCCGGCCGGGGCAGAGTTATAATTTTTTTTAATAATTTTATAATTTTTTAATATTATAAATTGAAAATGACATATTATCATTATATAAAAAGTAAAAATTTGACTAATTTATAAAAACTGATAAGTCATCGAATCCAAATTACCGAATGAGTTAGAAAATCACTTAATTTTCTTAACAGGCCAAGTTGAAGTAAATTTGGTCATCATTCTTTCAAACCTTAATTCTATACATTACAACTAATAAATAAAAGATAGATGATGGCGAGAACTTGCTCCTCGATATATCTCCCAATACTCAAATAAAAAATTTATTCAGATGGATAATAAGATAGAATGATGTGTGAAAAATGATGCGTAGATGCATGTATTTACGGAATTAAGTGTATACAAAGGATTAAGTTCTGGTAGTGTGTTCGATTGGGGAGTTGGGGAGCGGCTTTGATATGGGGGATTGGGTTTTGATAGTGCACTCGGCAGGGGAGTGGTTTGGTGATAAAGGATTGGACTCTGACGGTGCGCTCGATAGGGGAGCGACATTGAGATTGATGATTGAGTTTCGGCGGTGCATTTGGTAGGAAAGCAACTTTGAGATGGAAGATTGGGTTCTAACAGTACACTTGGTAGAGAAGCAGCTTGATGATAGAGAACTGGGCTTCAATAGTGCGCTCGGCAGGGAAATGACTTAGAGATGAAAGATTATACTCCGATGAGTGCGCTTTGTTAGGCAGCAACTCTATGACATCTCGTCACATCTGAGAGTCAAATGGTTTGGAAAGCATCTTGAAGTCTGACCTTAGGAATGCTTTTCTTGGCTAAAGTCCCTTTCCTTCGTAGAGGTAAAGGGGTTTCAAGAATATATTTTGGATGCTTCGACATGGTTCTTTCCGTTTTCACGGAATCAACTCTTGCTTGGTTGGAAGGAGAGGAGCCCATTTTTTCCACGAGGATGAATCGCTATTTATAGTATTAGAGTCTGTTCAATCTTCCTTGGGCCTCATGATTAACGATAGTTATTTGTACTGATCTGCTGAGCAATCCTTAGGATCGCGAGTACTTACTATGGAAACCATGGCTGTATGTGTATATTTTTTCTTTTCAAGGTGATCAAGGAGGTCGTTATATGGTAATTACCTATTTAGGAGATTTGCTAAGCCATAACCGCTTTCCTCGGAAGATGCGTAATCTTGAACAATATTTTAAAAATATTTGTTAAGCTATTTGGGTAACCGTCATGGCTGCGTTATAATAAGTTTAGCGCGCCACATTGTTGGGGTGTCGGTAGCTGTGTAGGTGGGGCAACCATGGGTGCGGTGATGTGCAACCTTGAAACGTCCGCTTCTTGGCTGAACAGCTTTGGGTCTACTCGCCTTGGCTATCCACGGTGCTTGTTGGGCCTTGGGCATGGAGAAGGCTCTATAGGGCCACCGATCCGCTACAATTCGAGCTTTGGATCAACTTACGGTATCGAACACAAGTAAATCATAATAAAAAATAAAAAAATATATTTGTGGTTACTTAAAATATTCAATGTTATAAATTAAAATATTATTTTAATAATTAATATATTTATATCTATTCCCTTATTTATATAAAGACTTTAAGTAAAACCAACTAACCCCACGTTTTATTAGGTGCATCTGCCCTTAGTCATGGGGGTGAGGGACACGGAGGAAGAGAGAGGATGAGACCAAAAGTCGTAGAAGGAAACAAAACGGGAGAAAGGGTTAGCGGCGAAGAGTCATGAATGTCCTTCCACTAGGGTGAGAATATAATTCAAATAAATGAGTTATGAATATTAAATAAACAATTTAATTACTTAACCTAACACATATCATTTAACTATCTGATTTTTTTATCTTAATTATTCGATAAATATAAAAATCTTCTGACTAAAAAGACAACAATAACAATCAACGAGGAAAGCCGTGAGTGACTGACAATTCTCTTTTTACGAACTCAACATCTGCACTTCACAAATGTTATATAAAATCACTAATTATCATGGTGAGGGGGGAAAATCACTGAAAACGTCAAAAAAGGGTTCTAAACGTCTCGCTTGGAGTTAGAGAATTTCAATGAAACGAGGACGCCGCCTACTTGGAAAAATATAATATATTTTTTAATATTATTTAATTAATATAATTAATAATTTCATATCTCCCTTTCGGCGACCAAACGTTGAAAATTAAAGCACTATATTAAAATGGGTTGCAATCGGCCAACCAGAACGTGGCGTTCCACCTGTGGGCTGACTGCGGCCCTGCCATACTGTCAAGGGAGCCCATTTTAATAATAATGATGCCTGCTGGCCTTGCGGTGGTTCGCCTTCAGCAGTTCTGCTAAGGCCCTGTTTGGAAATAAATTCTGTAAGGTAGCGTGTAGTAGATGATTTCCCATGAAATGTCACTGTTTTTTTTCCCCATTGAATATTTGTAAAATATATTTAAATTTGATTAAATTTTTTATTATTAAAAAATATTTAAATATTTATTTTTAAATTAATAAATATGACTTATTTTTTTGTATTACGAAACAGGCCCCTGGGTCATATCTGATAAGATAAGGATAAAATAATATTATTTTATTTTAAATTATCAGAATTGGAAATGCTAAATTTCTTGGTGATTATGTAAATTTATATAAATCAAGAAGTTCATAGGAAATGTTAACTTGGCCCCCAAAAAACTAAAACTAAAACTAAAAAATATACAAAATCACTGATTTAGGAAAGATTTTTTTTCTGTTAAATCAGTGAAAATGGAAAAAAAAAAAGAGCTGTAAGTAAGAGTATAAAAATGTAATAAATAATAAATTAATCTAATGGAATGAGAAAATAAGATGATTGAAGTAGAACATAATAGGAGAATATTATCTCATATAAAGTCACACTTAATTATAAAAATTAGTTAAAAATTATATTTATATATAGTTAGTTATATTTATTGTACTAGTTATTATTTAATTTTTTTAATAAATTTGATATTTGATAACAAGAAAGACATGATATAATTAAAAAATTAAAATAAAAAATTAAATAATTGTTTATATTACGGTCAAAAAAGTAATTTTTTTCCTACCCATACAAATGATGTCATCAAAAAATTGTAAAAGAAGTGATGCATCATTGTTGACAAATTTGAATGCCGTTAGGCTTTTCGGTCAAATTAAAGCAGATCCCGACTTTTGTATTCTTTAAATCAGATTTTGTACACCACAACTCAAAACACCACAATTTAAAAAATATTAAATCAAAATATTAATAAAATTTACTCATAAATATATTTTTAATACTTAAATTAGTAATATTTATTATGAGATAAAAAATATAAGGCAAAATGTATTAAAAATAATGTAAAAAAAAGTTATATGTCTAATTTGAAGATTGTACTCGATAAGGAATAACTTTTTATAGTGGTGAGTTTATGGGAAGCAACTTTGGCATTGTAAAGACTTGTCAAGGGCTTTTCGGCATGCTTGATTGACAAAGAGAGAGAGATTGCTTTGGCGAACAATGCCTGAGGGCTTGTTTGAGTGGGAACACTAGTGCCAATTTGTGTATTGGAGAGAGTTTATTTTTGAAACCTGTCTCAAGGGTTCTTTATAGCTTTGGGTGATCTCAGTCTTTCTTGGATAATCAAGCTGGCTGTCAATTATTTAGAATAAATTTGGCCAGATTGCATGAAATTAATAAAGATATAAAAATTTTTTTCCCATAAGTAAATTTATTTAAATTAATAAAATTATTTTATATACGGTAGTTTTTTATACCAGTAAATCAGATCGAGATTGAAGAAAAAATAATAAAAAGCGAATGGAAAAAATTCATGCCACGTAACGTTCGAGATAAAAACATATTTTTTAATATTATATATTTATTTATTTAATTATTGTGTTGCAAATGTTTTATATTACAGAATTAATTTTTTTTATATTTATATATATTTTTGTAAAAATATTATAATGATTTAATAATTATTGCCTGATATTCAAATTATTATGAGTTGGTGGAAGAGACAGACGTTATTGATAGAGACCTGATAAATGAGGTCATTTGACGGGGATTCACATTGCATGGCTCTTTTCCAAACCTTCCCCACCATATTCTATCGAAATGATTGAATGGCAAAGGCTACACGCAAGAGAATCCAATGTATAAATTATAAGCTCCTCCAATTTGTTGCCTATTATTTATTTCATAATAGAACATAAGAAGACACCTTCATAGTAAAAAATTAATTAATTAATTATTTATTTATTATTTTATTTAAAATAAAAAATTATTTAATTTTAGTACTATGTTTAGTTTAAATTAATATTAATTCAGAGTTATAAATTTGTGCTGGTTTTATCAATGGAAGTCTTTTCAATCCAACTAGATATAATTAGGTATCTTGCCACCAAGCGATACGTAATTCCAAGTATTTCTTTGGGCTGAAGAGTCAAAACTTTATATGATAGAAAGGTGATAATGATTGGCCTCCAGTATTTTGGATTATAGGAGTGAATTATTTGATATAGTTTGAGTAAATAGAGAATTTATAAGCACAATAATTTTTATTTTATTTTATTTTAGACTTTTTTTAACAATACAACCATGTAGATGATAATTTAGGCTATAAACCAACGTGAGTCGAGGGGCCCTGTTTCGTGCACAGTGACTGTGCTGCACTCCTACGGCCTTCCCTTCTTTTTTTTTTTTGCATTTTTGTTTTTTTTTCTCGTATTTTAATTTATACAATACTTTTTTTCTTTTTCTTTTTATTATTTATATATTTTTTATTTATTTTTATAAAATATAAATTTATATAAAAATTAAATATATAAATAAATTTATTTATAAATTAGATCAAAATTTTATTATTATTAAATATTTATATTTATATTTTATATATTTCATGAGATAATAATTATATAATTTAAAATATAAAATAATAATTTTATAATAATATATTTTTAAAAATATATTATATTAATAGAATCTAAAAAATTATAAATAAATATTTTTTATTTTATAAAAAAATTAATAATAAAAATTAATATAAAACAAAATTAAAAAAATAAATTAAAAAACGTTGAAAGAAAAAAGAAAAAAAATAAAAAATAAAAAGGGGGAGGAAGATGCTGCCCGTTGGGTTAAATCCAACGGGCAGCGGGCGTGCAGCACAGCGGCTGTGCCGCACGCCCGTGAAACAGGGCCCCTCGATCCAAATCAATGCCAATCATATCCTCTCTCTCTTTTGTTTGCCTAATGATCGAAGAAAAATGTCAAATATTTAACATATTTTTAACAATTTTTAACTTTATTATCATTTTGAGGTGTGCACGGCTGCAGTACCTTACAATCGGCAAGTAACGGACGAGAGTAGAAGATGATGGGGAGAAAAATAAAAAGAAGTAGAAGGAAAATGGGAGTTTGATAGAAGAGATAACAGGGAAAAGAGGAGAAAGGAAAAATAGGGAGTCCGAGGGAGAAGTTTCCAGAGAGGTAGAGCAGAACAGAAAAAGGACTGAAAAAAACCAAAAAAGCAGAGAGGAAATAGAAGGCATGAAAATTGAGAAAATTTCATTTCTTCATTGTAGCTACTACCTATTATATATATAATAATATTTCAACTGAATTAGTTGGAATCAAATAAAAACTCAAATTAAAAAAAAAAAATAGAACCAAGAAAAAATGAAAAACACATAATCAAAAGAAAAAAGGGAAAATAAAAACAAAAAAATTAGAAAATCAAAGGAACCTAACACATTTGCCACAGGACTATGATTTTTCTTTTTACAATACATAGAAAAACAATAATTAAAAAAATCATATAAATTATAAGTGCCGTGGATAGCAAATAAATCTTCAAAGCCCCAGTTGAGTGGAACTGAGATGGGCTCCACCAATAAAAAAATACAGATACTATTTTAACTATTTATCTATAACTATAATTATAATTTAATTATTATAAAAATCAATTTAAACTAACATTTATTTTTTTAAAATAATTAAATTATAATTATTTATTAAAAATAAACAGTTAAAATTAAGCTATCCAAATCCCAACTAAGTTTGAACAGTGAAAATAAAAAACATTTTTATTTATTTTCTTGTGAAGAAATTTCAAATTCAATTATCTCCGCTTTTATCACCAATTTGAATGATATTTGTATTTGTATTTTACTTTATCATGAGCATATCCAAATTTAAATTTGCTAAAGTTTTCAATAAGCCTTGTTTTGTTACTATTTTGCATATTTAAATTTGGATGCCTAACATCCCTATCGTCTTCATAAAATCAAGGATTGGAGCCTTATTTTGGGTAACGACTATATAATATTTTAATGCATTTTATTTCATATATTTCCCCATTTGTGAATATTTTATAAAATATGGTCAAATTCATATCATGCTAGTTTTTAATCACTATTTATTGCCTTACTTAAAAAATATAAATGTTTCACTTATATGATAACTAAAAAAGTCATCTTATTAGTATTTAGTTTACATTTTATATTTCCTAAATTTCATCATTTTGCATGATTAATTAAATGATAAAACTAAAATTTAATTTAACCGTTAGTATTATATAATATTTTTAATTTATTAATTGATAAAAAATATATGACTCACACAAATCACAATAATTAAGCAAATCTAATTTTAAGTAAATATATGGATTGATCAAATATGTTTTAATCTGCATTAATAAACATACACTTATAAAAACTCATAATATTCTCAAGATAATAATAATTTATCAATTTATTTATGTATAAACTTATTAATATAAATAGATTGTGATATTATTAATATTAAAATAATTATTAAAAAGTATTAAGGTCTCTATTTTATTAAAATAGAAGCTTATTTAATTTCTCTTAATTATAATTATTTAATTAATATTAAATAATTAAATTTTTTAAAGATAATTAACTTTTTATTTTTAAAAAATAAGACAAATATCAAACAGTTATTATTGAAAAAAATTAAACATGCGCTCCCAATTGTACCCACTACTATTTTTCACATACTCAAAATGGGGAAAACAATCACATTCTGTATCTCCGTCTGTCAGGGGAGAGAGAGAGAGAGAGAGAGAATGGAAAGGGATCAGTGCGAGAAGCAAATGGCTGCAATGAAGGAAGCCTTTATGCTCTTCGACACCGACGGAGACGGTCGGATCGCTCCCTCCGATATGGGCGTGATAATGCGAACACTCGGGGCCAATCCGACCCAAGCCCAACTCAGGAATATGGAGGTCCAAGAGGACCTCAGGAGCCCGTTGGGCCTGGCCCGGTTCTTGGACCTCATGTTCAAGTACATGAAGCCGGAAGATTCCGCGGAG
This sequence comes from Nepenthes gracilis, assembly GCA_033239525.1. Taxonomy (NCBI): domain Eukaryota; kingdom Viridiplantae; phylum Streptophyta; class Magnoliopsida; order Caryophyllales; family Nepenthaceae; genus Nepenthes; species Nepenthes gracilis. The sequence continues at coordinate 6,280,806 of BSYO01000009.1, forward strand.
GCGGAGCTCCGGGACGCCTTCAGAGTCATCGACAAGGAATCAACGTGATACGTCGCCGTCTCGGACCTCCGTCATATACTCACCAGCATCGGGGAGAAGCTGGAACCCACCGAATTCGATGACTGGATCCGGGAAGTCGGTGTCGGGTCGGATGGGAGGTTTTGGTACGAAGAGTTCATTTCTTATATGGTTGGCAAGTAATCTCGTGAATCCGGATCCAAGTAATTCAGGGTGGAGAAAGAACGCAGTTGTTTACTAAAGGTTTTTTATTTTTTATTTTTGGGATTTATTTTTTGCCGTTTTGGATTTACACTTTGTTTTCTGTTTAATTTTGTTTGGTCATATTAACGCACTTAGCATTTTATTGTATAAATAAAAATATATTTTTATAAAATAGGATAAGATAAAAATAAAATAAAAAATTAACATTTTTTATGTTTAGTTTGTCACAAAATAGATAGAAATTAAGTTGAAATTAATTTTTTGATATTTAATACGTAAAAATAATAAAAAATAATAATATAAAATTAATATGAAATAATTTGTTACCATCTTTATAAAAATATATATTTCAGCGCATTATCACCACTCCCTCATCCACTACAGAGTCACGCCATGCCGCTGCCACCATCACCTCTCTACCACTGCTTACCCTCACCAATATAAGGACAAATTGTAATTTATAAAAGAAAATAATCATTTAATTTAAAATTATTTTTTTATTTAAAAAGAATTATTATTATTATTGTTGTTGTTATAGAATAATTCATAAAATATATATCAATCAAATAATAAAACTTTTATTTCATAAAACAGGATCACAATTAAAATTTTAATCTACCAAACAATATAAGAAAAAGTTAATAAAATATTTTTAAATAAATAATATATATATTTATTAATATAAATAAATAGATATATTTTTAACGCGTTGCTGCCATCATGCCGCCGCTATAGCCACCCTTCTCCCCGTGCCTCCGCCACTATCACGTGGCTGCCATCACCTCGCCGTCATCAGCACCACCCTACCCCTGCAACTCATCATCGTATACCGCCTTTCCCATCTTTTTAACATTCCCGCAGTCGACTTTCTCGCATAGGAGAAAGAATCCTCTTCATTTTTTTTTTCCTTTTTTAAATAAAAAATCCTAAAAAAGGTGAGATAACTGATGATTCTCATAAAAATTTTCTGTTTTTTCCCCTCTCCCAAAGAAAAGCAACGTTCTTTTTCCTTTTCCATCCTGATAAATTATGACAACACTGAAATGGTGTCACTTCTAAGGTTGGTAGCATATCCTACTCCTCATACATTTGGGCAACTCACGTTCAATGCCAATGTCACATACTTTAAGTTAATTGACACCCATAAATAATTAAAATTGCAGTATGATCAACTTGTTGGATTTGGATAGAATTTGATTTCAAATTTGAATTTAAACTGTTTAAGGCTTTAAATTTGATCACCTTGGAGGCACTTTTATAGCTCCCGGAAAAAAGTCAAGAGTTGAGAATCCAAGCAAACAAGGAAGAGTCGATGAAGGAGTTTAGCTAGGCGAATTTTCAGTCATGCCGAAACACACCGCAGCCTTGCCAAACTCCCGATCATCTCCTGATCTCTTTACATATCTATCGGACACCACCTAAGTTATTAAGTCTAAGCCTAGGACTTACGAACCAATACATGTTTATAAAGTACAACACCACCACCTATTTCTTTAATGTGAAGACTCTTTTGACTCCAACTCATACATATTTAGCCATGTCCCAGTTCTTCCCCGTTAACCTGAAGCTCAAGCATAAAGGTGTAGGTCAAGGAGAAAACATAATAATAAACTGTGGCAACTCTGCCATGAATAGGCAACTGACAATCTGTAAGCCATCATCGATGGCAGTAATATGAGCACGCCTGTAAGCTATTACCGAAAGAGAAATAGTGGAAAGGGCAAATAAGCTTGCCACAGAATTGGGGAATTAGCAACTGATCAGCAAGTCAATCATTGGCTAGACAAGGCATTGAACCATTCCTCACATCCCCAGATCATCCAACATTTTCCGGAGCTCAGTCACAAGCAAGCTATAGTGAGTAAAATTATACACAATCCACTCAGTAATATCAACCCCCAAAAATCACATTTTCAGTAACTGGTAAGAAATGCTATCCCAAGACACTAATGCTTCTAAGCTATGCAAAATGAAGCTGCTATCACAATAGAAGTGGCAGGTCTGCCATGAATCTCCTACAAAAAACCTACGCCATCATCAATCCTCAGCCATTCAGTGACCAATGTGTTAACAAGTACTTAGAAAATGTGATCACAAGGACTGCAAAACTGTCAGAATCTCTTCTCTGCTTTTTTTGTAATTACAAAAACACCCTCAGAACTAGGACATTTACAGTTCCTACTCTTTTGAAGGTTTGCAGAAAAAGTAATATTTTCTTATTATGATTAGTTTTGGAGGAAAGGAGACAACTCACTGGGAACTTGAAGGTCATTAGCAATTTAATGCTTGAACTAAAACAGCAACTCATGAAAGGAGATGGGTAACATAATCATCTAATTTACGGTATAAAACAGAGGAGTAAGGTAAACTAACCACCTAAACTTATTAAATTTTGAGTTACTTTTTCGTAGATGCCACACTCTATGGACAGATCATATGAAAAACGCACAATATTCATGTGTGGCACGCTCGGACGGAGATATCAAGCAAGGGTTTTGCGAGGTTCATGCAAGAATTGATCAAGGATAAGCTAAGTAGCGGGTTCACTGAAGGTTCGGGTGAGATTTGTGCGAGGATCAATCGAGAACCGGTCAAATGCCGATTGAGTAATGGGGCTTACCGGAGATTTATACAAGGTTCGTGTGAGGATTGGTTAAACAAAAACCATTTCCAATGAATCGGAAATACCTGCGTCTAATAGGCACACAATAAACAGCAGTGCGCATTTGGAACAAAATGAGTGCACTTGATGCATGCTCGAGAGGAACCTATACTCCAATTTCAGTTGGACTAGTGCTTGAAAGGCACGTGCATGAATTGTCCAGAAGAACACGCCTAATACACATGAGGGACATATGCGCTAATACTACAATAAAGTCGCACCTAATGTGATTTTTAGGATATTTGAAATTATTTTACAATACAAGAAGCAACACACAAGAAAGAGAGAGAGAGGAGAGGGGTAAATAGGTTCAACATCCAATTAAGGTCCAACTTGAATTTCATTCTGTGTCAAGGTTGGATACATTAATCGAGTATGTTATGAGGATATATTACCATTTGATTACTATTATTCCCAATATATTCCTCTCTTGTGGGTTGTCTCCTATATTGGAAGTTATATTCAACATATCATTCACTAGATTTATAGTGAAAGAATTTTAGAAGGGTTTATTGTAACACTCCGGTATTTCCTTTTTAAAATGATTGAACTCCCGTTCAGTAAGAATCATTAATTATAAAAATAATTGTGCAGATGATGTTTTTTGAAGTTAAAATTTTCTGGAGGCCAAGACTAACCTCATAAAGACTCTAAACTAATAGGATTAGAGAAGTGGACTGAATGATATTTTGACAATTTCTTCGATAGTAGTAGCTATTATTTTCAATGTATTATTTTACTGATTAGAATTCATTATAAATATAATAAATATATTTTGATATGACTATTTGTTAAAAACTAATTAAATTAATGTGTTGAAATGTGAAAACTGAAAAAAGAAAAATCTTAGGAATCAAAACCCTATTTTCACCCTAGCTTGAGGCGCGGTCTTTGTGTGTGAATTCAACCACTTCCCTTGTGTTTAGATACATATTACGAAGATGAAGAGGACCCTTGATTAGCTAAATCAACTCTTTTGACTGCCCCCAGGAAACCAAAAGAAAAACCTAATTCTTTTGCCCTGAAAACCTAATTTGAGGTGCTCCCCATCTCTCTTTCAAAGCAGCAGTCCAACCTTGTCTTTCAGCTGAATCATTAACTTAGGAAGGTTATATTATATTCTTGATTAGTTAGAAAACATCTATTATTGCCTAAATTCTCCTCCTTATTTCTAACCTAGCGGGCTTTCTTCCTCTAGTGGAAGCCTTTATTTTATTAAGTCTTAGAGAGTAAATAAGAGGGAAAATGGCAGCCTAGTAAGAGTTTGGAGGGAACCATTTTGCTGAAATTCTAAAAATGAAAAAGTGAGGAAAAAACTCCACTAAAACATTAGCTAATTTTTAATAAGCCTAGGAGTCTCTTTTGTCTTCCACTGTGCAGCCACCTTAGAGAGTAAGAGTAGAAGATTTTCGTACTTAGAATGAGGAGGAATAAGGTATTTTCACTGAGAAGAAAAGAAGAATAGAAGAGAGAACCAAGTATGAGAACCTAGAAATCCTTTGTCCACTTATCTCCCTTTGAGCCGTGCCATCAATTAGATAAGAAGTTCCAGATCCGTTCGTGAGAAGTGAAGAAGTGGTGCTCGGTAAGATCTCGGAGGCCTTTCATGCTCCCTTCCATCATTTGAGAAATTGCAATTGAGCATTTTTTGGCAATCTTTTTCTTTCATCTAATTAGATACTTTTTTTCACCAATTAAAGTTGGTTATAATATGCTAAATGGAATGTCTTACATCCATTTGAAAACATTTATTTCCCTTTGAGAAAATTCATTCATATGCTAAAAAATGATGTCTCTATGAATCAATTCTCAATCTCTTGTCCGACTTTGTTTTTTATGCCTTCTATTATGATTTTTGAGAGTTTCTCTTTGTATTGTTAGCCATGGCATTTTCGACTCCACAAGGACCAAATATAACTTGACCCAAGCTGGGAGATTTATATATATTGAAGGTATGAAAAGTAAGATCCATAAAGTAATATTTAAGTATAGTAAAGTGGTGAAAATCTCCCCCTTGCCTTGGCTTGGCATGAGCCTTTAGGGGTCATATGTAAATTTTGCATTTTTATTACTTAATATGTTAAAGATCTGCAAGTCTTCTAATGGTTAAAATATCATATGTGAGTAAATATATAAGGTGGTGAAAATGCTCCCTTTTGCTGGGATTGTACACGTTATCTTAGATGTTACTATATCATTTTACATGCCCGTTTTATGATATCACAAAGATCTTTGTGCCTATCAAAATTTAAGTATAAAATATGCATAGATATATCAATTGGTGAAAACCCTCTTTTGGCTGTGGCCTTAGCATGCCAGATGAGAGTATTAAAATGCTGTTGTGCATAATTATATTATAGTATGTTTAAAGTCTAAATATTCTCCATTGAATTGATTAGCCTAAGTTGGTAAATACAAAGAATTGACCAAAAATGCCATTGTGATTAAGACTTTAGTGACATGTAGGGACAAAATGGTAATTTGGTTATTATGTAAATAGATACATCGGAGAATGTTTAACCTCGATGTTGTATGCCTCTAGAATATAAAGAGAATACCGATAGTGTGTTATATACACCAAATTGGTTGGATTTTTTGTGGATAAATGGACTAGTTGAGTAGAGTTGAGACAAAGTATTGCCTTTCTATATACTTGAACATAATTTATATGATAGCATTTAGTATAGTTATGGTCTACCTACTAATTGATAGACTAAGTGTGGAAGAATGATATCTTCCCTATAATGGAATTCTGGAGGGTTGGCAGTGGGTGTTTTGGAGCATAAATAAGAAGTTTAGATTGTATTGTCATGTTATAGGATGATTAGGTAGGAGATCCTAGTGATTTTGATAATTTAGGTTTATAAAAAATAGATCGTATGTGTAGTGGTCTTTTCCCCTTAGTGGCCAAGTGGTAGGCCTAGTATAGAAGAGAAATATTTTACTTAGCGTAAACACATCATTTAAGAACGATCAAGGTTAAATAACATTGAAGCAGTTTTGATAGAGTAGAAGTTGACCATGCGGTGAGGATGTACTCCTGTATAGATATCTATGGTTAGTTTTCCCTTCAATTCGATGAATGTTCGTATCCCTTGCTATTATATTTCATTTGTTTACTCAATGGTTAGGTAGAGGAAATTGCATGAAAACATTAGTCTTAAGAAGAATGAAATTAGCAGAACCGTAATTTAATCCACAATCATCTGACATCTAATCCAAGTCCCAGTGGATTGAGATTGATAGTTTTGGAGGAATACTTTGATCCCATGAACAACAAACGTTAAAATATTAATGGATATCGTACTAAAGTGTGATGCGATTGTTATACCGAGTATAGTTATCCTGCTTGTGTAAAACGAGAATCCAATAGGACCTCAAGGATATAAACGTGATTGTATTGAGGCTATGAACAAGTAGATTGAGTATAATTATCTTGCTTGTGTAGAACAAGGATCTAATTGGAATTCAGGGATACGAATGTGATCATATCGATAATATAATCATGTGGATTGTTATGGCATGCACCTATGGGTGGCAGTGTTAGGAGATCATTGAATTAATCACATGTCAAACTTAAAGGCATCAGTTACCTTGAGATTGCTATCCAGATGTTGGTGGCAGACGCCTAGTTTGAATCATAATAACAAAATAAAATTCAGGAAGATTTTTAAGATATCTATTATAGTAGTGACTTTCGTTGTGATAGGTTCAATGAAACTTGACTTATTAATAACATTCAGATTCCATAAAATCTAGATTATACTCGTGGTCATATGGGTTTAGTGGTAACCCTTGATAGTCGATATTTGTATTATCCTTGAGTCGTGATTACAATGTAGTGTGAAATCTCGAATAGTAACAGTTGATTGTCATGATATTGGTATTGCCTTTACATTCCACTGATATTGTTATTCAAGATAGTTATTATTTACAGCATTATTGATTATATCACTCGTTGGATTTTCGGCTCATCCTTACATTTTCTTGATTGTACAAGTAGAGGATCTCAGGGTCTAACTAAGATCAAGAATTTGCTAAAGGGTGTACAAGTAGAGGATCTCAGAGTCTAAATGTTATTTTATGTTGAGCGTGGCGAGATTTTATTTTTGAGACAATAGTGGGATACTTATTTCGGGGCTGCGTCCCTTAAAATTTTGATATATTTGGATATTATTATTTCATTTACCTTGTGGTTTAGGTGATGGACTTTTTGGTAGTATTATTATCATTATATTTTATTTACGATGAATATTTACAATTGAGATTTTTGCGTGGTTAGTCTGGGCCAGATTAGTTGAGCCTGATTTGTATCACCACAGTTTTTTTTTGTAACCAGCACTATTTTTATAGAAAATTTGTTCGAAATTTGCCCAATAATTTTTTTATTATTTCAAAGCATTTTACATATTAAATATTATCATACAATTTTGTATACTTTGGTTATGTGTATTTCTTGTACCCAAATATTGATTGATTGATATTTGACAGAAAATTTAGATTTATTTGTATTGTATCGGTCGAGTATGTGTTTCATCAAAACCCAAGATGTGGTATCAAATAGTAGGTTTTTTTGAGTTGTAAAAATTATAATTTAATAGCAACAATTTCGAGGAGTTTGACATTTTATATTGAACAATTTAATGGACAAAATAGTTTTATTCTTTGAAAAAAATAGTGAAGAATATTTTGACCATAGAAAGAAAATAAAAGCACTACAGAATAAGACAAACCATAGAAGATAAAGCATGCAGAGTTGCAAGATATGAGAGATCTTTCTAATTGTACAATCAAGTTGTATCTCGCATGCAACACTCTTCAAAAAGTCATTAGTTTCTTGTATCTAGCGAAGGTCTAAATGAAACTTAAGAGTTGGTATAAATCTAAATCCTTGATAGTAAAATTATATGTAAAGAAAAATTCTATGATGGAAGGGAGAAGTTTCAAGAAATACTTAAACAAGTTCAACCGAATTTTAATGCAAATGTTGATGTTTAATGAGAAGATCAAGGATAAAGATATGGCATTGATATTGTTGGCTTCTTTGCCGGCCTCGTATGATTATCTTATCACGATATTATTGTTCAGGAAGGACATGCTTAACAATGATGAAGTGATTGTTTCCTTACTTATGAATGAGTCAAAGCAAGAGTCAAAGCGAGAGGGAAGTTATGAGATTTTCGGGAGCCAAGTGTCTTGGTGTCCATTGATAATCGTGGGCACGGGAGATTGAGAGACCAAGGCAACTAATTGGAGATAAGCAACAGTCGATTCAAGCTTTAGGACATCAAGTGCTTTCGTTGTGGCAAAAAGGCCAACATGAAACGGGATTTCTTTAAGAGGAAGAAGGAAAAAAAAGGACGGTGGTGAGTGGCAAGAGAAAGGGATTATAATGGTAATAATCAACCTCTATCACTACATGCGGAGACATTCTAGCCATCTATGCCAGGAAAATAAAGAGCTTCATGGGTCATGAGATGAGTTAGGTAATGGATAACAGTTCCTCACACTATGTGACACCAACAAAATCTCCCTTCATGTTGTTAGCATGAAGATGGGAAAGATAGCTTGTTGAGGGTTGTTAACATCAATGACGTTAGACGAAACTTGTGTTGAGGGGCGTGTGACATGCTCCAAATATCCTGGTTAAATGTGATTTCAAACGAGGAACTTGACAAAGGGAGCTTTTCCACGGCGGTCAGCAAATGTCAATAGAAGTTCACCAAATGTTCCTCAATTGTGGCAAAGAAAAACAAGCATTCAAGTCAGTAATTGATGGAGGTTTCAGTTGCCAAGGGCGTCGCCAAGGTGACCAACAAGTGGATTTGTTTAGGTGGCGGGAGGAGGCCAAGAAGGAATGCAATGCAGAGCAATTCTTTTGTGGAGAAGCCAAAGGGGTAGTGTGGGAATATATCAAGTTTGGTTGAGCGAAAGAGGATGCCGTTTAAGCTTACAGATACAAATACAGGGATCATCGTGGAGGGGAAGTTACTAAAGGGCAAGAGATACCGGGATCAATTGTGGCAAAGAAAAACAACCATTCAAGTCAGTACGTGATGGAGGTTTTGGTTGCCAAGGGCATCGCCAAGGTGACCAACAAGTGGATTTGTTCAAATGGCAGGAGGAGGCTAAGAAGGAATGCAATGCGAAGCGATTCTTCCGTGCAGAAGCCAACGGGGCGACGTGGGAATATTTCAAGTTTGGTTGAGCGAAAGAGGGTGTTGTTTAAGCTTGCAGATACAAATACCAGGATCATCGTAGAGGGAAAGTTACTATAGGGCAAGAGATGCCGGTTGCCGAAAAATAAAGGGTCCCCCATAAGGTCATGAGAGAAAATTTATTGAATTTTGTGTCACTTCCTTAAGAGCCCGCGCCCAACAAAGGGGTCATTAGGAGGATGGGTGATGTTCACACGTGACATGTTCGGGCGAAAATGTCAAGCAAGGGTCGCATAAGATTTGTGTGAGGGTCGGCCGAGCAACGAGGTTCACTGGAAGTTCATGCAAAGTTCGTGCGTGGGCCGATGGAGCGATGATGAAGGTTCACGCGACATTCGTGCAATGGGCGGTTGAGCGAAAGTCATTTCCAATGAACCAAAAGCATCTGTGCCTATAGGTGCATGATACACGGCCAAGGGGTGCCCCTGTGCCAATTCCAATAGCACTAGTGCCTGAAAGGCACATGCATAGATTGGTAAGAAGGGTCATGCTTGATATGCTTGAGGGGCACACATACGATGATAGTATTATAAAATTGCACCCAATACAATTTTAGGGTATCTAAAATTATTTTACAACATAAAAGAAAGAGGATATAGAAGAGAGAACAGAAAGAGATTCATCATGCAATTGAGGTTTAACTCAAGTTCTGTTATTCACCAAGGTTAAGATGCTATTTTAATGTGTTCTTAGGATGTAAAATTATTTAATTGCTCTTGTTTTCAAAATATTCCTATCTTATGAGTTGTTAGAAGTGTTAAAATTGTGTTCAATTGGTCATTCATTGAGGTTATAGTGAAGGAAATTTGAAGATGTTATTTTTATAACTAGCATTATTTTTATAATGAATTTGTTCAAAATTTATCCAAATGTTTTTTTCTTGTTTGAAAGAGTTTTATACATTAAATATCATTTTGTAATTTCATGTGCTTTGTTACGTTTATTCCTTATATTTAAGTAATCAGTGATTATGATTAATGTTTAACAAGGGACACAGTGTGCATGTGTTTTGCCGATCACAACACAACTTCCCCAGCCAAAAAGAGGAATGGGAACAAAACTAACAAAACAAGCAGCACTAAAAGTTTAAGGTCTTGGACCAGATGACTTCATGTATCAGGATAAGGATGATCATGACTCACAAGACAACAGAAAGACCCAAAACATCCTAAACGAAAAATTGTCAAGATGACTTTATCGGTTCTATCAAAAAAACCAAAAAAAAAAGATGTGATGCAAGCCATGTCGCGCATACCATGTAACACAGACAGATCCATTGAACAACTGTTGCAAGCTTAACTCAAATCCATTTAACACCTTTGCTTTTGTTGCAGAGAGTTAGAGATTAATTCGACATATAAGTGGAAGATTGCTTCAAAATATCTCAAATATAAACAACCAATTAAACCACCAGTATGATACAAATTTGAAAATAATACAACTTAGATAGAACATTGATACACTAAAATTGACCTCTGAGATCAATGAATCAATGCTATTTATTAAAATTTCCAGGTCTGAAATCGGCATATATTTTGAAGTCGAAGTCACCTACAATTCCTAATCTCTTTGTCACAAAATCTGGACCTACACCAAGAAGAAAGCAATATGTGGCAAGAAACGATGAATATTCATCCAGTGTCCAGCAAGAGAGTTGGGAATGCTGTGCAAAAGATAAGCAGCAATCAGTGAACTTACAGTTTGCAGGATATGAATTTGGCCTCGCATGACAGCAGAAGAATATAGCAAAATGCAACTAATAGGGAAATGAACGATTCCACAGAGACACCATGCCGAATTCACCATGAACCCTTCTTTCTTGCATCTGAGTAGTAACTCAGATACCATCTCACAAACTTCTTCAACCCGGTATGCAAATCAGTGGTGGGCTTGTACCCGATCTCCCTCTGAGCTAAAGTGATATTTGCATGAGTATACAGCACGTCTCCATTCCTCGGCATTGGCAAAATCTTCTTATTAGCTTTCACCTTGAGCAGCTTCTCCAACACTTTTACCAGCTCCAACACACCAACAGGCGACGTATTCCCTAAATTAAAGATCCTATATTGAGCTGGCCCTTTCTTTTTCCCACCGCTCCCAGTACTCTTCTTCGTCGTATCCAAGGCCCCTAGACAACCCTTTACAATATCATCAATGTAGGTAAAATCCCTTGCCACTGTGCCATGATTAGGCCCCTCAAAGATGGTAATCTGCTTCCCCTTCAGGATATCCTTAGTGAAGAAGAAATACGCCATATCCGGCCTACCCCATGGCCCATAAACAGTAAAGAACCGCAACCCCGTAATTGATAAACCGTAAATGTGATTGTAACTATGTGTGATTTCCTCGCCCGCCTTCTTGGTGGCGGCATACAAGCTAGCAGGCTGATCAGTTCTGTCCCTTTCAGAAAAGGGCACCTTAGAATTCAATCCGTAAACGGAACTACTAGATGCCCACACAAATGCAGGCTGTGGATTGGCAAATTTGCAAGCTTCAAGAAGACTAACAAGACCGGCTATGTTGCTGTGAACGTAAGAATCTGGGTTATTCATGGCGTACCGCACTCCGGCCTGGGCCGCAAAGTGCATCACGTGGGTAAATGCCACCATGTCAAAGAGCTTCTGCAGCAATGTGGAATCGTTGATGTCTCCTTCGACGATGAAAACACCCACGCGCTCCAATTGGCTTTGACGGGCGCGCTTTAGGGATTGATCGTAGTAGTCGTTAAAATTGTCAAGCCCTAGAACGCCGTCGCCGCGGCGTTTGAGGGCCATCGACGCATGTGCGCCGACGAAGCCCGCGGCGCCGGTAACGAGGACGCAAAGGCCGTTGCGGAGGTTGTTGTTCCTGTGGGGTGTAGTGCCGCCGCGGATACGGGCGGAGAGGCGGACGCGGCGCTCCCATTCTAGTCCGCCCCAGGCTGCGGTGCGGAGAGAGCGGCGGGATGAATCGAGGGGCGGAGAGGAAGAGGGAGAGGAGGTTGGTGGAGAGGCGATGACGAAGAAGAAGATCAAGAAGAGCAAGAGGAACGACCAGAAGGTGAGTTTAGAGAGAGGGGAGTACCAGCGGAGACGGTGGATGTACGGCAACTTCTCCGACTTGAATTTTCCAGGTGTTGACGGAATGTCGTCGGCGGCATAAGCATTGGGCATGTGTTGTGACATTGGAGCAAAGCCCCACTTCCTCGGATTTCAATACTTTGAGAAATTTCAGAAAAATCCCACTTGATTCTTAGGGTTTAGGGTCGATTTTGAATTGCATGACAGAGAAAGACAAATCAAACAAAAGTTTTTCCTTGCAGTTTTTCGGGTGATTTATCATTATCTTCTCTTCATCAAGCTCAGTTGACGTGGTTGTTTGTATGGTTTTAGAGCAATGGTGTGCCCGTCGAGTTGGCGACCGAGACGGCGGTGGTCGACTGAAGAAAGACGCGTCCGACCGACGACGGGGAGGCGAGGCAACATATTAACTCTTAAACTAATCAGTTCAACTGCTGCCCGGGTAGTTTTAATTTTCTTTTCCTCATTGTCATTCAAATTATCATCTATTCATGCTTTAATTACAAGATGGCGTGATCTTTATTCCTATACATTAGTAGATAAATATATTAATAAATAAAATAATAGATATTATGTAAATTAATAATGTTATAAAGATAATTAAATGTCTCTAACTATCATTCTTAAAAGGCATGCTCATTTTCTTTTTCAAAGACTAAAACTATTTTTTAACGAAAAAAACAAAATACTTCTCTCATTTTCACTAAATTTAGCATTTTATATTTTAATATCAAATCAAGAATGTAGAAAAAAAAATCAATAGAATTAATTATAATATTATTATAATATTTTAAATAGTATAAATTTAAAATCGATGTATTATCATATCCAAATTATTAAATGAATTGGGGAGTAAAGAAATGATTTGCCTGGTTTCAACAATTAGAAAAAGGGTCCAATCTCCGTACGCTTTGAATCTGAATTATATTTAATACAGTAAATAGACAGTCAAAAGATTGATAGGATTTACTCTTCGATATATCTTTTGACGTTCAAATCAATAATCTTTCTTTATTAAAAGAAAAGAGATGATATAAAGTGAGAATGTTTATAAAATGATTTTACGAAGTACGCTTAATGAGAGAAAGAAAATGTACTTGAAGCGTTTTAGAATTGTCCCTTGCTCACTTTTTGAGCTTTTAGTTATCCATTCTCCCTCCTTTCTATTAAAAAAGAAAGATATATATAGAGTTATTGCATCTATGATTTTGGATTGTTTGACGGTTAGGGAGTTACTCGATTTTTCTGATGGGTCGAATCAGATTGGATCTGATCCCGTACCCTATTAACCTGAAACCTATACAATACAACAGAAAATAAAAAGTCAAAAGAGAACGACAGGACTCATTCTCTGGTTTATCCTCTAACGCTCAAATCAGTAATATTTTTTCGTAGAAAGAAAGATGAACGATACTTTGAATAAAATGTACGTGGATACATGTAGTGGGGACTATGTATTTGGGTGTACCCGGTTAAGTGGCATCTTACACGTGCGCCTCACTTAGGAGCGTTTTAAAGATGTATCCCACTGAGGGGCATGTTAAAGGTGCACTTCGCTGAGTGGTGTCTTATATATTGAAGAGTGAGCGCAATTATTGATTGTTCAATTATTAGAATATCTTTGGGATGCTTCTGGGCAGAGGGCTTGACACTTGGATACACGACCTCCCGGAGGGAGGACATGCGCTTAGCAGGAGGGCCTCCTTGGGGCCTCTTTGAGGGAGGATTACAATCCTTCCTGCCAAAGGTTGGCCCCCTCTCATTTCTTCTTTTTATCTTTATGTGCTTCTTTTTCTCCCCCCTCCTTCCGCTGGAATGAGAATATTTATAAAGTTGGAGAGCAGCTGGAGAGCAGTTATCTTTATTCAGTGATAATTGTTCGTGGATAAGGCAAAACGGTTGAGTAATTTTTCTTTTTATTCATAGGCCATCCTGATTGGGCTGACGGGCTTACACATCTGCTATCTGGGCTGACCGGGACCGATTGGGATATTTTTCAAATCCTAAACCCCATTTTCTCTATTAGTGAGTTCTCTTCCCGGGTCGGGTATGTTGAACCCATCACTAACCCCCCATATCAGATGGTTTAAAATTTTTTAACCCCCAACATACTTCTAATGGGACTCTATCTACAGGTTTGGATTTGTTGGCTTGCTATCCTCAAAAAATAGTGCGCTAGGGTATCATTAGTTTCTAGCGGGCTATGCTGGAAGGCAGAATGTCAAGACAGATCGTGCTCGCTCCTGCCAGGGGGAGTCTGTGGCGATAAGAAGGGGTGATTGCCGGCTAAGTCTCGAGGCTATAATTGCCGGGCTTTTACTATCCTAGACCATCACCCACATGTACCCGCCGGTGTTCAGCCCTGTCAAAGGACGTTATAACTTTCATGCATTTGGTCCTAATCCGCTGGTCGTCATTGACTACTGGTGCTTTTTCCTTCGGAAGGAGGTCACCGCATGCATGCTAAAAAGCCCCATAAGGTTTTTGTGTTCGACTGCATGTAGACCACTCGGTAATGTGACCGAATTTTAAAATCTGACCTCTTATGAGCCACTTGATAATGTAAACGAGTTTCAAAACTCGACCTTTTCTGGATCACTCGGTAATGTAACCAACTTCTCTACTAAATAGGCTAAGAAACGGGAGAGCGGTGCTAGCCTCCTAGTGAGTTTTTAGACTTTTTTCACAATTCAAGGTGGGTTAAGGTCGAGCATAGTCTTTATCTTTTCAATGTTCGCCTCAATCCCTCATTGCGAGACAATGAAACCCAAGAATGTTCCCGAGGTCACCCCGAACGCACACTTAGTCGGATGAAGTTTTATCTAGTGTGTCTGTGAGACATTGAATGCCTCATCCAAATCACGAATATGATCATCGATTGCTCTACTTTTGACGAGCATATCATACGCATACACTTCTATATTTCGTCAAATATGGGTTTCGAATATCTTGTTAATAAGCCATTGGTAGGTGGCACCGACCCTCTTTAATTTGAAGGGTATGACTTTATAACAATATGTCCCTTAGTCTATTATGAATAACTTGTGATCATCATCTCTTGAGTTCATCCGAAACTGATTGTAACCCAAATATACATCCATGAAGGTTAATAGTTCATGATTGGACGTTGAGTTTACGAGCAAGTCGATCCTCAGTAACAAAAAGTTATCATTAGGACATGTTTTGTTGACATTAGTGAAGGCGACGCATATCCTCCACTTTTCATTACTTTTCTTGACCAGAACCACGTTCAATAACTAGTCCAAGTATTAGACCTCCCTGATAAATCTAGCGTTGAGCAACTTTTTTACTTCCTCATGGATAGCAACAAGTTTCTTAATCCGAATGATTCATTTTTTTTTGTCGGACAGGTTCATAATTTGGATCTAAGCCCAACTTATGAACTATTATTCCAATTAGTATTTTTGGCATGTCAGCAGATGTCCAGGCAAAAATGTCAAAATTTTACCGAAAAAAATTGATAGCCTGGCTTCAGAGGAGTTCTAGTAAAGAATTTCATATTTGAACATATTTCTCTAGATCATTAGAATCGAAGGGGATCTCATTTGTAGATTTTTCATATTAGGCTCATAACAAGGTGGTCTTGTCACGGAAGTCAAGGCCCTCAATTGGTTGGTCGAGGAGTGTCTAAGTAACTTGGAATAAGTAATATATCTGCCCGGTCATTTAATCTCCAATGACCTCTCCTACGCCGTATAGAGTGGAAAATTTCATTTTTAAGTATGAGATAGAGGTTGCTACCCTAAAAGCGGCTAGACAGGGATGTCCGAGGATAATGTTATAGACTGATGAAAGCTCCACTACCAAAAAGAAAAGTCCCCAATGTGACTTTTAACGGACAACTTCCCTGAATAGGTATTGGCCCATTGTCTAGCTCGTACAAGGCTTCCTCAGTGGGTTTCATTTGACTCATCTTTAAACCCTATTTGAAATACGTATTAAGGTAAAGTAAATTTTTAGAGTTTTCATTATCTATAAATACTCGTTTTAATTGGTAGTCTACTTTACTATCAGAAATGAAAGCAAATACAATTAAGGGGTTGGAATGACGAGTGAATACATGAGTCATATATTTATTATTAAAACTAATGATGTCATCCCTAACTCCTACCTACGATTTCTTACGGCCAAGGGCCACATTTGGTTTACCTGGTGTGTCATTCTGCATTGGTCGCATTGTCATCATGTTAACAACTTCAATTGCCACTCAATTCCTTAGTTGCTCTACTTCATCCTCATTTGTTCCTCCATAGGCTTGTGAGGTGACCATTTTGGATTAGATCTTCAATCTCTTTTTGCAGCATTTGACAATTTTCAATATTGTGATCCCCGCATCAATGATAGTGATAATACTTTGATTGATCACTTCCATTCAGGTTCTTTAATACCTTCATCCATTTATAAAATTTTTCATCCCGAATCTGTATTAGAATGTTGGTACATGAGTCATTTAAAAGAATCAGATTCAAGGTTTGAACTCCCTTTGAGCTGTTGGCTCCACCTTCGGCAACTTTCTAGGCCCACGGGAGCCCACATGATCCCTATTCTTTCTCTTTTCATCGACCGTTCCCTGATAGAAATGGTCCACATACTTTAACCATTTTGCCTCGTTAGCCTCTTCGATCGCTATGTAAGCTCGAGTAATGGCCTTGACCTCCGAAAAGATTTGCGATTCCTATGGGCCAGATACTTGGAGAAGTCCTTAGGTTTTAGGGTTGAAATGAAGGCACTCCAGTTCACCTTATGGGTGAGCTTGAGTATCTATCAAGCCTTGGTTGTGAACCAAGATAAGAAGCTCTTTTGTCCTTCATTCCACCCCTGCTCGATATGAGTAAGCTGCCAAGGTTGCTTCTCTTTCCTTCGATTGGAGACAAATTGTGACAAGAAGTCGTCGGCCAGATCCTTAAATATCCGAATCAAGTTGGGTTTAAACTGATAGAACTAAACTTGGGCGTCCTCCTTGAAAGTTAAGGGAAAACACAGATACATTGTGGTCTTATCTAAGCCTTGAAAGCTCAGGAAAGTGTAAAAATAGTCAAGATGGTCCATCGGATCAGTATTCCCATCGTAAGGATCCAGGGACGATATCTTAAATTTGTGAGGGAGTGGATGTGTATGAATCTTCATCGTGAATGGTGATCTCCGCAAGTCTGCAATTCATCCACCAGCATTCCCTTCGAAAATATGCTGTCACATTTTTTTAACTTTCTCTTTAATTTGAGGAGGGGCTACCATTCTCTTCTTATTGAGGAAGGTCTTAATTTTGAGGGATTCTGTGTGGCATGAGAGGTTAGGCGGCTCACAACCTTCGTAGGGTGCTCACTATGAGAGGCTCTTTTTTAATATGAAGACTCCCTATCATCACGGGAGTAATGAGGATTTTGCCACTCATGGTTATCCTCTCGGGTCTTGTAATTTAGACAATCCTATAGGCGTGATGGGACCTTATTGCTTGAGGCAGCATGAGTCCCGAGGTCATTTGGCTAACGGGTTTTCTTGGTGGGGTGCCTCTTCTCCCTGTTCCTCCGTTTGGACGTTGCGGTTTGGGAGATTGATGATGGAGCCCCCTTTGACCGCTTATCTAGTCGTATGTAAATGGTTCGGATGGGTTTGGAGATGTCGTCCATCTTCATTATGAGTGCACGCACATAGGGGTCGAGATGATCATCCACACGACTACCCATAGAAGGACAGTTGCCACATGAGGTAGTATCTCTGATCGGCGCGCTGACTTGTACCCAAGTGTTGACCATGTAGTTCTTTGTAGGAGTATAGTAGTCTAATTTTTTTAGTCATTTTTCACAGACGGCGCCAATGACACGTTTTCGGATTCTAATTGTTATATGGATTGGGGAGCTAAGAAATGGTTTGTTTGGTTTGAATGATTAGAAGAGGGTCCAGTCTCCGTACGCTTCGAATTTAGATCCTGTGTAACATAACAAATAAGTGGTTAAATGATTGATAAAATTCACTCCCCAATATATCTTTCAACGCTTAAATCAATAATCTTTCTTTATTAAAAAAAAGAGGATATAAAATGATAATGTTTGTAAAATAATTTTGTGAAGTGTGCTAAATATAAATCACCTTAATGAGGAAAAGAAAATGTGCTTGAAGTATTTTAGAATTGTCCCTATTAGTTTTTGGGATTTTAATTGTCTGTTCTTTCTTCTTTTTATTGGAAAGGAATGATATATATAAAATTAATGGGTAATTGATTTCTCTGTCAATTGCCAATTGAACCATCCGGATGGTTAAGAGAATTCCATTTGACCGATAGTTCTAAATTGGTAGTCGAGTCCGTTAAGTTATCTAGATAAAAGAATAAAGTTATATGTTTTGATCTGTTAGAGTCGGTGCTATCATCGTACAGGAATGAACTGTCTGAAAAAGATCGACGGGTTCATCTATCCACTTTGAATTATATGGACTGACTGAAACTTTGTTCGATTATAGGCCGAATCTTTAACAGACATTTCTATTGGGCTATTAGAAATTATACTCATAAAAAATAATTATATTTTTATTTTTATATAAATAGTTAAAATTTGATTAATTTTATATGATGATTGAGTTACAATAATTAATAAACAAATTTTATTTAATCAATTAATATTTAATATAACTATACAAATTTTAAAATTAAGTCAATTAATCACACTTGTTAGTGGATCTGTCGGTATGTATAAGGCTAATAGCAGTAAAAAAATAAATAAATAAATAAATATATTTATTCTCCTGTCGAGCTATTCATTATTACCATCTTTAATATTTCTAACTAATCAACTATTCAGTTAGTCAATAGATTATGCGTCTTAATAAATTCTAAATTCACTTTCGTGTTGAGCTGAGTAACTCAATTGCTTAATAATTCTTTATAAGCGTATACTTTGTAAGTGCCATATTTAATTCACTTGAATCAACCTTATTTAAATCATATCTAACACGGTATAAAGTGTCGTGGTGGAAACTGGAAACTACAACTGACGTCTCCTTGGAGGCGATTTATTTTCTTAAATTTTTCATCTTTCTTGGAATGATAATAAACAGGATTTGTGTTGGTAAAGTCAAATAAACCTAACTCAATATTTAAAATTAATGCTCAAATTCAGCGTAGAATACTCTAAATTGGATAAGGATTCGATAAATTAGGTTAAATTTACATTAGAACTCAATTTAAAATTAACTCCTCCTTCTTTGAAGAAAAAAAAACTTAATAATTAGTATAATTTATTGCCAATTACGGTACACTATATAATTCATAAATAAATATTTAAAATTATACTTTACTATAGTATAAGACTATATAAATATTTAAAATATGTAAGACTAGAGTAATAAGGGTTGGGGGTGGCTTCATTTTTTTAAGAGATAGGAGGTTATTGTTTTCACATGTCAACCATCAATTTTAAAATAGATGGTTATAAATTAATAATTTATTTTAATTAATTTTTTTATATTTTAAAAAATAATTAAATTATCACTATTTATTTAAATATTAATATTTTAAATTATGAGAAAAATGATCTCCATCTCTTTAAGAGATGAAGTCTCCTTAATTCCATAGTAATATATATATATAAACAAAAAAATCAATCTTTGATACAACTATATTTATAAATTTTATTGGATTCTAAAATAATATATTAATTGATGAATGAATACAAGTAACAACCAAAATTTATTTTTAAATAATATATGTGTGTACATATATTGGGTTTCAGTTATGATGCGTCTTAAATTCGAGTCTTGGACAGATTCATGTTCAACTGCTCACTGGGCTCGTGCTGACGTAGGATCTGGTCCCTGTTCTATGTGGCTTGAATCCCATACATCATAATAAAAGACGAGAAGTTAGAAAAAAATGGTAAGACACGCTCCCCAATTTATCTTTCAATCCTTAAGTCAGTAAACTTTCTTTCTAGATGAACAAGGTAAAGACGGAATGAGCTAGAAATAATGCAATGGACGAAAATTGTGAGTTTGATTCAGAGGTGCACTTGGCGTGGAGTAATTTTAGGTTACAGTGCGCTCATGGAGAGCGGTGTTTTAGACCATTGAGTTCACAGAGGACGAGCAGTGGGAAAGAGAATGACAATTCGTTGCTTGAAGGATGAATTACTTACGCGAATTTGAGTATTGGAGATAACGTGCCTTTGGAATATGTCTCCAAGGTTTTTATGGCAGTCGGATCCTACCACCTTTCCTTATGCGGGAAGGCGGGCTACCAGCCGTCTGAAGAGATCTTTTCCATCCATTGAGGGGATGCAGGCGCCACTTAGGACTGCAATAGCTAGAGGGGGATTCCTTCCTCTTCGGAGATGTTACATGCTGTGAATGCTGAAACTTTCATTGTGAGTCGTGTACTAATTTGGCAGCTTTTCTTTTGAAATGTGTACTGATTTAGAGGCTTTTGTTTCAGAGGAGGTTATCATCTGAGAAGATTTTCAACATTACGGCCAATTAGGGCAGATGATCTGTTGCGCGTGGAAAAGGGTTCATGCGCTGCTTTCGGTTTGGGCCGCATCCGATTGTCTGAAGGTCCTCTCCGGTGAACTAAGGCTATGACCGTCCTTTGAGCTAGCGGGCCGCAATTATTCTCGGCTGATCGCTCCTTTAAGCCGACCCATTTTAGTCGTTCCCATCACTAATCCTCCATACTAGCGGTCCAAATTTTTAGCCTCTAGCATATTCACGCTTGGACGTGACAGGCCGTGTTCTCAGGTCTAACCCAGATTCCATTTTTCATTGTTGTTGGCGTGACCCTTTTGTTTCCTGATTTTCTATAGATTCGCCGGGTTGGCGATCTTTTAGCGTTTAGCTTCCCACTTGCTCCCGTACGAGCTATAAATTGGGGGCTTATGGTATTTCTTCACATTATCTCCCTCATTGATCGATGAAATGATATGGGAGTTTGACACTGCTGCAAGACTTGCGATTTTGGCCACAAGCTCTAAGTTTAGGCCATTCATATTCTCGGGCATTGTTGTCTCAAGACACGATGTTGGTCTGCTTTGGTCTACTTTTTTTGTGTAGGTGGTCACTTTGGTTATCCTTTCTCGTGCAGGTGGCTACCGACATGCTTTGAATCCGCATTTGAATCTCGCTCTTTTGCTCGAGTTTGCTCAAATGGATAATGGCCTTTGGGCTGGGCTGCTTTCTTACATATTTCTCCGGTTTTCTCTTTTTCATTACTATTGTTTCGTTGTATATTGGCATCTGAAAGTTGTGTAACTTGTAAAGAGAATGTTAATGAGAAAACTAGCAACTATTTATGCAAACAATTCTTTTGTTGCCTCTCTGTCTTTCGTCGTTGTGTACACATTATTATTATTATTATTATTATTATTATTATTATTATTATTATTATTATTCAGAATGGTCGAGGAGCTGTGGGTGTTGGCCGGGCGGCTTGACAGAAGGAACGGCTGTAATCTTGGAGCGGGAATAGTATTGTCAAAAAAAGCGGGGGGATAGTTGACTGGCTTTCATTAATTAAACCACTAAAATTCAAAGAGAGGGCGGAGCCGGAATAGTAGTTGATTGACTTCGTTGACCAAATCCTCGGAATTCAAAGAGAGGGACAAAGCCGGAATGATAGTTGACCAGTTTCGTTGACCAAATTGTTGGAATCCGGAGAGCAGGATAGAACCAGAGTTGCAATTGACCGATTTCATTGGCTAAATTGCTGGAATCCAAAGAGCGGATTCCAAACTAGATTAATTGAATATTTTTATGATAATAAAGTTTAATCATGCATTTTGGAGACTTTTGTGGGGTTTGCTACTATGTAACGGGTCAATGATAGGCATTACAAGTTGAGAAGTAAATTCAAATCCAAACTAAACCTATTCATGAAATTCAAAGTTTTGCCCAAACTCGACAAAAACATATTGAACTAGTATCACAATGCTTTGAGTTATATCATATTTGTAATTTCCTGTCATCTAACAACCCTTAGTTATCCCGACACCTTACTACATGCTACTAACGCCACATACACCCGATAAAGCTCATACATAGCATTCAAAGCATTAATATTTATAATAATCTATATCGTGAATTGTGGTTTATCCGGAGAGATCTTGAATCAGGTTTTAAAACCTATCAACCAAACCCTAACCCTACGCATCTAAATTGTTTGAAGGACAAGTGAGATTTCATAATAGAATCCAGCTCAATAAGGTGCGCTATCCTATTCCCATTTGCATATGAATCCTATCCCGAAAGCATATATTATGGAAAAGTGGTAAAAAGCAGAGACTTACAAAGATGGCAAGCTGTCAGCCAACAAACGCCTACGAGCGATGAAGAAGAAGATGTCTTGGTTTCCAAACAATGAGATTTAAATCAATTGTCAGTCTCATCTACGAGCAAAGTGTCACTCAACAACCACAACGTTTACCAAACTCATCATCATCACAATCTCTTGTCAAAGAAACCAGTAAGGCATGATTTTCTTTTATTTATTAAGCAACTCATTGTGAGGAGACTATTTTTTCTTTCATGTTTTACCATTATTCCAACTTGTCATATATGTTAGGCACAGCAGTATTACCCAATTAGCTTTTCATTTATAATCATACTTCTTAAGCTGTGTTATGTGCTTTTTAAATATGATAAACGTTGATATACAATAAATAGACATGCTATCTATTAATTAAAGGGATAGCTGATAATTTTTATCTTCAACCAATAGTCAGTTACCATGGTCTTCTGCTGCAGTCAAGCTCCTTTGATGCTATCGGTCGAGCTAGGGTTGAAAGCCATTGAGCCATTCGAGTGCGTGATGGCCCAGTGAATTTTTCGATCTTAGCCATATTTTTGTTGGAGTCTGGGACGCGTACAATTTTAACAAATTGAAAAAATTATAATTATTTGGTAAATGAGCTAAATTCAAAATAAAATGCAAGTTTGTTGGCGTTTATTAAACAATTATTTAAAAGTTTGTTTATTTACGGGATTTAATTTATATAAGCATGTATAAAAAAAATGTAAAATAAAAAAAAAAAAGTTTTGGAGTATGCACCGATTCAATGTCGATGCCTCGTTTTCTCGGTGATAGAGCTGCAAACCTAACAAAAAAGACAAGGAGACACAGGCATTATCCAATACAGAAGTATTTGAACTATGATTTCAAAAAATATATATTTATAGAAAGGGAAATTAATATAAAATCTAAAAATACAATTATAAAAGTAAAAAATTACAAATATTTTTGATATTTTTTGCTAATATTTGGAACCAATTTTGTAATATTTCTAAGAATAAAATAGCTCCTTGGCGAACAACTTACGGCAAAATTAAATCACATTTAATCCTAAGTTAGTAACTCGGGCAAAACTTTTGGCATGCTTGGTGGTTTAGGATATATAAATTTATATAAATTAAAATTATATTAAAATAAAATTAAGATTAAAATCAAAAATTAAAAAAAAATATTTATAATAATTTGTACCATATAAATTATGTACTTTTGTTTTATTTGAGAGGAGGAAACTACCCTAATTGGACCGTCTTGGATAAGATTACGGGCACAGTAGATTTAATAATATTGCTCCAATATTTTTTAAATTGTTGAATTAGAGCCGTTAGCGACAAACGATACGTTGACGTTAAATACGGTGATTGTGTGAGATTCAAAAAGGTGACGTGGCTTCTCTGAATGATGAAATGTTTATTAAGTTTTGAATACCTTTAATCTTAAGAAGCCTCCAGAGAAAAAAAAAAATTACGAAGAGATATTTCTTATAAATTTTATAACTCTTATAAAAAAAATAAAAATGGTAAATTAAAGAGAAATTTAATTCAAATTTTTTTAAAAAAATTATATATGAATTTGGGTGTGTTTATAATATTTATTTTTATATTTTAAAATTATAAAATAATATTATGATTTTAACCATATATATAAATATAGAATCTCATAAAATTATTTATCAGCCTTCAGAGCTTATACAATTCAATGGTTGAGAGGGAATTGGAGCTTTAGTACCCAATTGCACTGGATCCATGTTTTTGCTATTCAAAATTAACAGTAAAATTTTAAAATTTAAATTTATTATTTGTAGAATTTTAAATTTAGTTTTGATTTGTGTTTATGTATCACTGTCGATAAAATTGGAAATATTGACATAATTATGCTTCAAGTTTGAAAAAAGAAAATTGCACCCCTACTTTCTTCCGTCAGTCAGTATCACCATCACTGCTGATAGCACCATCCCACCACCAACTGTCATTGCCATCGCTATTGTCAATATCAGCACTATTGTCAACACCAGCACTACCAATATTCAATATCACCGTCACTATCGTCGCCGTCGCCGTTGCCGTCGCCGCCGCTACCGCCTCCACTGCCACCGCTGCGACCATATTCAACAACTCTATGCATTTAAAATTATATAAAATACCATTTGCATTTAACTATATGTGCTGTATATATTTCGCATGATTATTATTTTTAGTTTTATTCACTTAAAAATATAATGTTATTTTATTTTAGTTTATTTAACCAAAATTTTCTATTTCTTTTGTTATACATTCAATATATATACCTTGGTTCTCCGTAAACCTCAAAATAAATTTAGATTAGTGATTTAAGCATTTCAATTTAAATTGTATACATCATAATAATTAATAAGATGTCAAAAAAATATAAAACTTGTTATCTAAAATACTCTGACACTTAAATTAAAATTTTTTTTAGAAAATAAAAAAATAATGAGAGGCTAAAAATTAGATAGGGAGTAAAAAATGAATGATTTGATTTCATAATTTTTAAAATTTATAAATGTATAAATGATTAGATTTCTATGCTTACTATTTTTATAAGTGATTTAAATTTTATCATATTATTTAATAAAATAGATATATTTATAATTTTATTATCAATTAGTATGTCTTTCATGAAAAAATATGATTGCACAATTATTAAATAGTTATATTAGTTAAAAAGTAAATAATTCAACTGTTATATAAGTTTTGAATCTAATATCTGTTTGTGTAGTATATTAATTGTTTATTTAATTAGAACGTTTATCTCTCAATTTATATAATCATTTGTCTAAATTAACTATTTAAATTTACTAATCGAGTGATCATTTGATACCTTGTTCCTTTATATTCCTAATAACTATGGCTTATAGGCTCCACATAATAATAGATTAAACTAATCTTATCTTGAACTGTACTTAATAACTTTTAAAAATTACTACGTTATCTCCTTTTTGCTTAAATATATCTACTAGGTCCATAAATATGAAAAAATAATCAAAATCTAAACATTTAACCAACAAAAGTAATGAGATTCGGAAAACAAATGGTTTTGAAATTAGAGAGAGATTGCCAATTAAAACAATTTTTAAAATATAGTTAGTTTTATAAAATACACACACAAATATGTATGTATGTATATATATATATATATTAAGTTTACATGGAAAATGTGATCAAAATATAAATAGTTAAGTACACTTAATTAATCGTCATTTTAACAATCTATTCTATTTAATTTCTATTACATTATATGTCAGAAAAAGTAGTTCAAAATTTTAACACTTTCATTAAGTATTTATCATTTCAAAACTACATAAAAAATATTTAAATATCTATTAAACTAGCTATTGCATAAATGAGATTGAGGTAGATAAATTAAATTTTATTAAAAAAAATTAAAAAATTCATTATTATAAATGCGTAAAAATTATCTCTATAAAAATAAGATAATAGATGATTTCCAATGTGAGATCAACGTTTAAAAAAAAATCTTGATACATCTTTGAATTCGGGTTATTTGACGTATTAGGGGATTATTCGATCTTTCCGACAGGTTGAATTTGAGGGGATCCGATTCCCGTATATTCTAACATAGAACTTATACAACACAACTTACAAATAGAAAGACAAAAGACGGCAAAAAATCGCTCTCTGATATATCTTCTAACGTTCAAATTAATAATCATTCTTCTTATAAGGAAAGATGAAGAATGTTGAATAAATATATGTGAATGCATATGCTCGGGAATTGAATGTAGGAAGCGACTGATTAAGGGGGGTGTGACTTAAAAGTGCGTTCGGCAAAAGGGCATCTTATAGCTAGATATGCTCGTGGGAGAATGGTTGTCTGGAGGAGGAAGAATTGTTGAGTAGCAATAGTGGTGAGAAAAACACCTGCCGGGCTCTAATTTGGCTGCTAATGAGTGGGGCTCTCCACACCTTGAATCTTTTATACCATCATGGTGGTATGAGAGTTCAGCGTGGATGCAGCATCTCCGTAGTCGTAAGTTTGGGTCAAAAGGTTACTTTGATCACTGGTGGAGGCTGGATTGCAGTTACGGTTCACTTGCTAAAGGTGAAGTCTTGACTATGTGTTGTCTCATATTGTCTCCTCTCCCCTATTTTGGCCTCACTCCTTCTGCTGGGATAAAAGGATATTTATAGAGTTAAATAGCGGTTGAATTGTCATTATCTAGTGACAACCGTCTACGGATAGAATAAGGCAAAGCGGTTGGTTGTAATACTGTTCTAACCAATTATAGTGAGTTTCATATGCACACATGAAGTGGACTATTTTAACTAGATCAATAAATACATTAGTTTGTTTGGGCCCCCTTCCTGGGTTGGGTAGTTCGAACTCATCATTAGTCCCCATTTTCGGTGGTTTAAAATTTTTAATTCCCAACATACTTTTGATGGGACGTTACCTGTAGGTTTAGATTTGTCAGCTTGCCATCTTTAAAAAATAGTGGGCCAAGATGTTATTAATTACCAGGGGCCCTGATGAAATTAAAAGACCATTTTCACAATGGTAGCATCTAGCTCAAGGCTGTGATGATGTGCAAAGCTGTATAAGGAAACCAAATAACGTACCATATTTGGTTTTAGTCAAGCAACCGAGACCCCTAGGGCTACAAGAATCTGATGAAGCTCTGGTGCCAATGAAAAATGAAGACCCCATTTAAATGGGTTTCATAAATAGTAATGAATCCATCGGGTAGAAAGCAAGCTCTTTCATCCTTACTTGGTACCAAGTGCGCCATGCAATAAGGAATCCTATACCAAATTCATGTCTTTAGAAGTAAGGGTGGATTCAATATCGTTTACGCCAAGTACCATGAAAGAGATTTTTGGAGCACAAAGATGAAATGAAAAGGCATTTGGAATGTGGTTCAAATAAATCGGGTAAGGTGGAACGACTCCTTGAAACAAATTCAAAAGTTACACTTGTTACGCTAACACGTGTTAAAGCCTAGTAATGATGATCGACGTCGATAATCATAATTGGCATAGTGATCAAGGAACATCTCAAGTTTCAACGCTGACATTTAATACATTCATCGACAGCACATATGTGAGAAGGCGACCGATGGATTGAAAAGACATGATTGATGTCATTCAGTAAACATATTGAAAGATTGGAAATGACTTATTTGAAATCAAGTGACAGCCCAGCCGGTCAAGATGGCCTAAATGGCCTAAACAGACCTATGGACTGAGCGGCCTAATTTTAGCGGCCCCTTGATTTTACCGGTACAAATAAAATTCTGTAATTGGTCGAAATAATATTGTCAACTACCATGTCTTACTCGAATAGTTTTGTGAACGGCTCACTGTGGATAATGATGAATAAACCACTCTTCAACTCTATAAATATTCCCTTATTCAATAGGAAACAGAGGGGGTGGCAAAGGAATTATAAAAAGAAAAAAAGACTCTTTCCTCATAAGACGTATATTTCTCCCTCTCGCTAAAAGAGATTTTCTATTTTTTCATAGAAAGGCTCCAAATTCAAGAATATAGAAATTGGACTAGAATAAGATCAACCCAATGCAAAGATTCGATTTATAACATTTATATTTATATAGTAATCTGGACTTCGGACACATAAAATCTAATGAAAAATATTTGAAAAAAAATAAGAATTAGTTATGATAAGTAAAAAGGAAAAATATGTATACATTGTGTAAATTTAAGATAATGTAACAAATATAATTTAATTTTTTTATATTCCTAACTATTATGTTAGTAATTTAAGTAAAATAATATAATTAACCGATCCTATCTGATGATTTAATATTGTCACTGTATTTTCAAAACAGCTGGAAAAGTGGAGTGCTTGATTGCTTATCGATTTTTTTAGTTTTTTTATTATAATTATTTTACAGTTAATTGACAAGTGTCTTACCTCACACAACACAAGGGATCTTTATCTTTTTTAAAGAAAATTTAATTTAATTTTTTAAATTATAATTATTTAATTAATTTTTTTATCTTAAAAAATTAAGTGACTTCTTTTTACATAATTATATATACCTTTCTATAATTCTAATTATTAATATAATTCTAAAAATAATTATAAATAATTTAATAATTAATAATATATAAAATAATATATTATTATTATTTATATTTATAATTTTTAGTGACGGATTCACTTACCAACATATTAGTTTAAATCAGAATTATTAAATACTTTTTTGTATCTTTTCAACATAATTTTACTGGTTTATTAAGTAACCACCTGCCTTGAATGAACCATGAATAGAATATTTAAACTTATTTTAAAAATATTTTTAAATAATATATTATTTATTAATCTATCAACTTTTATAAATATCTATTAATATAAATAAATAAAAAAAATTAAATCATATTAATCTTTTTTAATTAACAATAATTGTTCAATCAATCATTCAACATATTATATTAAAAATGAAGACTCCTAGTGAAGGGTGTGGGGCCAACCGGCTGAGTTGCCAGTGGATTCCTGACTTTGATTCCAATCTCTGCCGTACATGTTTTTATCAAAATTAAAAGTGGTCACAAATATATAACATTTTGCATAAATGTCATTTTATTGGAAAAAAATATCATTTTCTTGATTTTTTTTAAACTTCATTAACAACTTTTATTTTTATATTGTGATTTTTATTTTTAAAATTTGAACATTTACGAATAAGCAAGTAATATCAAATAATTTTAAAAATATAAAATATTATTTTAAGGTTTTACATAATAATTTAGATATTTTTTAATATTTCAAATCACGTATTAAAATAAAATAAAATAATAAAGTAGACAAAAATTAAAATTTAAAAAATTAAAAATTGGGAATAGGAGAAAGAAAAATAGAAATTTTGAACAAAATTTTAAAACAAAAAAATTATAATTATATCTTGTCTCTGAAATGGGAACCTTATGACTTGTTTAGAAGAAGTACAAATGATTTATGTTAACCATTATAGAATATATACATGCCTATTATATTTTTATATTAGTAAATATGATCTTTGAATATATGTGACACAAAAAATATTTTTTTTCAAATAAAAATTTTAATTTAATTATGATGGAGATACTTTCAAATATGAAAATTTGCCATCAAACGGAGTCCCAAAAAGTATGCCAAATGGTGAACGTAAAAACAGCCCAATAGGGCCCAAAGGCCCAGAGCGTGAAAGGCTTAAGACGGTCAACGCCATCGTTGACCGTCTGGACTCCGAAGAAGGCAGTGCGCAAAAACGGCCAACGCGAGTGTTGGCCAATCAATCACCTGTAGCGAAGAAAGCGAAAAATAAAAAGGCTTTTTCCCCTAGCTAGGCCCACTTAAGCCCACGATTCATCAGATGGCCGGCGACGACTTTCCTAACAATTTTAACGATCTCTGCTGATCCCCAAAAAGGAAATTGAGAAAATCGGCGCTTTTCTCGTAAGGAAGGCGTCAGATTTTTTCAATCTCCTGCCAAATGAGATGCTCCAACGATAAGGTGAGTGATTTGGAAAACCACTGATCGCCGTGAAAGGAAACTGTTTCAATCCCTTTGGCAACTGGTATCAATTTTGAAAGGTAGGGCAGCCAACGAATCATACAGAGATCACTCCTTCCAAAGAAGGAGGATCAGCTGCTCAACCATAAGTAAGCCCTGGAACTCTCGTTCTAGGCATGTTTTCCGTTACCAATGCTTTCTGCTACAAACGCTTTCAGTTTCCTAAGCTTTTTGTGACTTACGCTTTCAGCTATCTACGCTATGAATTATTGACGCTTTCTTCTACGCAAACTCTGACTCGGACTACTCTAAAAAACCCTAGGCATACAAGCTCGCCTCTCACGGCCTTTTCTTGCCTCCCCACCTTCCAGATTCAAGAAGACAGTCTCGTTTCTCTTTCATCTGGAAAACACACATTCTCTCTCTTTCTCAATTTTCAGTTTCAGAAACCTTCTTATCTTTCGAATGCTATTTACTGACTTGAGCGTCGGAGTGTTTTCGGTGGGATAACTTTTCACCGACACACCTCACTTCCCCGTTTTTTAGTGGTGTCTGAGATCCAACTCGAGGAACAGTGTTAAACAGGACAGCGAGATCATCCCAAATCTATTCAAAGTTCGGATCCAAGACGCATTAAATTAAATTGTCACATTTTTTTCCCTTCATTTCAAAATTTATATATTTTATTATCATATCAAATAGAATAGCAGAAAAATGTAGCAGGCAAATTCAATTTAATTTTCAAGTAATTATTAATTTTATATTCCAAAATATAATAGCAGAACATGGTAACTCGTATTATTATATTTCAAAATAAAATTTCATACCATAAAACTACATTAATTTGATCGTTGCCTCACCTTTCATCTATTCAATCAATATATTGTCAGTGCGACCATTAAACTATTATTCCTACAAGTTAGCTCAACCTATTTTGAAAACAGTGTAGAGCGATTTTATGATAGCGGGATTCTTATAGTTTAGAATAAAATATATTACAAGAATAATTTTTTAAATGAAATAAATAAAATCATAATTGTTAAATTAAAAATAAATAATTATGATTTAAAGGATGAGGCTCTTTTCACGTTCACAAAGGAGAACCTCCAAATACACAGCATTCAGTTCCAAGATTATGGAAGGAAAATCTGATTTATTTTTCAGTAAATGATAATTTTTAAATCCAAGTTGGCACAATCTTGGCATTTTTTACAATATTTTAATATTTATTTTATTTCCTGACATTAAAGGTTGATTATTTTTTAGGTATAATGTTTATAGTCTCAATACCATTATATTAGGATGATATTCGGGATATCATAGGTAAGGAATGTTATCGAGGACATTAGTATACTATAGGAGAAATCTTTGAAGAAACTGTAGAAGTAGTGAGAATATTATGGATATCAATAATCATAAGGTATTTATTAGTCAACAAAAATTTAAATACGTGGTCTTTAATTATAGCGGTAGGATAAAATTTATAGAGATTTATTAATATAATATTTTGTTATGACCTCATATTGAATTAAATATTTAATAAATTTTAGGAGGTCTTAGTATTTAAGATACTTTAAACATCATTATATTTATTAAAATTTATTCAGATTTGATCGATATCATTTAGGATATCAAGATTATTATAGAGTTAATATTATGGATATTATTTATTTACATTATTTATTAAATTATCTTTATTTATTTATTTATTGATATTATTGATAGTTATTGTTTTATTATTTTTTAGGAATAATTGTTATTTTATATTGTATATTGCTTTGAAGTTTGTTTTGACACTGAATTTTATGGATAACTTGAATTTCATTGTTATTGACGTTAATGGGAGTTATTTATTAAATTTTTGACTTACCATTATCCTTTTTTTCAGAATAACATCGAATATATATATATATAATTGTAAAAGAAAGTTTGTGTTCAGAGAGAGGTAAGGATGGAGAATGGGAATATTGAGAGAAAGAGCATCAGTGTTAAAGTCCTAATAATAGGAAATTTTATATTTATCCAATAAATATAATAAAAAAATTAAATAAATAAATCTTTAATATTATATAAAGTAATTAAAATGATTATTTATTTTTTATAATCAATGCAGATAACTTTTAATTTTAGCCATTATTAAATATAACAGTCTTAATACTAAAAAAATTGTGTTATCTTTTTCAAAAAAGTGTGATACACAAAGAGGTAAAAAAGAAACAGAAACACAGAAAGAGAGTAGTGTGTGAAAGAGAGGCACTCAAATAAAGACTAAGTTTTACACAAAAATAGGGGGTTACCATATCCTTGGCCTTGGCTTAGCTAAGACTTGAAATCATAGCAAAAGATTTGGATCATACTCATATACACATTATAAAGTAACTGCATTTTGGAAATTGTGTAATAGAATACAAATCATATTTTCTAACCCACATACACTTATTTTGTTGATGAGTTTAACAACAAAATAATAATGTCCAAACCCTAATAAATAGTTTGAACTTGAAATTTGATTCAAGGAGTTAGTACCCAAGTTATCAAAAGACCTGAAATGTCAAAAGGTATGAGATCTTTGTGTCAAAATTTTAGAGTAGAACTATTAAGAGATCATTATCTCTATAGCGAGACTCTTAACAATTGAAGTATTATGATAACATCAATAATAAATTATAACTAAATATCAGTCAATTGACCAACAATTTATATTCTCTCTAGTAAATCCATAATCACTTCAATGATAATGAAGTCCCAAGAATCACGAAAGTATAACATTAGTTGATCGGTGTATGGAGATCACATTTCATTAGTTAAGAAATTGTCACATATTCCATAATCTCACCCAGACATGTTTAAATGGGTGTTCTAAGGATAGGCAAAATAGGTGCCATATTTAAAAGAAGGGAAACAACGAGCATCCTATTAAGCGGCAAAGCTTGCTTAATAATTTCCTAACCACCCGTTATAAAAAATTACATCTTGATTTTTAAGAGTAATTACAAGAAAAAAAATAAAAAATAAGGTAGTTATGTTGTTTCATTTTTTTTCCTCCGTGGAAAAGATTGGCTTTTATAGTGATATAAAATGTGATTAGGATTTATTTTTCCCTTGTTTGTATAAAAAATGTAGTCCAAGGACCACCCATTCTATTGCCTCTATAAATTTGGGGCCATGGAGTTTGAAACCAGACAAGTTAAAATAGGACAATTAGTGTTTAAAATTGCTCAAAATATAAATCATAGTACTTTAATATGACATTGTAAGGTAGAGGTTCTTTTGCCTTTTTCTTTCTCATCTTGTTGCGTCCCGGGCCCAAAGTTATCGTACGGATTAGGGAGCCTTCGGATTCCTAAGCACGCGGTCGCTCCGGAAGAAGGGTCCGGTCTCCGTCTCTATGAACCTGGACCTGCACAACACAAACAACAAACAAGAGGTAAAGGGTCTGGCAGGATTTCTCCCACCGAGGCCGCTCCGACGCTCAAGTCAGCAAATTCCCGCAATAAACGGAAAAGGCACACGCTAGGGTGGTGCGCGGAGAAATGCTGTGAAAGCATAGAAGTGCTTATGCGATGATGTGGGAAAATGTAGTGAGCATGTGTTGGAAGGCCTGGCTTCCGTAATGCATCGCAGCGGGTGGCTAACTTTCCCGTGATCTCAGAGGATGCTGGGATGGTGAGCGAGTCAGCTAGATGAGGCAATGCTCTGCTTTGACTCGTCACTCTTGTGTTTTTAGAGAAAGGGGGAGGAAGATGATCAGGGACGCTTGAAGCGATGTTCCGTGAAGATCGTAGTTTGATCAAGGAGTTCAAGATCTCAAGGTTGATCGTCGAGTTGATGAAGATCCAAAAAGATCCCTTTCTCTGTGGGGTGTGAGGGTTTTTATACGCCTCACCCGTTGGACTCTTGGGCGCCAAAACGCCTGGGTGCTTGGGCCATTGCGCCACTGGTCGCTGTCATGGACCGCCGGTCACGCCCGGTGCCCCTGTGCCGTGCTTGGCACGCAGCTGGAGCGGCGTTATTGACCACGCCCGATTTTCCCGAGCGGAGATTGGTTGCCGCTGACAGCGGCCAGGTGGCATTGGCTGCGCCCCGGCCACGCCTCTATTGGCTAGCCTTTCCGCCTTTTTGTCCTGTTCCCGGCGACGCATTTAATGCGTCGCAGGTTACCGTTGCCTCCTTCCGTTGTGGGCTTGCGCCATTCACCCATTGGGTTGGGCTAACTGCCTCCCGTGGCCTTCTGATCCTCTCATGGGCCGCGGCCTGCTTCGTGGGCCTGGGCTTGTCTTATGGGCCAGGACATGGGACCCAACACTAGCTCCCATGCCTCGGCGGCCGGTGGTCGGGCCCGGCATGTCCACCGGCCCATTTCCATGGCCTCACTACCCTTCCTCGTGCCACGCCACTTTTGTCGTCTTCCCAAGTTCGCGCCTTTCCCGGGGCCGAGGCGGCGGGCTTTTGTGTCTGCTTGTGACCGTCACCTCGCCCCAGAGATTCGCGCGCCTTGGGTTGCGGCCCGACTAGTGGTCGCTGCTGTTGCCCGAAGGACGTTTGCTGGATGCCGTGTCGCGCTGGGTGAAGGGATGGCCTGCGTCTTGCCCATAAATAGGAGGGCACTTGAGTGAGTGAGGTCCATCTCTTACTAGCGAATCGAAGAGGCAATGAGGAGATTCTGGCTTCCCCCGCCCCTGGTGGGCACTCGAGAAGGAGTCGGATGGACCACTTGCATGTCTGGGATCCCTGGTGGAGACCGTTGTAGTCCAAGCCTTGTGGCTTGCTTCCTTTGCTAACGAGAGTGGCTTGGCCATTCCGCCGTCGTCGTGCGCTTCCTTCCGGGTTGTGGCCCACCTGGGCTGAGCGGATTCTTTGACTTCCCCTGGGTACCTTCTCCTGCCTGAGAAGGCTTTCGCAGGGGATTCCTCCGCGAGCCAAGCCAGGGCGCCAACCTCGAAAGGGGGTGCGAGGTCAGTAGCCCTCCGGGAAAGCTGGGCTTGACACCGAACTTTTCCGGAGTGCCTGACTTCAGTGCTTCCTGGACCCCGGTGGATTGAATGCTTGAGACTCCCACCGGGGGATGCTCCCTGCTTCCCGCCCGATTTGCACGGTGCAATTCCAGGGTTATACTGCGCCCGCTGTTCACGGCTCTCTGGGACGAGGCAGAGCATACCAGCTTCGCACTCTGATCTTCTTTTGCTTTTCTCGCAGCTTCATGGTTGTAGATCTTGTACTTTGTAAGAAAACATTTAATAAAAGAAGTAGCCTCTTTTGTCTTCAATTTTTGTCTCTTCTCCGCAAATGCTTTTCTGTTGCCGGGCGTTTTGCCCTGAAGATCCACGCGTCATCCTTTGAGAGCCTGCGGGGTCCCCATCAACTGTCACGTCCCCTGGGCTGCCAGCGCATTTAATTTCTGCGCGGCCAGGAGACGTCGTTTCGTTTTGGAAACGCGCGAGTTTTCGGGGGCTTCCCACGTGGTGGAACCTCATTGGCCCTCTCTTAAATGTTTTTCGCCCTTTGGGTTTGCCGCTTTTTCAGAAGATTTGCCTATTTAAATGCGCCACTTTCTCCCGAAATCTGGCACGTCTTCGTACTTAATCATCCATTGGCAGTTCAATCTTCCTCTGCGTATTTTCTCGTTGCGAAGTTGATGGAAGACTCCTCTAGCGACACGGAGCACTCCTCTCACGGGTCCGAGTCCGGCTCTCACGCTCCCGTGTCTTCTGGAGCCCACTCCTCAGGGGGGGCTCGCTCTGAAACCACGGTTGCCGGCCCTTCTCGGAGTCGGGGAGTTCCTCCGGGTTTCGAGGGGGTCCCACCGCGTCGGGGGGCTTTAGCAATCGAAGCGGAGTGGCTGCGAGCCCGCGTCGCACACTTAGAGAACGCTCTGGCCGAGTCGGAGGCCAGGGTTGTACGGCTGGCGGATGCCAATGTGGGGGCGCAAGGCCGCATATTGGCACTTGAGGAAGAAATGGAGCAACTTGGCGCGACACCAGTTGAGATTCTTTGCACATGGACGGAGATGAGGTTGATGCTTCGGCCGGAGGAAATGAGATCGGACTTGGATCGGAGATATTTTGACGCCGTTAGACTTTGCAAGAGGCTTGCTTTACTGGAGGATCCAGGCTTCCGCATGGGCGTCATAGATCCTCGTAACTCGTCCGCCAGGACCCGTGATCAACTGGTGGACTATCCCGTTCAAAGTTCCTCCTCCGGCCACCGGGATCATTGATCGTTTTGTTGTCGTTGTATTCTTTTCTTTTCCTTGATAGCGTTGTAATAGAATTACTTTGTCGTAATGAGAATTTGCCTTTCGTATCGTCTCGTCTGCTACATCTTCTCGTTTCGTGGCGGTTTCTCTTTTTTTTTTAATTTTCTCCTCGCGCTTATCGTGCGCGCCTTCCGGAGCTCTGCTATCGTGAGCCTTCATTTAATGCGGCGGCGCCAGCGTGGACCCTAGCCAGGCAGCTGAAGGGTCGCGCCCGTTAGCCTGGCGCCTAGCCATCATTGCGATTGACTGAGTTTCTGCGGTGCGCTTTGATGCCACCACGTGTCTCAATCTCCGGAGGCGGTGACGTTTCGGTTTCCCGCCTCTTGGATTGGCGTTGTCTATTTAAACCAAACGACGATCGTCTTCTTCCTTTCGCTGATTTCTTCTCCCTTTACTCCTGCGATTTTCGAGAGGCAAATGGCTGCGAAAGGAGAGAGTTCTTCTTCTTCTCATGTTTCCAGACTTGTGCGTCATGGGGTCCGCAACACCAAGTCGATTTTGACTGAGGCGTACATAGCCTCCTTTAGGGTTGATTATGCGATTCCTGCTAACCTGAGTTCCCGTGTTCCCGGCGCTCAGGATAGGGCCCACGCCCCCCAGAGGGTTTTATTACGGTGTACGAACATCATCTGAGGGGGGGTCTTCGTTTTTCTGTGAACTGCACGTTGCATGCGATAGTTGAAGCGCTGGGAGTCCCACTGGCGAGGCTTCACCCCAATGCCTTGCGCTATCTGGTATCTCTCTGCGTCTTCGCCCTGATGCACCAGTGCGCCTTCGATGCGAAGGCGGAAAGGATCATTTTTCGGGCCACGGAGTCGGAGGACTGGATTTCGCTTTCCCCCAAGGCGGGGTACAGCCTTCGCGGCACCAATCCAGATTCTGTGAAGGGTTGGAAGGAACGCTTTTTCTTTCTGCAGGAGCCTTCTGAGTATGAGCTTCCGAAGGCGTGGGGCCCGATCTCGGAGTTCTTCCGGGACAAGCCCACCGACGAAGACCTTGTAGAGTCCTCGAAGCTGCTGTCCACCATTAAGGCGGAGGAAGAAAGGTTCAGGATCCAGGGTTACTTCCTTACGCCTGTCACGTTCGAGATGGGCAGGTGGGGACCTCCCGCTGGTTGGGCGATAGCCGGCCCTGGTAAGGATTTTCCTGAAGAGACTGTCGCTTCTGTTCCGCCCGTGAGAATCGAGGAGGAAAGCTGCTCGTTGCTGTCGTCGAGCGATGATGAGGACGCAGCTGCCCTTAAACGGTTAAGGGAAGCCGCAGGGACCCCTTTGAGGAGATCCGGAGGCGAGTCGTTGGTCCTTCTATCATGGGGAGTCCACCTCAAAGAGACTCCGCCCGAAATGGGTCCACCGGAGGGAAATCTGCCGCACCCTCGTCGAAGATCAAGGAGTTAGCCGCCGCGGGTCTGCGAGGTCGAGTCTCCACTGGGATCCATCCACCGGGGCGCGTCAGAGGCGTCGAACGTCGTCATGTTGGAGGGAGAGCCCGGAGGGCCGTTTACTCTGCGTCGAGCCGCCGCGAAGCCCCGAAGTTGTGGAGCTGCTGGCGTTTTTTGTAGAGCCTATTTCTTCGCGTAGTCCTGCCGAAGGCCTGGCTGTACTTTCAGAGGTTGGCGCCTTTCCTGCTGCTGATCTGGGTCAGGCTGACGAAGGGGAAGCCAGGACGTCCTCGTGGCAAGAGCCCCCGAGCGTTCCTGCGGCTGCCAGCCTTCCAATCAGCCCTCCTCAAGCAGTCGAGGAAGCAGGGCCCCAGGGGAAGGTTCCTTTGGTTGAGTTTGCGCGGGCCGCATGTTCAGAGATCGACACCGCTCCTGCTGTCGATGCGGTTCAGGCTGGCGAAGGGGCAGCCGGGACGTCCCCGCGGCAAGAGCCCGCGAGTGCTCCGACGGCAGCCAGCCTTCCAGCCAGCAGTTGAGGAAGCTGAGCCCCAGGGAGAGGCTCTTTTGGATGAGTTTGCGCGGGCCGCATGTTCAAAGATCGACACCGCTCCTGCTGTCGATGCGGTTCTAGCTGGCGAAGGGCAGCCGGGACGTCCCCACGGCAAGAGCCCGTGAGTGCTCTCACGGCAGCCAGCCTTCCAGCTAGCCCTCCCCAAGCAGTTGAGGAAGCTGAGCCCCAGAGAGAGGCTCTTTTGGATGAGCTCGCGCGGGTCGCATGTTCAGAGGTTTGCACTGCTCCTGTTGCTGACGCGGCTCAGGCTGGCGAAGGGGAAGTCGGGACGTCCCCGCGGCAAGAGCCTGCGAGTGCTCCTATGGCGGCCAGCCTTCCAGCCAGCCCTCCCCGGGCAGTCGAGGAAGCTGAGCCCCAAGGAGAGGCTCTTCCGGGTAATTTCGCACGCTTCCTGCGCGTCGCCCATTTTCTGGTATGGTTGCTTCCTTCTTGACTTCTTCCTTTGTTGTTTATTTCGGTAATACTTCTGACTTTTCCTTCCGTGCAGGCTCCTAATGATGCGGTCCCCCTCGAGGTGCGAGCTGACTCTTTTCGTGGGGACCTGGAGCGAACTATCATCAGCGGGCATCATCTCGTTCACGGCAGTCTGGCCCAAATCGCATCTCTTACAGAGGAGAACGGGCAGCTGCGGCAGAGAGTGGCGCAGCTGGAAGCTCTACTCGCCACTTCAGAGAGCCGTGTCACCAGATTGGTTGGAGAGATGGTTGGTCGACATACTCCATCAGAGTGGCAGCAGGCGATGGACACTCGTGTGTGTCGCAGGATTGTCTCTCTGGCGGCTCCTCACGTCCCAGTTGGTGTCCTCCATCCAGGGAACGCCGGGGTAGAAGAGGCGTCACGCCTGGAGACTTTCCCGGAGGAAGCGGGTCCATCGAGCCTTCCCGATTAGCTTTTGCTGCCGTTGAGTTTTGAGACCAATTTCCGTCTTTGTATCATAGCTGTCTTTTGCATGAATGAGAAGCTTCTGTTTACACTTCGTGTCCATGCTTCTCTTATCGTAAAGTGTCGCTTGCTTTTTGCTTTGTTTCCATTTGTTGGATCATGCTTCGTGTTTGAGCATTGGGCTCTTTGGAGCCGTTGTTATTAAGGCCCTGTACAGGCGCCTTCTTGCGTGGTGCTCGTCCTTCGTAAGAGGATGTCATCACAGCTCACACGTTTGGGGGGCTCGATCCGGTGAAGTGGATGTCGTCGCCAAGCCCCTGGAGCCTCAACGAGGGTCAGCGCAGTGGTCAGGCCGCGGTAACCGGACTCCTGGGTCTAGGACTCGGTCGCGTGTAATTGCGGGAGGTGTGTCGCTCCTGCTCAAAGCGTTATAATCACCAAGTTGAGGTCCTAGCCCACGACCATTGTAGACTGAGGGTGCTCTCTTCTGTTTGAAAAAGGTCGCCGCACGCCTGCGATTCTTTGCCCCCTAAGGTTTTATTGGCTGTATTGTGGGGACTCGGGGAGCCCCCAGGCCTAATGTTTTGACCGCACGGGTCGTTGGCGTATAGCCTTTTGGAATGGATCGCCTGGATCCTTTGTCCAAGCCTACGGCTGGACGCCTCCGGGCTGACTAGCACGGGGCTTAGTCTCTGTGTGGCCGCTGGGGCCTTTTGGCGCGGAGCCATGGTGAGTAAAGCCGTCCCCAGGCCATCTGGCGTGAGGGCAGAGTCCTGAGACGGTCTGCTTTGGACCGCCAGGAATTGAGCCAAGGACTGGTTTTACGGACGGACGCTTGTCCTCCCGACTTAGAGGCAATCTAGGTCGTTTGATTTAAGAATGCAATGCATGGCATTAACTCACACAAATGAATATGCAGCATGATATAGCAATTATGATAATTAAAGGTAAAACTCATGCTCAAGCATTCAATATGATGCATGCGTGTGCGACTTACCTGAGTCTGAGTTGCATCATTGGTAATATTTTCTTAGGTTGGCGGCGTTCCAGGTCCGTGGGACCAGTTTGCCATTCTGGGCGCGTAGCTTGTACGCTCCGCTCCGGAGGATTGCGGAGACGAAGAACGGTCCCTCCCACCCGAGGGAGAGTTTGTTCCTATTTGCGGTCTTTCCCGCCGCCTCTACGCTCCGGAGGACCAGATCTCCAACTTCCAATGGGCGCGCCTTCACTTGCTTGTTGTAGTACCGTGCGACTCGCTGTTGGTAGGCCACAATTCTGAGTCGTGTGGCGTCTCGAACCTCCGAGAGCAAGTCTAGACTTTCCCGCAGCCTTCGTTCATTGGTGGCTGGGTCGAAGCATTCGATCCGCAGGCTTCGCATCCCCATTTCCACGGGTACCACAGCCTCAGCCCCAAAGCAAAGGTTGAAGGGCGTCTCTCTTGTTGGTTCTCTCGCAGTCGTCCGATATGACCATAGCACTGACGGTAGCTCCTCAGTCCAGGAGCCCCCAGCGTCTTCCAACCTGGTTTTTAACCCGTGCAGCAGTGTGCGGTTGGTGACTTCGACTTGTCCATTTGCCTGAGGGTGCGCCACGGATGTGTGTACCAGCTTAATGCGAAGGTCGCGGCAATACTTCGTGAAGCGCTTGCCGGTGAATTGGGTTCCGTTATCGGTCACTACGACTTCAGGAATCCAAAGCGGCAAACAATGCCCTGACGGAGGAACTCTGGCGCGTTCTGTTCTGTAATCCTTGCGAGTGGGACGGCTTCCACCCATTTTGTGAAGTAGTCGATGCCAACGATCAAGAATTTCCTTTGTCCGGCCGCCATTGGTAGGGGTCCAAGTATGTCGAGCCCCCATTGTGCGAACGGCCATGGGGATTGGAGATAGTGCGGCTCGGTGTCAGCGGGCAGTGCGTCATGTTGCCATGGACCTGGCAACTCTCACACTTGCGGACGAATTCCATAGCGTCTTGTTTCA
Organism: Nepenthes gracilis; assembly: GCA_033239525.1. Lineage (NCBI taxonomy): Eukaryota > Viridiplantae > Streptophyta > Magnoliopsida > Caryophyllales > Nepenthaceae > Nepenthes > Nepenthes gracilis. The sequence continues at coordinate 6,321,822 of BSYO01000009.1, forward strand.
TGGTGGGCCAGTAGAACCCTTGCCGCATGACGTTGAACGCTAGGTTCTTCCCGCCAATGTGAGATCCGCACAGCCCCAAGTGTACTTCCGCCAACGCGTAGTCGGCTTCTTCCGGAGTAAGGCACTTCAGGAGAGGGGTGGAATATCCTCGCCTGTATAACCTCCCATTTAGGACCGTGTACCATCCTGCCGTCTTCTTGATCCGCTTGGCTTCGTTGATGTCTTCTGGCAAAGCTTCTTCAGTCAGGAACTTTAAGTATGGAGTCATCCAGTTGTCCCTTGTGTTGACCTGAAGGACTTCTTTGTCTTCGACGTCGATGCTGGGTACGCTCTGGACTTCCCTGGGTTCCCTTGCGTACTGCTCTACAGTTCTGGCGGCCACGTCCTGGGCCAGTCGGTCAGCGCGTTCGTTATCCGTTCTCGGAATATGTTCGATCTCAAATCGACTGAACTCAGGGATCAGGGCCCTTACTCTCGCCAGGTACCTCACAAGTTGTGGGTTCGAGGCTTCGAAGTTCCCTTTCACCTGATTGACCACGAGTTCAGAGTCGCTACGCACGACCAACGACCGCGCGGAACACTCCCTCGCCAGTCGTAGGCCCACAAGGAGGGCCTCGTACTCCGCAATGTTGTTCGTGGCCGGGAAGGCCAGAGTAACGGAGTATACGATCTCCACACCCTCGGGCATCCGTAATACGATTCCAGCTCCACTGCCAGCCTGAGTAGACAATCCGTCTACGTTTAGGGTCCACACAGGTGAACTGTCGTGCTCCGTATCTCCTGGATTGCTGCCTTCGTCCTGTGCTGGCGTCGCTGCTTCGACGATAAAGTCCGCCAGAGCCTGTCCTTTCACGGCTGGCCGGGGCCGGAATTCTAAGTCGAATTCTCCCAGTTCAACGGCCCACTTAACCAACCGCCCGACGCGTCTCGGTTTTACGTAAAATCGTCTTGGCTGGCTGGTTAAATCAAAGACGACGATCCGGTGTGACTGGAACTAAGGTCGCAGTTTCCGCGCCGCGTAGACAAGCGCGAGAGCCATCCTTTCTGCGTGCGGATAGCGAGCCTCTACGTCCGTCAGCACCCGGCTTACGTAGCACACCGGCTGTTGCTTGCCTTCGTGCTCCGCTACTAACACGGAGCTGAGTGCTGATGCTGATGTGGCCAGGTAGAGGTAGAGATCTTCCCCTCCGCGCGGAGAACTTAACAGTGGCGCGCTGGAGAGGTAAGTCTTCAGTTCCTTGAAGGCTTCGCCGCATTCCTCGTTCCACTTGAACCCGTGCGATTTGGTGCCCCTTAGCGCCTTGAAGAAGGGCAAATACTTTTCGGCTGATTTGGCCAGGAACCGTGAGAGGGCGGCAATCCGCCCTGTCAGCTTCTGGACTTCCTTTATGGTTCGCGGAGGGTTCAAGTCGAATATTGCTTTGATCTTCTCTGGGTTGGCTTCTATCCCACGCTGGGATACAATGAAGCCTAAGAACTTCCCAGAGGTCACCCCGAACGCGCATTTGACAGGATTGAGCTTCATCCCATGCCGTTGGAGGATCTGGAAGGTCTCATCCAGGTTGTTGACGTGGTGGCTCGCGACTTTGCTTTTCACAAGCATGTCGTCGACGTACACCTCCACGTTGCGCCCGATCTGAGTTTCGAACATTTTGTTGACAAGGCGCTGGTACGTGGCGCCTGCGTTCTTGAGACCAAAGGGCATCATTTTGTAGCAATACGTCCCTTGATCTGTCATGAACGAGGTGTGCTCCTCGTCTTCTGGGTCCATCCGGATCTGGTTGTACCCCGAGTATGCGTCCATGAAGCTCAGTAGTTCGTGCCCGGATGTGGAATCCACGAGCTGGTCGATTCTTGGGAGCGGGAAGCTATCTTTGGGGCAGGCCTTGTTCACGTCTGTGAAGTCGACACACATCCGCCACTTGCCGCTGTTCTTTTTCACCAGCACGACGTTGGATAGCCACTCCGGGTACTGGACTTCTCTGATGAATCCGGCGTCCAGGAGTCTCTTCACTTCTTCCCTGATGGCGACCAACTTTTCGACGGAGTGGTTCCTCCGCTTCTGCCGGACGGGTTTTCGGCTCGCGTCAAGGCCCAGCTTGTGGACTATGACTTCGGCCGATATCCCGGGCATGTCAGCGGGGACCCAGGCAAACACGTTGAGTTAGCCCGGAGGAAGGTAATCGGCTTGTCTCGATCTGCGTGTTGAAGGGATCTTCCCACGTTGGCACTTGCCCGTTACAAGGTCGGAAGGATTGAGCGGGATTGCTTCAGCTTCCTCTCCTGACTGGGCCTGTTGAAGCGACATCTCGTCGCGGAGGTCCAAGTCTTCACTTGGTTTACATGGTGCCGCGGGGTTGACTTGGGACAGGTAACAGGTCCGCCCCATTTCTTAGTCTCTCAGAACTTCTCCCACGCCCCAGGGGGTGAGAAATTTCACCTTTAGGTGCGGGATGGACGTCACGGCCTCGAAGGCTGTCAAGAAGGGTCTGCCGAATATGGCGTTGTAGACGGACGGAAGGTCGACGACGAGGAATGCCAACTCGCGCGTCATGGAACGCGGGTGGGTTCCCACCGTGACTTCCAGTCGCACTATCCCTTGCACTGGAACTGGCTCGTTGTCCAAGCCGTATAATGGTCCGTTTGCAGCCTTCATTTGGTTCCGTTTTAATCCAAGTTTAATGAATGCAGTGAGGTACAGCAAATTTTGCGAGCTTCCATTATCAATGAAGACCCGTTTCAGTTGGTAGTCATCACCACCAGCTGAAACAAGGGCCGATACAACAAGGGGGTCAGTATGGGGAGAGGTTACATGAGCCATATCGTCGCTACTAAAGCTAATGACATCATTCCTAGCCCCTATCTTCGCCCGCTTGTTGCTGGAAGTCGTCTCTGGCTGTGCTCGCCTGGCATTCGCGGCGTCGGCGGAAGAGATCATGTGGACCATGCCGGCAGCCGTGCGGGCCCTTGGGGGCTCGCTGGGTTCACCGTCGGAGGGAGCAGGCTCCGGACCCGAACCTTTCATGAACCGCTTCAAGTGTCCGCGCCTGATCAGATCCTCAATTTCCTGTTGCAGCGTGCGGCAGTTCTCAGTCGAGTGCCCCAGACATCGGTGGTATTGGCAGTACTTCGTCCGGTCGCTGCCGTTGGGACCCTTGGGCGTTTTTGGCCACTTGAAAAAATTTTTCATCCTGGATCTGCATCAGGATGTTTGCACGGCTGTCGTTCAGGGGGGTCAGGGAGGTCCTGCTGTAATCCCTTTTGGGCCCCGGCGGGGGCCGCTGCTGCTTTCGGCGCTCTGAGAAGCGCTGGCTGTCGCTGTCCCTCTTTCTCCCTCCAGAAGCTCTAGGGGCTTCCGGGGGCCGGTCTACTCACTCGGGGCGCTTCGCCTCATTGGCCTCTTCGGCCGTGATGTACGCCCGTGCAATGGTCTCAGCCTCCCGGAAGGTCTGAGGGCACTGGTGCGACAGGTGCTTGAAGAAGTCCCCCGCCGCCAGAGTGGCGACGAAGGCGTTGAGCTTCAGCTCGTCGGAGAGATGTGGGATCCGCCTCACCTCAGTGATGAAACGGTCCAGAAACCGCTTCAAGCTTTCGTCCTGTCTCTGTCGGAGGCGGACCAGGTGCCAGGGTTGTCTCTCCTCCCTCCCGCTGGAGGCGAACTGGCTCAGGAAGCTGTCAGCAAGCTCGTCGAACGAGCGTATAGAGTTCGGGGGGAGGCCATAGAACCAGAGCAGCGCGTCACCCCTAAAAGTGACGGGGAAGCACTGGCACATCAGGGCCTCGCTTGCCCCTTGTAGAGAGAGGTGGGTGCGGAAGCAGTTGAGATGGTCCATTGGATCCTTGCTTCCGTCGTATCCCTCCAGTACCGGCATTTTGAACTTGCTCGGCAACGGCTGCGTCCGCAAGTCCATGGCGAAGGGCGATCTACGGAGGTCGGCGGAGGAGGGCGTGTGTTTCTCCTTATGCAGGGTATCCCACAACACCTTGACTTTCTCCTCCATCGAGGGGTCCGTAGAGCCTCTCCGCGCATTGAGGACGTCACGGAGCTCCGTGTTCCCCTGGAGGTGCGTCTGGGCTCGTCGAGGGTGGCGACTCTCTGCCTGAGAGGCGCGTTCGCCGTTGGAGCCTGCGGCGGGTGGCCTCCTGTTGCCACGCGAGTTGCGGGGGTTGCGCCCTTCGGGGCTGTCCTCCCTATCGTCGTCGGCGGGATGGCTTTCCGCCTCGTTCTGGCCATCCTCACTTGGTGCGGCTTGGGCTGCCGCGCGGTCGAGGCGGTTGGCTCGCCTCCTGCGAGCGGCTTCTCGACGTCTTTCTCTCTTGGAGGTGGAGGCCTGGGCCGCCGGAGGAGCAGTCCTGGGCCAGGCAGTCCCGGTGTTTGCGCACACGGCGAGGAGGACCTCTTTCAGAGTATTGACGTCTGCCGCCAGGCGGTGGAAATCCGGCTCTGGCTGATCGTTGGTCTGGTTCCCCGCGGGGGGAACTTCTCCTTGGACGGTGACTTCCACCGCAGGAGCACTAGCTTGTGCTCGGGTGTTCACCATTTTCCGTTGTTCAGTTGCTGGATGGGAAAGAGACACTTGGCTTATTGTTAGTTTCCCACAGACGGCGCCAATGTTGCGTCCCGGGCCCAAGGTTATCGTACGGATTAGGGAGCCTTCGGATTCCTAGGCGCGCGGTCGCTCCGGAAGAAGGGTCCGGTCTCCGTCTCTATGAACCTGGACCTGCACAACACAAACAACAAACAAGAGGTGAAGGGTCTGGCAGGATTTCTCCCACCGAGGCCGCTCCGACGCTCAAATCAGCAAATTCTCGCAATAAACGGAAAAGGCGCACGCTAGGGTGGTGCGCGGAGAAATGCTGTGAAAGCGTAGAAGTGCTTATGCGATGATGTGGGGAAATGTAGTGAGCAGGTGTTGGAAGGCCTGGCTTCCGTAATGCACCGCAGCGGGTGGCTAACTTTTCCGTGATCTCAGAGGATGCTGGGATGGTGAGCGAGTCAGCTAGATGAGGCAATGCTCTGCTTTGACTCGTCACTCTTGTGTTTTTAGAGAAAGGGGGAGGAAGATGATTAGGGACGCTCGAAGCGATGTTCCGTGAAGATCGTAGTTTGATCAAGGAGTTCAAGATCTCAATGTTGATCGTCAAGTTGATGAAGATCCAAAAAAGATCCCTTTCTCTGTGGGGTGTGAGGGTTTTTATACGCCTCACCCCGTTGGACTCTTGGGCGCCAAAACGCCCGTTGCTTGGGACATTGCGCCACTGGTCGCTGTCATGGACCGCCGGTCACGCCAGCCGCCTGCATGCCGTGCCAGCACGCTGCCGCCGTTATTGACCACGCCCGATTTTCCCGAGCGGAGATTGGTTAGGCCTGCAGACGGCGGCGGGTGGCGTTAATGCGCCGCCTCACCACGCCTCTATTGGCTAGCCTTTTCGCCTTTTTGTCCTGTTCCCGGCGACGCATTTAATGCGTCGCAGGTTACCGTTGCCTCCTTCCGTTGTGGGCTTGCGCCATTCACCCATTGGGTTGGGCTAACTGCCTCTCATGGGCTTCTGATCCTCTCATGGGCCGCGGCCTGCTTCGTAGGCTTGGGCCTATCTTATGGGCCAGGACATGGGACCCAACACATCTCTTCTTCTTTGAAGAAAACATAAAGTTAGTTTTGCAAAAATTTAGCTATAAGATTATTATTCTCTCTCTTAAAAATATTTGGCAATTACTTTTAAGTCGTTTAAAAATTTCTTTGGAGGCATAAAGTTGGTCATTCATAAAACTCTTATCTTTTTCCCCTAACCGTCTTCGGCTGTCAATTTTGCTATAAAAGTAAAATTTATTCATCATTTTTTCTATTTTATCTTAGCCATTACGATATTAATTTTAGTAATTTAGGAAACAGTCCAACCTTACAATTTATTATTTGTTTATGTGGTGTAGATGATTCGAATTCTTTGATTTAGGGCTTTTACAAAAGCTCTTTGATCAAACTTGCTTTTTTGGTAAGCATGATAAAACAAATTTCTTGTTTGCCTTGTGGTGTAAAATATTTGAACTATTTAATCTATGGTGTGCTTTATAGCTCTTTATACCAAACTCATTTTCCGAAACACCTCATACACACATTTTAAGATAATTCAATTTTAAAAATTATGTAACCAATATATATCTGATATCTAAATTATAATTTGAATATATGATGGTTGAATTATCATATTTGGATTTTACATATCACAACGACAAATAAGAATTTTAAGAAAAATGAGACTTACTTCCTAATATATATTTTAACGTTAAAGTCTGTAAATTATCTAAGAATTTAAAATATGAGAGATTGAGAGTTTGAGAGAAATGAGAGAGAGATGAAAGACTTTATTCCTTACTTTACTAAAAAACAAGCATCTTAGAACGATACATTCTGTTGGGTCTGGTATTGCAGGCCAACCCGAAACCAAAAGCGTGCCGAAGAAGTCTCGTTAAGGCGGGAAACATTTTTATTTTGGTGGGAATCTTTGAGCTCGTTTTGGAGGGAAAACATTCATCCCTTTCCCCAATAAAAGGACAAGTCCCTGCACGAAAAAAGGGAGGAGGAAAAGGCAGAGGAAAAAACCATTTTCCTCACTCACCAGCTCCGGGCCTCCGTTTTTAACAGAGTCTGGAACTCTCTCATCGAGGGATGTCTTTCTCTCTCTCTCTCTCTGCCCCCATCTTTGTGAAAAGCAGACAATGAAACTCAGTAGGGGGGAAGTAGAAGAAGGTCTTTTAGAGGGCAGTTCCCCTTTGCTCATCAAACACCAGGGAAAGGCCCTGCTTCTCTGTCAGGAGGGTCGCCAGCGAGCAGCAGTGTCCATCATGCCTCACCAAACTGAGCACGAAGCTCGACCTCAGGGGAAATCAGTTCCTTCCTGCCGCTCATGAGCCAAACAGGGCATGAAGCCCCCTGTCGGCGGCGCCCCACTCTTTCTACCTCGGTTTCTATCCAAACAGGGCGCAGAGCTCTTCTGTCAAACAGGGGCCCTCTGCTCCAGCTCTTGCCAAAATAGGACGTAGGGCACTCTCGAAGCGCGACCAGCAATTCCCCCACAGATCTGCGCCAGATCGAGCATAGAGCTCACCAACAGTGGTGCACAACTGCTCTTTCCCCTAATCGGGTAGCACGAAGCTCCCAACAGTGGCCACCCTTCCTCCTCGTATTCTCACTTGAAAACAGAGTATAAGGCCCCCCTCAGATAGTGGCATGTTCCCACGACAATGTTCTCCCAGAAGCAGAGCCTAGAGCTCCTCAACGAGGGTAGAGCCCGAAAGCTCTCTCTAAACTGGAGACCCAAGGCTCTCAGCAGAATATAGAGCAAACGTTCGCTCCTATCATGGCGCCTGGTCGCCGTCCTCCAAATCTAGTCAAACGAGAGCACTAAGCCCTTCGCTACAGGTGCCCAGAGTTTTCTGATGCTCATCTGCTCCAGCAATGGAGTCCAACGGAGCTCCCGTTGACGGTGCCCGACCAGAACGGGGAGCGTAGTTCCTCCCAAAGAGGAGCGCAAGGCCTCTTGGCAGATCGAGGTGTGAAGGCATGCCCAATGGACGACTGTCGACTTGAAAGAGGATGCAGCTCAGTCGGTAGAGCGCAAAGCCCTCACCTCGGCGTCCGACAGATCCCTCTGAATGACGTCCTGCACTTCCCTAGATTCCCGACGGAGCTGTCCATCTCGTACGGGCCAAGCGGGGAAACCCATACTTCTCGGCCTACTTGCGCGACTGGGACGAGTCAAATCCGGTATTTCCACTCCCATCCTGGCACGTCCGGCGAAGCCAGCAAGTATCACCGAGGCCTACCAGCATCCCAAGGCCGCCCTCCGTGGGCAAACTTCTAAGCCGCCCTATCGGGCGCACTCCCAAGCCGCCCTCTGCAGTGCACCCCCAAAAGGGATTTTACTTAAGCCGCCCTCGGCGGGAGCACGGGCAAGCCACCCTCTGCGGGCGCACAGGTAAGCCGCCCTCCGCTGGGCGAATCCATGGAGCTCACGCCTCCAATCACATCCCTCTCATACTCCCATCATTCTCGCATCTTACATATGCATTCCTCCATTTAATACGGAAGGTGTCTGACTTGAGCGTCGGAGTGTTGGCGGGGGACAGCCCCCTGTTGGCCTCTGACCTTTTATTTGTTGATTGTATTGTGCAGGTCCCAGGTTAATAGAGACGGAGATCGGACCCTCCTTCGAACGCTTCAGAGTGACATGGAATTCGAAGGCTCCCTAATCCGTACAACAACCACGGACCCGGGACGCAACACATTCTATTCCTTAATTTTTGGAATTTGTCTCTTTTTTAAATAAAATGAGACATATTAATAGTTATACAATTGATATTGGTTTTCTAAAGAGTAATGACTAGCCACGACCTAAAAATTTAGGTCAATTAAAAAGTAATTAGTTCAATTATCATTATTTATATTTTAATTGTGTGGTTGATTGGAGGTTGTCAACACCTAAATATCAAATTGATAATAATGAATAGTTGGTGTTGATTAGTTCGAAAACCTTCGTATGGGCTAATTGTTAAGTATATACACTGCTCAATTGAATTAACCACTTGGTTGAACATTTAAATATCTAGCATTTGGGGATATAACTCAGTATGGATTGTATTCTATGTAATATCGATTCTGCCATTTTTCAAATTTTGATTTACTGTGACTAGAGTTGAGTGAAAACGGGACGTTGAGTTCTTTGAGTTTGAGCTTATTGGGGGCGGGGGGCCTATATTTTTTTCTTTGTAGGCGTGTAGATCATGAGCTTGTTGGGTTAATGGATTGGGTAAACTTAATTAATATTGTATCTAACAGTAATAAAATAAATATTATAATTTTGACATTTATTCAAAAAATCATTATAAGTTTAGGATTTTTAATATATATATTTAAAAACTTTGATAAATTAAAATTTCACTAACCTTTTTTCAAACACATTTAATTTTGAAATTTTACTTGCCAAATGCATGTAAGTATTTATATTGCTTGGTCATGGCCAACTCTAAATTAGCATAGTTTGCTAGCTTAGCTTGAATTAGTTGTCCATAACTTTTTTATTTGGGTCAACCTGACAATATTAACGGATAGAATTTTATTTCCAAGTAAAAAATAATTTAATATTCTGAATTTGTAACTTAAGATTCATTATTATTTTCGTTTGTAATTATTTGATTTTACAACAAAATCTATAGTTAAATATTTAGATTCTAATAATGATATTTGGGTTAGATTTATTTTCAATTTGAAAAATCTTGAACTCAGAAACAACTAAAAATCTAATTTTAAACTTGACCTAAAACCCTATCTAAAAAAATAAAACTATATTAACTCCATTTATTCATATTAAATTGTGTCGAGCTTAGGTTTTTTTATATATATATTTGTTTATTTATGTTACTTTTCCTATTGGGCCATGTGTCAGCATGATATTAAAATCCATTGTTTTAAAAACATTTTATTGGTATTTGAATTGATGGGTACACAAATACTGGATTGGTCCAAAGAAAGGTCAACAGAAACCCAGGAAGGTCAGTCAACATTTTTGACGGCCCAGTAAGAAGATGGACTCAGGAGCCGGAAAGCCCAAAGACGGTCAACGTTGGCGTTGACCATCTTGGCGGCCAACTTACTAAAAAACGGTCAACTCAATATTGACCACCGACCTGACCCTATAGAAAGCTTTCTTCAGCCGATGGGCCTATTCCATTCCGGCCCACGACCCATCATTGATCGCCACCGCTCTCCTCCTTCTTCTCGACGGCGGCCAACACTGGGCCGGCCAACTCGGACGTTGGCCGTCTCAAGGCCATACATTGGGCCCAAAAGGGCTCTTCTACAATGATGGGCCTGGCTCACTCAGGCCCAAAGCCCTTCTGGAGGCTAACGACGGACACCTTTCATAAGGGCGGCCAACACGCACGCAGACGGTCAACCCGAGCGTTGACCGTCCGCGCTTTGCACGTTGGGCCCCAAGAAGTCTTTCAATAGTAACGGGCCTGACCCGTTTAGGCCCACCATTCATAAAAATGTCAACCACGATCCTCCAAGGATATTTCACGATCTCAAAGGGAATATCAGCAAAATTGGCGCCATTCAAAGAAGGAAAGCGCCAGATCTTTCCAACTCCTTGCCAGCCAAGGAGCTCCAACGGTAACATACCAGGGAGGAAAGAAACCAACTGAGAAAGTGGTTGGCCGCCTCAGAAGGAAACAATCCTTCATAATTGGGCAATAAGCACCAGCCTCCAAAAGAAAGGCCAGTAGCAGATCACAGGGACGATCATTCCTTCCAAAGAAAGAAGATCACCATCTTTGCCATAAAAGAGGCCCTGGATTGACCATCCGGGGCATGCTTTCTTGGATGCTTTCATTGACACGCTTTTCTTTGAGGCTTTCACTCACATAGAAACCCGAAGTGCTCTGAGAAACAAGCTCTGGTTCCCAGCAGCCAAACTCTCAAACACAATCAAACTCCAAGGCAACGAATGAGTGCGACGGGCCAGGTCTCTGCCTTCCCACCATCCGAGATACGAAATGCCTGCACGCCTCGACATCCTGAACAAAACACTCTCTTCCCCTCTCCCCCTCTCCCATTGCTCTCTCTATTTTCAATTCCTTCTATTGAAGGCTGTTTACTGACTTGAGCGTCGGAGTGTTTTTGGTGGGATTCCACTTGTAACGTCGACTGGCCTCTTGTTCGTTTTAGTGGTGTGCAGGATTCGAACTCGGTGAACGGAGCCGGTTCACATCATTCAGAAAAATTTAAATCTATTTAAAGTCGGATCCAGATACGCATCATGAATATAATTACATAAATCATAAAATTATAAGTTTAATATGAGTACTGATATTTTAAAACGTCCCAAACCTTGCTTCCACTCACCACCTTGTCGTATTATAAGATTACACGACAAAATCGATAAAGCAGCCTGAAATTTCCACATCAATTTGAATATTCGTGGGGATTCTTTTGATTTTCAGGATCCCGATGTCACATCACGTGACCACTGTATTTTTTATAATAACTATGTGTATTTTATTATTCAAGATAAGACAATGATGTAATATATTTAAAAATAGCGTTACACGTCCTTACCTTTACATTTTATTTACCACTGTCTTTTTTATGCGTGAAATCTATTTTATTTAATTATTTTAAAGAGAAGTTGTATATAAATTATTGAAGTAAAATAAATAATATATTTAATAATTAATATGACGTATGTTTTTTAATTATTGATGTTAAAAAAGATAAACTTTAATCATTTTGAAATACCATCAACCAAATTGGTCTAATTTACCTGTTTATATTTATATTTTTTTTATAAAAATAAACATTAATTGGTACTATATTAATAGGAATTTGTCAAATATGGCTCGAATATATCATAAAATATCTTGTTATAGTTATTATTATTATTTTTCTCTGAATCTTATCTCTTTGAGCTAATACCCCCTCCCGGATTCACACGCACCCCTCTGGCTATAATAGTTAGTCTCAAGCTTGATCACCTGAGTGTCGCCGCCGTTGCTGTGAGAAAATTGGCGAAGGTAGAAATGGAAACCAGAGGCAACTTGCGCCTGCTCTTCCTCCTCGTAAGCGTGCTTCTTCTCGTACTCTTTACTTGGCTCAACCTCCCCTATCCTTATATGCCCTCCAACAAGGCGGAGATTCTTGACTGCGCCGCCTCCTCACCGTGGTGCGTCTCCAGCAACCGCCTCCTTAAAAACCCGACTCGCCGCCCCCAACGCAACCACGACCACTCCTCCGACACCCCACTGCACCCGCTTGACCCCCTAACCATTCAAGAATTTAACAAGGTCCGTAGAGTGGTCGCTTCCCACGCGCTCTTCAAGTCCAAGTCTTACGTGCTTCACTCGGTGGGGCTTGAAGAGCCAGCCAAGTCGCTTGTCCTGCGTTGGAAGTATGGTGATCCGATGTTGCCCAGAAGAGCATCTGTGGTTGCACGTGTCGATGGCAGGTCGTACGTGCTAACAGTGGACCTGGACTCTGGCCGGGTGACCCGGCAGGAGAGGGTCTCTTCATCCGGATACCCGTCGATGACCATCGAAGACATGAACACGGCGACATCGGCCCCGATGAAAAGTTCTGGTTTCAACCGAACGATCATGGACCGCGGAGTTGATCTGGCGGACCTGGTTTGCTTGCCCGTATCCTCAGGCACGATCATGATTCTCTGGTTTTTCTTTATTGGTTGCTTTGTATTACTTTATCTATCCCTGATTGGTGGGCTTTCGGCAAAACCACGCGAATTATCTGCATAACAAAATAAATTTGAACCTCTAATTAAAAGTTAACCACTTAATATTTGAGCACAAAAAATATAGTATTGTATGAGAATTTTCAAAATAAAAACCCTTTTAAATGAAAAAAAAAACAATGGCAAAATTTTAAATAAATCTATTATAAAAATAATTATTATAAAAATAACTTTATCTGAAATTTTTTTTCTTATAATTTGATTGAATGACCGGATAAATATAACCCTAGAATACCTAATAACTCATAAAAAAAGAATACAATAAAAATATGAGTAATTAAACGATAACATATCAAAAAAAAAAAAAAAAATTAAAACAACGTACTCAATTTTAATAAAAAATAAAACTTAAATCCGATATTAAACATTTTTTTCTTTTCTCTTATTATGGGGTATTTTTTATATTATAAAATAATTTTGGATATTTAAAAATTATATAAGATATGATTTTATAATAGTTTTAATATATAAGTATTCCTTAGGTGCCTATTAGGCACGGATTCATTAAATAAGCAATGCACGAGTACTCTTTATGTGCAACCTTCTTGAATATAGCGCATACGCTCTTCATGTGTACATTAGGTGTCTTTTCTAGTCAAATGACACATGTTATTTCTTAAGATGCCTATCATGTACGAAATGGTTGAGCCTTGACTGACCCTTACATGAGTACTGCCTGACTTTTTAGTATTCCTTGTTATTTAGATGCCCCTCGCTTGATATTTACACTAATATTGCACAACCTTTACTTGACTTTTTTACTCGAGTGTTCAATGCGCGAACATTATGTATTCTTTAGATTACCTTTTTATTTGTTGTAGTACTCATATGTCAATTATCAAAATCCAATAAACTTTCGTCAAAACCTTGTAGGGAAGTCCTCACTTTTCCAACAATCGTCCATTCTTACCTTTTGGCAGTTTTTCCTTAACTTAAATTTGAGTGCCGATCTCTGTCAGTTTGAACAATATTATCTTCTACTCCATTGAATTTGGAGTATTCTTATTACCCTTCAACTTCTGCTCCATGGAAAATTCACTCTCCATTACACTTCTTTTCAGCTTATTTTTGCCACCTGTGTTAATTCGTCTATTAGTCACATTAGCATTATCCTAAAAAATTGAAACTTTTATCAAACACAGACTTAAACGCTTACTTTTTTTTTTTACCGTAATTAAAGTGCCTTTTATGAGTTTTCTTTAATTTTTTGAATGTTATGCAAAAGTCATTCTCATCAAATTTTTTGGTTGAAATTACATTCAATTGTATATCTGAAATATATTGCACACCCTTAAACATTAGTTTTGTCTTATTACTTGTCTGCAAATTAATATTCTTGATGCCAACTACCCTGAATGAGCCATTATTGCCCATTTTTAATATTGCATAGTCCCTTTTTAGGTGCAAATATTATACATCCATCAAAAGAGCCATTTGTTTGTTTTGGTACACTGAAAATAATATTCTAAAATTTGGCACTGACTAATTTTATAGTCATTTGTTGATTTATAATTAGTTTTTTTTAATATATCTAACAATTATTAAAATTCAAAAACAAATGAAAAATAAAAAAAATAGACCACAAACGACCCTACACTTTAAAAATAAATTATTGAAAGATTATAAATGAGTATTAGGTTTATGATTTCTCCTAATTTCAAGTATAGCACCCAACATCAATATTTTGTTAGTTTCCTTAAGATGCAACAAAATTATAACAATATTTATAAATCCCATAAAAGAAGAATTTGAAAATATAGCTAATTAAGGATTATTATTTCCAGATATTCGATCCCAAGCCAAATTCCAAGCAAAATTGTTTTAGGCTATTCAAAATCGACTAGCATTGCTTGAGGTTGATATGTTGAGGTCAAGTCATAAAAATCGAGTTGCCGTGATCGAATTTAGACCCTCCTAGCTGCTGTTATTATCAAAACTCAGGATCTAACTTGTGTCCATGAATTCACTATGTATGAAACTTTTACCTATTTCCCATGGTGGTCTAATGTTATTAAGTTGACTCTACCTTGATTATTATATATTGCTTGATTTGATTTGATTTGTTAGTATAACTTGTTTTGAAGGAGCAAATTAGAATTCTATCAAAAAATAATTCCCATTCATTTATAATTAAACAAGTTAAATGCTATGTTTGACTTGGTTGAGTTTCGTGACTACAAGAGAAAGATTGTATGAAATTTTTGGGTAGAAATCTAATAAACTACTACAAATCTTTTGTTTTTTTTTTAAGTCTTTTTTTGGGTAATTCTCTAAACTCATAAGCTAAGAGTCGGATTAGGAAGCAGGGGCATTGCATTCCACGGCTGTCCGATCACTTTTGATCCAATGGCCATGATTAAATTTTATTAAAAACTTATTTATTAATAGTTTTTTAATATTTTTTAAAAAATTTAAAAATTATTAAAATACCTGTATTGTAAATATATATATATATATATATATCAAAAACCTATCATCATTTTTTTAAAAAAAAAATTTATCAAAATTAAATTTAGACTGTTGGATCATGGTTCCAATTGCCACGGGACAGAAGCATCGCGAAGTGGCACCTGTGCTCCTTGGATTATGCCAGCTTGTTCTCTTCTTTTGGTACACACTCCTATTTCAAAGGTTTTAAAATTTTTAGTAGCATCATATTTAGACATTAACCTATTAAAAACAAATCAATTTGTGTTGTCTTTAAAGTAGTCTGAGCTTTATATGGCTTCAGGTTTAAATCTCTATTCAGTTTTGATGAAATTGCTATTGGTTGGTGAATTTGTGATCCGTAATTTAGTATATTGAAGGTCAAACTAACTCTTTTATTAAATAAATAAAGTAAAAATATTGATTAAATGATGTTTTTAGAATACTTTAATCATGATCATTACGGTTTTATTTACTTAATCTAACGATCTTAGCTACACCCCATTACGCAGGGTGGTACGGGAAGAGTGAAGAGAAAAGGAGGTTGATTAAGGTGCAATGCTACTCTATGAAGGACACTTCTAATTTCTACATGAGGCCCATCGAAGGGCTCACTGTCCTTGTTGATATGGACACCCATCAAGTGGTGGAGATTGTTGATCAGGGCAGGAACATACCCATTCCGAAGGCTGCCAACACAGAGTATCGCTACTCGGCCGGTAACGTCCACCGGGAAGTGAAGTTAATCAACCCAATATCCCTGGAGCAGCCCAAGGGCCCAAGCTTCACAGTGGAGAACGGGCACACGATTAAATGGGCGAATTGGGAATTTCACCTGAAACCCGACTCGAGAGCTGGGGTGATAATCTCCCGGGCCATGGTCCGGAACCCGGAGAGCGGAGAAATGAGGAGCGTCCTTTACAAAGGGATGACGTCGGAGTTGTTTGTCCCGTACATGGACCCGACCGACGCATGGTACTTCAAGACTTATATGGATGCGGGTGAATATGGGTTCGGGTTACAGGCAATGCCGCTTGATCCTCTCAACGACTGCCCGAGGAACGCTTATTATATGGATGGTGTTTTTGCCGCCGCCGACGGAAGTCCGTACGTCCGATCTAATATGGTCTGCGTATACGAGAGCTACGCCGGTGATATTGGGTGGCGGCACGCGGAGAGTCCGATCACCGGAATGCCGGTAAGCGAATAGAGTAGCCGACTTATTGATCTGTAAATTAGGCAAGTTTGCGTTCTCTATTGCTCATTTCAAGCATGAACACGGGTTCAATGGTGGGTTTTCGAATTTTGACCACTTATGTTTCCAAAATTCTTTCAACAGCACAAGATTTAAAGCCCCTCTGTGACAGTAACATTTGCCTGTAAATTAAGTGGAATTGATCTTATACGCAACGTCAAAATTTTGAAGCATAGACATGGGTGGTTAAGCTTGGTTATAAGCTGATGAGTTGATACTGACTGTTGTTTTATCAAAAATTTCATTGACAGATTCGCGAAGCAAGGCCGAAGGTGACGCTGGTGGTTCGGATGGCAGCGTCAGTTGCCAACTACGACTACATAGTGGACTGGGAATTTCAAACTGATGGGCTCATAAGAATCAAGGTTATCTCCCAACATATCCTTCCATCTTTTATTTTGATTTTTATTTTTTGAGGATGTGAGAATTCACCATTGATTCATCATGCTTGATGCTTTACCTCACTTTTGAAAAGTTAAAATTACACCATGCTTGATGCTGCTCTTAATTAATGTCAAACTTGGGAGGTAAAGACAGTGAGTTATGACTTTATATTTAAAGCGTTTTACCCCGTTGCTAACCTCTGGATTATAACTTGTTATAGGTTGGATTGAGTGGAATATTGATGGTGAAAGGAACCCGTTACACCAACATGAACCAAGTGCCGGGCTCCGAAAACCTCTATGGCACCTTGCTGTCCGAAAATGTCATCGGAGTCATCCACGACCACTTCGTCACCTTTTATCTCGATATGGATGTTGACGGGTCGGATAATTCTTTCGTTAAGGTCAATCTCCAGAGGCAACAAACATCTCCAGGAGAGTCACCAAGGAGGAGCTACTTGAAAGCTGTCAGGAACGTAGCCAAGACAGAAAAAGACGCACAGATAAAGCTTAAGCTCTACAACCCGTCCGAATTCCATTTGGTCAACCCGAATAAGCAGACCCAGGTTGGGAACCCAGTTGGTTACAAGGTGGTTCCTGCTGGCACGGCAGCCAGCTTGCTCGATCTGGATGATCCACCTCAAAAGCGGGGCGCATTTACGAACAATCAAATATGGGTCACTCCATACAACCAAAGTGAAGAGTGGGCTGGTGGCTTGCTTGTTTACCAGAGCCAAGGTGAAGATACTCTAGCAACATGGTCCCAAAGGTAAAAGCTTCCATAACACTATTCCTTGCTACGGTTCAAGGTGCTTCAAAGTCTGAAAATGTTAGATATTCATAATCTTATCTCTGTAATGTATGAATTATATTTTGTGATTTGAATCGGTAACTTTTATCACCATAAATCAATTTTATTGTGAACTAATGCCAATGCAAATGAAAATAATTTTGCAGGAATAGGCCGATAGAGAACAAAGATATAGTGTTGTGGTACACTTTAGGGTTCCATCACATACCATGTCAAGAGGACTTTCCGATTATGCCGACTGTATCGTCAAGCTTTGATCTGAAGCCTGTCAACTTCTTTGAGATCAATCCCATTCTTCGGATGCCACCCACCGGTGAGGATGACTTGCCAGTTTGCAAAGACGCTGCATCAGCTTAGACATTTGCTTTGCCTGCCTTGGATTAAAAATATTGCTGTTGGTCAATTACAAGGCTGAGACAGTTGTTTATAATCGTGTAACATGAATGGAAAATAAATTGTAATGCTGTTTTAGGGTGATGGTATCGTAACTTGAAACCGTGTTTATCAACTGCTTGTTGGCCAGACTGTATAAAATTGTAAATTTTTCTAGGCGGCTTTGTTTACATCAGTATGATCTTGTTAGAATTTTAAAATTTATTATTGCTTTTACAATTGACAGTTTAGATTTTTAGACTTTAATCTAGCTTATGAAATTAAATATGCATTTAATCAGATTGTTGAGAAACTCTAGTGTAACAAAAATTTGAGCAGCTCTTAAATATTTAGTTCATCGTAATCTAGCTAGCAGCGATCTTAAGTAGGTTGTGCCAAGCATAGCACAATATACCGATGTCCCTGGCCACGACGACACTGGGCTCTATTTTGTTTGGCTGTGACTTTGGGCATGATTTGCTAGCTAAAAAACAGGCCGAATGAAAAGTTTGAAAAATATATGCACTAAAAGTTATAAATAAATATATAAGAGATTGCTACATATAGAGAAATAAGATGTAAAACATCCTTAACACTAAGTTTAATATTAATATATAAAAAATTCGATCAAATATTACTAGTTAAAAGAATATTATTAATTTTACCTTCATTAGTTTAGTAATTGATTCTTGTTCAATTATGAAACATATACTAGCAGCTAACTTCCAAATTTGAAATCTTTTGCCATCAAGAATCAACATCTTAAGTGACCGACATATATTTCGAGTTCCACTTGATTTATCATCTAGTTAAAGTGAAAAATTCATAATTCTAATGTTACATCTCTAGATTTGGATTATCGTATGAGCAAATGAGCTGCTTGATCTTCCACATTGGGTTAAATCGAAACAAATCCAATCCTGTCTCTTTAAACCTGGATTATCGTACCTGTCCTTGGACTAGTTCGGGACGGAACCTTCATTTATGTTATCGGACAGATTCTGGACTAAATCCTGTTACCTGTTCTTGAACACTATGGGTTTAGCCACATCTGGCACCTCGGCTTCTTTTGCTCTCCCTAAACTCCACAGAGGTGTTTCGTCTTGCTACCTCATTGCAAGGTTAGCCATAGCCGTTGGCACAATATAGTGCTCGCGGTCTCTAGATGCACAGTTCAGAGGCGAGGGTTTCACTCTCAACTCAGGTGTGGAACTTAGAGGTGAGGTTGCGTCCGTGGGCTCGGACAACTTCATCCGCGGCCTCTGAAACTCGACATTGCGTCTACGACCTCTGGAACTCGACATTGTGTCTGCGTCCTTAGATAGTAGTTGGGCTCGATGGATTTGATGTCCGCGGCCTCAAATATGGAACCCAGAGGTGAGGGTTGCGGCTGTTTTGGCTCTGGGTGTCGGAATGGACACGGCTGAGTGGATTTGAGGAGTTGGAGAAAAAGGTGATGATGATGAACACCGATGAAGGGTAGTCCTGTAATGGGCGACATTGTTGGTCACGACGACAGCCACCCAGCGACGGGGATGGTAGTGACGGCAACTCACGCGAGCGTCGTTGGCGCCTTCTTCCTCTCTCTACCACACCACATTACACGATCCACCAAAATCTCACTAGATTACCTCAAAATTGTTGGGGTCACTCCCTTGGTGGACGAGGACTCTTGTGAAGTCCGAGAACTTTGGAAATTAGACGAGGACCTATTAAAGGCGTCATGTCCGAATGATGGACATGGACGAGGACTCAAGCCATGCTGGCGTTGACTTATTCTCGCAAAAAACAATTAATGCGGGGCTGATCATGACGTAATCTGATTGGAAGTTGGTGGCGGCTACAACTTCCAAGGTGCTGCAGACTTGCTAGGCGTGCGCCTGGCAGGCAGCGTGCCCTGCCACCCTACTGCTAGGGTGGCTGGCTAGCCTTCCTATGGTGGTTGTATATTTGTATATATATATGGGAGAGCTCATTCAATGAGCTGTACATTTTTTTGAGAGAGTGAAAAGGAGGTTGGTGAGCAACTGTGCTTCACTTGGGGCGTGCACCGTGAGTGATAGTGGGAGATTGAGGGTTATATACTTTGATTGTTTTCTCTTTATGTTTGAGCTTGTGTAGCTAACACTCTTATAAACAATCATTTGTTCTAGTGTATTTTTGTGATTTTTCCTCTGATTAAGAAGGGATTTTTCTACACTTAAATCCCGTGTGTGTTCTTCTAATCTCGCTATCTCCAATTCCGTCTGTCCATCCGAGTGGTCCTCTTCTCAGACGTCTGAGCGATTCTATCCGACCGGTCACTGTGTCCTTTCATATTTCTGCGCCAACAATTGGTATCAGAGATCTTGGTTCTTTGAACATTGACCTTGTTGCTGGCTGCGATGGAGGTTGGAAGCAAAATGATTTGCTTGAACGGATCAAACTATGACACCTGGCAGAGCAAGATGTCCGACCTGCTCTTCGTAAAGTCCATGCATGATCCCGTTTTTGCCACAGGAAAATCGACGGCAAAAACGGACGAGCAGTGGACATTAGAGCACAAGTAAGTGTATGGCTTCATTCAGCAGTTTGTGGATGACAATGTGTACAATCACGTTCGCAGAGAGATGAATGCCAAGACTCTCTGGGAGAAGCTGGAAAAGCTCTTAGCCTCCAAATCCGGAAATAACAAAATTTATCACTTGATGAGGCTAATGCAAGTCCGGTACAAGGATGGCTCACTGTCGCCGACCACCTGAATGAGTTTCAGGGATGCGTGGATAGGCTGACTGGTGTGGGGTTCAAGTTCGAGGATGAAGTCCTCGGACTATGATTGCTAGCAACCCTCTCGGACTCATGGGAGGTTTTGAGGATCACCATTGCCAACACAGCTCCTAACGGTATGGTGACTTTAGAGATGGCCAAAGGAGCTGTGCTAAATGAGGAAGTGTGACGGCGTTCTCAAAGCACGTCCACCTCTCAGCACTCCGAAGTCCTTGTTAACAAGTCGAGGGGAAGAAGCCGAGGACGTCGCCCAAAGTGTGAAGACAGAGGATGGAGTAAGTCACGTTCTCTGTATCAAAACATGGAGTGTCACCATTGTGGCAAGAAAGGCCACATCAAGAAGTTTTGTTATAAGTGGAAGCGTAAAAATGCTACCAAGCAGAAGGGGGAGAAGAGAAGAGACGAGACGAGGAAGAGTCCTCGGTCTCTGTTGTTACAGGAGGTGATCTCCTTTTAACCTGCGAGTCTGAAGACTCTGTAAATGTGGCGGAGCAGGCTTCCGACTGGGTGATGGACTCTGGCGCATCCATCCACGTCACGTCCGGGAGAGAGTCAAGCCCACTTACACTCCGTGCGCCTGGGAGTGTTAAGGATGGGCAATATGGAGACGTCCGAGATTATTGGACGAGGGGACGTCTCCTTGCTGATGAACAACAGAGCCCGACTGATATTGAGGGACGTCCGACACATCCCCGATATCCGAATGAACATCATCTCAGCAAGAAGACTGGATGATGAAGGCTATTGTAGCATCTTCTGTGACGGCAGTTACAAGTTGACAAAGGGCTCCATGGTTATTGTCCGAGGAGTAAAGACCGGAGGTCTTTACACACTGAAAACCCAGGCCGACGTGGCAGAGGTGAATGCCATAGGAAGTGTGGAGTCCTCGGTCTTGTAACACAAAAGGCTCGGACACATGAGTGAGCATGGCATGAGTCATCTGGCGAAGAAGGGTCTCATCCCGCAAATAGATGGAGACAGGACGAGGACTTGCCCTCACTGCATAGCGGGAAAGCAGCACAGAGTCTTCTTTCAAGGAGACGCATCTGGCAAGAAGTCCGAAATTCTGGAGCTCGTCCACACAGATATGTGTGGTCCCCTCCCGGAGAAGTCTTTTGGAGAACACAATACTTTGTGTCCTTCATTGACGATTGCTCGAGAAAGTTGTGGGTATTCCCGCTCAAGACAAAGGATCAGGTCACTGGAATCTTTGAGCAGTTCCTTGTCCTCGTAGAGCGTGAAATCGGGAAGAAGTTGAAGGTCATTCGGAGCGATAACGGCGGAGAGTACATTGGAGTTTTTGATGCCTACTGCAAAGCTCATGGAATCAGACATCAGAAGACTCCACCCAAGACGCCACAGCTAAACGGCGTGGCCGAGAGGATGAATCGGACCCTGATGGAAAGGGTTAGGTGCCTGCTGTCCGAGGCTAGGTTGCCAGGATCTTTTTGGGCCGAGGCCTTGAAGACAGCCGCCCACGTGATCAATCGGTCACCAAGTAAGCCTTTGGACGGGGAAGTCCCAAAAAGGATTTGGACCGGAAGAGAGCCATCTTTTAACCATCTTCGGACATTTGGCTGTAAGGCCTTTGTTCATATTCCGAGAGATGAGAGGACTAAGTTGGAGCCAAAGACAAATGAATGTGTCTTTCTGGGCTATGGCGAGGATGAGCTTGGGTACCGATTTTATGGCCCAATGGAAAAGAAGTTGGTCAGATCCCGTGATGTAGTCTTTATTGAGAACGAGACCATCAAGGACATTGGAAAGGAGCAGAAGACTGAATCCAGCACTTCCCAGACGGACAGAGTTTTAGTTGATGATGTCCGTCCTGTATCTCCTGAGTTCGATGCTGGCAGATCGGGAGTGGCAGGCCAAAATAATGTGGGAATTCCAACTCGTCAAATTGATCGAGATGGAGTTTTGGCTCCTCAGCAAGCCGAGGGAGCCCCTGTGAGACGGTCAACTAGGGCGAGACGTCTGTCCGTCCGTCTACCAGCAAGTGAGTTCGTCATGCTCACTGATGCTGGAGAACCTAAAGATTTTAATGAGGCCATGTGTAGCGCTCAAAAGGATAAATGGTTTGAGGCCATGAAGGAAGAGATTGTCTCTCTTTATGAAAATCATACTTTTGAACTGGCTAAATTGCCCAAGGGGAAGAAGACCCTGAAGAACAAATGGATCTTCCAGCTGAAGGTGACCGAGGACACCAGCAAGCCAAGATACAAGGCACTGCTTGTGGTGAAAGGCTTTGGTCAACAGAAGGGTGTTGACTTTGATGAGATTTTCGCACCAGTTGCGAAAATATCCTCGATCCGTGTGGTACTCGGACTGGCAGCAGTTTTGGATTTAGAGGTTGAGCAACTGGATGTCCGGACAGTCTTCCTTCATGGTGATCTGGAGGAAAAGATTTACATGGAGCAACCTGAAGGATTCGCAGCCAAATGGAAGGAAGGACTGGTCTGTCATTTGAAGAAGAGCTTGTACGGTTTGAAGCAAGCTCCAAGGCAGTGGTACCAGAAGTTTGAGTCTGTCATAGTAGGATGTGGCTACCATAAGACTACTTCCGACCACTGTGTCTTTCTTCAGAGGTTCTCGGAAAACGATTTCGTCATCCTCCTCCTTTATGTGGACGATATGTTGGTTGTCGGACAGAACAATGCTCAAATCAAGGAACTGAAAGAGCAACTGGGGCAGTCTTTTGCCATGAAGGACCTCGGCCCAGCGAAGCAGATTCTAGGGATAAGAATTTTTCTCGACCGAGGGGACGGGAAGCTCTGGCTGTCCCAGGAGGGCTATGTTGAAAAAGTGCTCCAACGGTTTAACATGGGGACCTCCAAGCCTGTCAGTGCCCCACTGGCAAATCATTTCAGGCTGAGCTAGCAGCAGTGTCCGTCCTCTGACACTGAGAAGGCGTTCATGAGTAAGATTCCTTACTCCTCGGCAGTTGGCAGCTTGATGTACGCGGCCGGACATTGCTCATGCGGTTGGCCTTGTGAGCAGATTTCTTTCAAACCCAGGTATGGAACATTGGTCCGCAGTAAAGTGGATCTTCAGATATCTCCGCGGGACCTCCCAGACGGGTTTGCAGTTTGGGAAGGAGAAGCCTCAGCTGATTGCATACACAGACGCGGATATGGCCGGGGAAGTTGATTCTCGGAAAATCAACGTCTGAGTACTTGGTGAAATTTGCGGGAGGAGCAGTCGCCTGGCAGTCCAAGTTACAGAAGTGTGTTGCCTTGTCAACAACGGAGGCTGAGTTTATTGCCGTGACCGAGGCCTGTAAGGAAATGCTCTGGATGAAGATGTTCATCCAAGAATTAGGTTTAAGGCAAGAGACGTACAAGGTCCTCTGTGATAGTCAAAGTGTCATTCATTTATGTAAGAATGCCTCGTTCCATTCAAGGTCAAAGCACATTGATGTGCGTTATCATTGGGTAAGAGATGTTCTTAATGATGGGCAGCTATCAATTGATAAAGTCCGCTCAGATGACAATGGCTTGGACATGTTAACCAAAGTTTTGCCAAAGGGAAAGTTAGAAACTTGTTGTGGCATCACTGGTTTAACTGACTTCGCTCCCACCCGGTCGTGAGGGGAAGTTTTTGTTGGGGTCACTCCCTTAGTGGACGAGGACTCTTGTGAAGTCCGAGAACTTTGGAAATTAGACGAGGACCTGTTAAAGGCATCATGTCCGAATGATGGACATGGACGAGGACTCAAGCCATGCTGGCGTTGACTTATTCTGCAACAGCAATTAATGCGGGCCGACTGATGACGTAATCTGATTGGAAGTTAGTGGCGGCTACAACTTCCAAGGTGCTGCAGACTTGCCAGGCGTGCGCCTGGCAGGCGGCGTGCCCTGCCACCCTACTGCTAGGGTGGCTGGCTAGCCTTCCTAGGGTGGTTGTATATTTGTATATATATATGGGAGAGCTCATTCAATGAGCTGTACATTTTTTTGAGAGAGTGAAAAGGAGGTTGGTGAGCAGCTGTGCTTCACTTGGGGCGTGCACTGTGTGTGATAGTGGGAGATTGAGGGTTATATACTTTGATTGTTTTCTCTTTATGTTTGAGCATGTGTAGCTAACACTCTTGTAAACAATCATTTGTTATAGTGTATTTTTGTGGTTTTTCCTCTGATTAAGAAGGGGTTTTTCCACACTTAAATCCCGTGTGTGTTCTTCTAATCTCGCTATTTTCAATTCCGTCTGTCCATCCGAGTGGTCCTCTTCTTAGACGTCTTAGCGATTCTGTCCGACCGGTCACTGTGTCCTTCCACGTTTCTGCGCCAACAAAAATCACCACATGCAAACACAATACTAACATCCTCAAAGATGAAGGAAGGATTTATTTGCCTTGATTTGTCGATTTTGCTCCGGTGATGGTAGTGATGGCGGCGGTGGATTTTTGCATCTCATGTTTTTGTGATTTCACTCCTTCTCTTGATAACGTAGCGCAGAACCGAGGAAAAACATGGAGAGGGCTTCGCTAGCCTTAGATTTGGGAAGCATTTTCTCCGACGACAGCAGTCGCTGTTGCTCTGCGTGTCGTCTTTTTTTCCTTCTCTTCCCTCTCTCTTTCTCTTTTCTTCGTCTTTTCTTCTCTGCTATTCTGCCCAACATCCTTTTCACATTTCACTTTTTCTTTTCTCTCTTATATATATATATATATATACATAAGCTGTGCTGCTAGCCATCGGACATTTTGCCCGACTCTCTCCTTTTTTTTTCTTTTTATTTAATAATAACAATAATAATATAGATAACCGTGGGGCATTTTACCCGATTTCCTTTCTCTTGGCTACTAGAGTTTGGGAGTTAGAGGGGAAGCCCCCAACCCCCAGCAGTTTAAGCATGCCAAGGGCAAAGTGAGTATTGCCAGGAAATCATCACCAAGGGAGGAGTTTCTCTGGCTGAAGTATTGGCTGAAGAATGTCTATTTCACTATTTTCGATGGTTAACTTTTCAATCATTTCCACAGGCGGTGGCAATATTACGTCACTGAATTCGGATTACCGTATGGACGAATGAGCTGCTCAATTTTTCACATCGGGTTAAATAGGAGTCGATTTAGTCCCATCTCTTTAAACCAGGATCCTGTGTAATATAACTAAAAACAAAAGGTCAAATGACAATAGAAATTACTTTCATCGTAAATTCTCCGATACTCAAGTAAAAAATCTTTCCAAATGAATGGAAAGATATGAGGAAGATGCGTAGATACATGTAATAGTGGATGAAGTGTTGGTGCGCCCGAAAGAAGGTCGGCTTGAAGATATGCTTGATTGAATGGCATGTCCAGTTGAGTGGTGTCATGGATGGTTTATATCTTTGAGGGATCACCTTTCATTGGTTGGATTTTATCGAAAACTTTCTGAATGGAGAGTCTTCCCTACTAGGTTGCCCACTTCTCCTCTCATTCCCCTCTTCCTCTTTTTCCTGGGCCTCCCCTTCTTTTGTTGGGATAAAGAGGGATATTTATAAAGTTGGAGGGTAATTGTCCTTATCTATTGACAACCGCCCATGATAATTGTCCATGGATAAAATAAAATGGTTGAGCGATTTTTCTTTTCAGGCCGGGTATACCGAATCCATCACCTACACAACTTATAAATATTAGCTTAAATTGAGTTGGTGATATTATTATCTTTCATGTTTTTCATGTTCATTTTAAGGTACCCTTTGCCTTTAGACTTTTCAAATGTATAATATTATGTTACATCTATATTTTCTTCTTATAAATGACTCTTTTCTGAATGTTAATTAGTTTGATTTTAAAAAAATTTTTAGACTTTACTGGAAAGATTTTTAGGGGGTGGCTAAAAAATAGTTTGAATAATACTATTGGGATAGGTTATAATTTGTGTATTTTAAAATTATTATTAGTATGTGGTAAAACAAATATATAAGTCTAGAGATAATTGTCCTAAATTTCTTTACTACTAAATGTGAAAAATTATAAGTCAATAATATGATAAATAAATTATAAGAAATTAAATAGTAATCTTTAAAAAATTACATATTAAAAAAAAACGAATAACAAATATTAGATCACTCGAGGATTGAGCTGCTTAGAGCAAGTAAATAGAATAAGAGAGTTATGAGCTAAGAAATTGGTCAGAGACAAGAATATTTAGAGTTTTTTTTTTTTGAGGGATGGGTAATTTTTTTAAACAAATAATATATATATATATATATATATGTTATGGACAATGTAACAGATGATTGAGGTGGGGAGGCCTACCATGGCCCAATAGTCCAATATCATTTGCACTATGCCCTGTTGTGTCAATTCGGGACAGTTCATTTATTTTAAAATAATGTCAATATATATATTATTTTAAATTATGATTTTTTAAACAAATAATATATATATATATATATATATATATATGTTATGGACAATGTGACAGATGATTGAGGTGGGGAGGCCTACCATGGCCCAATAGTGCAATATCATTTGTACTATGCCCTGTTGTGTCAATTGGGGACAGTTCATTTATTTTAAAATAATGTCAATAAATTATGATTTTTATTCAGTCACAAACGTCTTAAAATATAATCTATATAGTTATATTTTATTAATTATTATGTGTTAATTGTTATTACTTTTGAGCATTTGATTCACCATTGTATCTTATTGGTTTCATAATAGAGCAGAATTAAATTTTTGTGGAGGATTTTTCAATTGCTTCAAAGGATCATGTAGAGAGGATCTAAAAAATTAGTAGACATTTTCTTTGAATGTTGGTGAGGATATTTTTTGCAAACTATATGGACATTATTTCTACGATGGTAATTATAGATAATTACTTAAAGTATTTAGATTTTATATTTTTCACGATGTGTATGAGGCATTAGACTCTTATAGATGATTATATTATCGAAATATATTTAAGCATAATAGTTATTGGAAGATTTGTATGATTTGAAATTTATACGTCAGTGAGTAGTTAAACCAATTCAGATAATTCGAGTTCAAGTTGTGACACCCACGCTACTAGTTCTATCTACCAATCAAGAGCAAGGACTTAGGATGATTTTTTGGGATCATGCACAGTCCAAATCAATCTCTATCGAATGAAAATGATACAACAATATATGGTAAACTTATATTTTTCTTTTAAATTGAAAAATGAAAGTCTACTATGAATAATCAAATAAATCAATAGCACGGCCATTACTAGCTAAGGGGATCATGCACAGTCCAAGTCAATCTCTATTGTTTGAAAAATAATACCATATGGTATACTTCACATTACTCTATAATTTTATTACTTCATAAAAAATATGAATGTCCAACATTTTAATTTATAACTAACTAAAAGTCAAGCATGTGTTTTAAAAAGTTAGATATTATGATATTTAATATTATAAATATATATATCATTAGAAATTTATTTTTAGATTAGGGTTATTTTAATAAACTCTTCTTTTGATTAGTGAAATCGTAAAAGATTTTGACATGAAAATTAAACTCTAAGCACGATTATAAATTTATTTCATAAAAATTTTATCCAACAATGTAAAGAGATGAAATAAAAACTTGATTTAAAAAATAAAGAATGGGACAACAATTAAACTCTTTGGGCTAGATATGTGACGTAGAATTTGAATTAGAGTGACAAGCGATAATTTACTGTTTATTCATATGGTGATGTTATAAGTGGTTAAGATGAACATGGTGTATGAAGGGATAACTACATAATTAGATGAGAAGCATACATGCTATAACCCTTAAGTACCCTACTCATACAAGACAGGATTACAAAGCCTCGGCAAAGGCGTGGCAAGAAGGGGTGTTTTCTTTTTTAACACTATCCCAAACTTCTCGGAAAGATCCAAATTCTCCCCATTGGGTAATTTCCAGTCAAAAGTATGCAGAAGTGTAGCAAGTGAAAACAACATCATCCTCTCGGCCATGGATTTCCCGGCACAAATCCTCCTTCCCGAGCCGAAGGGAAGGTAAGTAAAGTCGTTTCCACCATAATCGTACTTGTTGTTCATAAACCTTTCTGGGTCAAATTCGGATGGGTTTGGCCAAAAGGACGGGTCCCTATGGATAGCCCAAACATTAATGAAAACTCGAGACCCCTTGGGGATAGTGTAGCCTCCAACGGTGCAAGACTGGCTTGGACAGTGTGGGACCAAAAGTGGGAGGACAGCATGCAGCCTCAAAGTTTCCTTCACGACAGCATTAAGGTAAGGCAGTTTCAGAGTGTGGAACTCCTCCACTATGTTATCCTTGCCAATTACCGTATCTAATTCTTGTTGGACCTTCCTCATCACCTCTGGCTTGTTTAGCATCTCTGCCATGGCATATTCCACTGTGTTGGATGCCGTTTCGGTTCCTCCCACCACCATATCCTGTGGCGTAAACAAAACAGGTTATACTTTTTTTTTTTTTTTTATAAATAAATGCTTATTTATTTATAAGCAAATGTTTATTATTAAAAAAAGTTGCATTAATTTCTTTCTGAGAATGATAGAGATCTTAAACACAGAATAAGTTAGCTCATACTATCATCTAATTATCATATTAAACAACTGATTTTAAGGTTGGTTTTATATTCAAAATCAATTTTAAATGGACGTGTCAAAAGAAATTTAAAATTTTCTTTCAGAAACAATCTTAAATCGATTTGTCAAAAGAAGTCTCAAATTTTGCGGTGGGAAAATATGTTTGATCTCATATGCTTAGTTGATAAGCATATAAACGACAAAAACATGCCATGAGTATCGCTTTGACGTGTGCAATGGTGAAAGGTCGTTCGGCATCAGCATCGTCCTTCAATTTCAACAAAATTTGCAGGAAATCTCTCTTCTCCTCTTCGTTTGCTTTCAGTTCGCCCTTTCCATCCATTTGCCGCCGATGATCAATCAGAGCATCAAACATCTCATCAAACCTTCTCGCACAAACTTTCATTCGCTTCTCCACCCCTTGCAAATCAAAGCGAGCCAGACCAGGGATAAAATCGGAAACGTTCGGCGTCCCTAACAGCGTCGTTGCCTCCGCCACCAACCGTCGGAACTCCGCCCCGAGACTGGCCCTATCTTCTCCTCCCACGGTACCACCCCACATCATGCTCGTTATCACATTCAGCTGAGCCAGAAACATCTGCTCCCCAATGTTCACAGGCGACCCCACGCAACTGTACAGGTACCTGACAGTCCGCCGAAACTCCTCCCGCCGGAGTCCGTAGACAGCGTCAAGGGTGGCGCCGCACAGCATCTCGCGGACACTCACCTTTCTGAGCATCCTCCACTCCGGCCCGTACGGATTCCAGACGATATCGGATGAGCCGCCGTATGCCAAGGCTCTCGCGGCGGCGGGCACATCGCGGTTGGCGAAGGTGACGTCGTTGTCTTTAAGAACCTCCTTAGCCAAGGATGGTGAGGTGATCACGACGCCCAGTTTGCTCCCGAGGCGGAGGCTGAAAATTGGGCCGTAGATTTGGGCGAGGCCGGCGAAGTATGAGTGGAGCTCTGGGTCCAGGAAAGGCAAGCTTCCGACAATCGGAAGCGCCAGTGGCCCTGGAGGCAAAGGCGGCTGCTTCCTCCGATAATTGTGCAGAAGAATCCAGAAAATAGCAAGAAGGAAGAGGGAGAGGGATAAGATAATCGCCATGATGATAAATGGATCCTGGGGATCAACGGATTATGAAGACTGGTGGGGGGGCCGAATTTTAACCTGTAATAGAAGGAATTCTGTGCAGAGGATAAGGGGATGAGTGCACGGAAACAAGTGAGGGCGGTTGGCTTTGAATTTAATTATTGTGATTTTTAAAAAGATTATTTTAATTTTTTATAGCATTATATTTATACCAATAAATTTATAGCTAATTATTTATATAATAGTGATGAGTATTGATATCCAAAATCTATATTAAAAATTCGTTCCCGTGGAGTTGGGCCCAAGTGCCATAGCGGCCTAAGAGGTTCAAACGCCAGAATTGGCTCGCAGGACACAATGGGCTCAAAATCCACAAGGCCTGGGACTCAATGTGAGTCTCGGACGCTATCCAGTATGTAAAAATGGTCTAGCAGAAATTTGATGGATGATCATGTCAAACTGTAAGAAAAATGATGGCTAGCATAGCATGTGGTCCTGCAAAGAAAACGTCATACCAGGCGGGCGTGCATGCAATCTTCCCGACACAACAAAAGGGGTTTATAGAGTTGGTGGCAGGATCCCCTGCGTACGCCAACCCCACGTGGGCACCTTTCAACGGGAAGCTTAACCACTATAAATACCTTAACTGTTTACCAAACAATGGATCACACATTTACTATTGCAACATATAATAGAGAGAAAAAGAAAGAGCTTGTGTTGTAAGAGTGACTCTCTACAGTCTCCATACGCTTAGTCCCTCTCTTGTACTAAGCGAATCCTATAACCAAACACAAGATAATGAAACGGTTATCAGACAAAAATCTCGTGATTTTTCGTACTTATTTAACAGAATGTTTCTCACGTAAAACTCTCTGTGTATCAGTCTGCATACTCTCTCTCTCCACTTTATACTATCATTGTTTGGTGTTGCTGTCGGATCCTCGTCCTCATCAGAGTAAGGATCAAAGGATGCAACATTTGATGCCGTCTGTGAAAAACGCAACAAAAAGTCAACTAGTGCATTTCTCAGGAAATTAAAAAATGGTGAACATCCAAGAACAGACCAATACTCCTGTTCGAGAGGCATGCTCAGGTGCCAACAGCCCTGCACCCTGCGTCAAAGTAGAGGATCATTTTGATCCTTATGTACAAGTGTAGATATGATGGAATACTTGGACAACTTTTACGAGTATCTAAGCCTTCAAGGCTTGGATGAAATGATAATGTCCCGATGAGGGATATGAACTTCTACTTTGCTTGAAGTGGATAGCCACTAGAGTGCTGGCTAATTTGGCATTATCCATATTGAACATTTTGATTGCTTGTTCATTGTACTTCTCTTGAGACTACCATAGTTTTTTGTTCTTCTAATCTCGAACAATCCTCATGCAAAGAATCTATTGAGTTGGGCCTAAATCTTTTGTATTGAAAAACTTAGATAACTACTTTAACTTCTTAATTTCAATAGCATCCTAACCAATTATTAGTTTATCATCAATATAAAGAAGGAGAATAATAAAATTTTTGTATGAAAATCTCTTAATATACACACATTGGTTTGCTATTGTCCATCTATAATCATGACTCACAACGAATGAGTCAAACTAATTTTATCATTGTCTTGATACTTACTTGAGGCCATTGAGGTTTTTCTTCAATTTGCCAAATAAGTGCTTTTTTTTTAACTTAAAATTTTTTTGACTACCCTATATAAATCACTTCCTCTAGTTCTGTATAGAAAGAAGTGGTTTTCTTATCTAATTGTTCAAATTCTACGTCCAAGTTGGCTACCAATCTCATCAAATTTGATTCCTTTTTTCTATTAAAATCCATCGATGACTATTTATGTGACGACCCGAGCTCGGATTCCCGAATCAGACCCGGATCGTCATGGTAAAATTTTGAATCATTCGAAATCATTAATTACACGTCATCAAGTAACTAAAATGTACTCAATTCTGTCATTAACACCATCAATAATCAATCATAAATATATCATTAAATAAATATCCATAACACCGGTAATAAATTTCTTGAAAGAAAAAAATTAACAATATCCATAATGTTAATTCCTCATAATTAAAACTCTAATAAGTATCCAACCGTAACAAAATCTCAGTTCTTTATTATGGAAGCCTCAATCTCTGATATCAACTCTGTCTAGTGGCTACCCAATAGTCACCCAATCTCTTTCCTCTCCTAATATCAACCTGTCTAATTTGGAACTAATAAAATATAAGGATGAACCAAATGCTCAACAAGTAAAAATGAACAATAATAGAGGAGTATAATAAAGTATCTCGGACGATAAAATAATGAATAAAATCAATCATAGCAGGTAATATGTCCACCACTGTCCGAGACTCAATAAATGTCGTGTCCACGATCCGAAGGCCACGTGAACGGCTAAGTATCAATGAAGCAATATGGATTTCGTCGAATTCGATCATCAGTTCCATACGAGGTCACAACTGGATGAATGACAGGAGTCTCCGTGGACCTTATTCAACCATAGTGAACCAAATGTCGTATATTTACGCTCCCAAAGGCTGGGTAATGCAATGAGATTATCCATGGTATCCAACTACCTCTACAGTCATCTCAGAGGCTGTACTTGTAGCATGTCGATATCACCTCCGATACCCTTCGCCAATGATATCCCAAATATCATCTACGATGGTCACCAGGTTATAAACATCATTCTAGACTCACTGTACGATATAACAAGAATCTAATTATCAACTTAATTTGAGGTCACAATTGTACGAGATAATAAGAATCTCCTTGGACCTTATTCCACTATAATAAACCAAAGGCCGCATATTTACGCCTCAACGGCTGGGTAATACAACGAGGTTATCTATGGTATCCAACTACCTCTACAATCCTCTCAAAGGCTGTACCCGTAGCATGCTGATATTACCCGTGATACCCATTGCCAAATGATATCCCAGATTTCATCCTCTACGATGGTCACTATATTATAAGCATCCATCATAAATAACAATAACCTCATCCTCCGAAATATGGACCAGTATCAAAAAAGTGTAGACTACCCATTCGACTCGACACC
Organism: Nepenthes gracilis; assembly: GCA_033239525.1. NCBI lineage: Eukaryota > Viridiplantae > Streptophyta > Magnoliopsida > Caryophyllales > Nepenthaceae > Nepenthes > Nepenthes gracilis. Next base: position 6,354,822 of record BSYO01000009.1, read on the forward strand.
TTAGTGTTTTCACACTCTCTCTTTAACTTAGTCATAGAGTGCCAATAAATGTACTGTCACCACCAAGGTTAATGCGAAGAATAATTTCATCAGATTTCATCAATGAAGTACAGAACAATCACGTAACCGACTATTAGCGTTTTCAACGTGCCAACGCATGTGTAAATTCATATAAACCTTTATACCATAAATGTACCAATATATATATAACTATACCATCCAGTATATGCACACACACACACACACACTCACATGCTCAGCCAACATACTCATGCACACACCAATATACACACACACACACTCATGTGCTCAGCCACACACACGTGCAGCAGCCCGCCACACTCCACTGTTCTCACCGCACACGACTTTACACAGCCATCCCATACATTTATACGCGTGTATATACACGCACATGCACACGCATTTTACTATATATATATACCGTATATTAATATACAGCCATATTCGCACACACACGCACCGGCACCGAGCACCCACGCATCTGTACAACACCGACCGTCAGCCAGCCGACAGAGCACGAAGATCTGTTTTGCTCAATTCCTCTTCTTTTACCCTTTATTGCAGATTAACGGCAATAATCAGAAGGGAAAGATTCAGATACAAAGAAGAGGGATTTACTTACAAAAATAACGGGGTTCAAACCCTCTTGCCATTGCCGGGTCGCTGGACCCGAATGGAAAATTGAAAACAAAGCACAGTGCTCTGTTTCCACGACCGATCCGAAGTCCCAAAAATTAGACAGTATAATGTGTAAAAATTGATTTTTTCTGAACTCCACTAGGCAATTTACTAAATCTCAATTCATCATTAAGCCCAAGAGGTCGGTCGTTTCTTCACAGAGTTGAAACTTTGCGTTCCGGTTCCCTAAATCGAAACCCTCGATTTTCCACCATTTACCACCAAATTAAAGCATGTAATCAGAGATTTGATATTAATAAACATGAAGGAAGAATTTATTTAGCAAGGTGAAAGTTTACTTGCAAAATGGAGGATTACTTGTCTTAATTTTGTAATCTGCGGCGGCGGCTCCACTTTGTTCTTCTCCTTCCGGTTCCTCCCCCCTTCCCCAACCCTAATACTGTCTTAAATAATGGGAACGCCGGTTAGAGTTTCCTCCAAAACCTTCTTCCTTTGCCACTGCTACACGCGCACCATTCCTCTCTTCTCTCTTCTTCTTTCCTTCTTCTTCCTCCCTCCTTTCCTTTCTCTTCTCTCTTTCCTTTCCTCTCTTTTCCTTTTCTTTTTTTCTTTTTTTTTTTTTCTTTCCATTTTCTTTCCTTTCCTCTCCTCACTATTTTCTTTCCTTTCCCTTATTATTATTATTATTATTATTATTATTATTATTATTATTATTATTATTATATTCACTTATTTATTTGTAATTATTTACCATTTTTATTTATTATTATTATCACTTACTATAATTAATAATATTTATTATTATTTATATTTATTACTGTTATTAAAGATATTAATTATCTTATCACCATTATCATAATATTTAAACTTTTAATTAATTATATATATATATTTATTTATTTTATTTTCAGTCAATAAATTTTGATACACTAAGATTACCTAATATTAATTCATTTAGATTAGTTTATAATTAATTTAATCTAACCGACTAACTAATCTAAATTTAAATTAATAGTTTAAATATTTAAACTTAAAAATAATTAAAAATAATTATTAAAACTTAATTTATCAATTTTATTTTCTTAGAATAATAAAAATATTTAGGATATTACAATTTGAGCATTGTGCTTCATTAGTTTTCTGTTGCCATATTTTTTTTAGCTTGAATGCCCATTTATTTTTTAGTACTTTATTTCCTCTAGAAAGTTTAACTATATTGTAAATTTGATTTTTCTACAAGAAACTCATCTTATTTTGAATAACCTCTGCGCATTCATTTTTATCCAAATGAATTTGAGTTTTATTAAAATTCTTTGGCTCCCCCTCATCCATTAGCAGGATGAAGTCTGATTCTGAATATTTCCTTAATGGTATCTATAGGTAACCTCTCTCTTATCTTCGTGATTAATGTGCATCACTGAATTGTTATCCTAAAGCTTCTAGTGCAGCAGGTTGCAGCTCCCGTTGCTTAACAATTTCTTCTGCTTTTACTTTTGATTTAAAAATGTCACCCTATAACTTATCATAATCTATGACATGCTGCGTTGGTATAGGGTTTGGGATTATATTTGGAGTACTGACATTTAAATTATTGGACTTTGTTGGCTTTTCAAAGTCTCCGTAAGTCTGATTTTCAAAGAATATAGTATCCTTATTTCGGATAATTTTTCTTTCTTATGGGTCCCAAAGCTTGTATCTAGATTTGTTATCTCCATAGCTGATGAAGATACATGGAGTAGACATGATGTCTAACTTTTGCCTTGATTCTTTGGATGCATGTGCAGAACCTTACATCCAAATACTTTTACATGAGAGTATGGGACTTTTTTTCAAAACCACCACTTATCTAAGAATTTAAATTCTAACGCCATCGAAGATCATCCGTTGATAAGGAAACAAGTAGCATGTACGACTTCCCCTTAAAATGGCTTCAATGGTTTTGTTATGCTAAGCATACATTTGACTTCCTTATTAATGATTTGATTCATTCATTTGATGACACCATTGTGCCGTGGGGTATGAGAAATTGTCTTCTCATGGAGAATGTAATTCCCTGTGCAGTAGGCATTGAACTCCCTGGATGCGTATTTACCTCCATTGTTAGTTCAGAGACATTTTAACTTCTTTCTGACTTCTCACCTGACTAAAACATGAAATTTTCTTAAATATTTAAGAGTTTAATGATATTTAATTTCACTCCTATATCTTTCTAGAAGTATCATTAACGAAGATCATAAAGTAATTGTTGTTGTCTAGTAATGTTTCTTCAATAAGACCAAATACATTGCAATGTACCAAGCTTAAAAACTCTAATCTTCTCTTTGACAAGGAATCAAATGAGACTTGATGTTGCTTTGTGAGTAAATAATGTTCACAGTGGATTAAGGCAACACCCTTGCTAATGGTGATCAAAGCCCTCTTGGCTAGTGTGGCTAACCCTCTTTCCCATGTGGCCAAATCTCTTGGGTAATATATTTATTGATGCCTCATTTTCAATTACATTGACATTATTAGAATAAATTTTCATATAATTTTTGTATAAAGTATTGCAAATATACCTATGAGTAATAACCATAACTCCTTTGGCAAGTCTCAAAGCATCACTGCTGAAGTAATTCTCATCACAAAAATAAAACTAAGCCAAAGATCAGACACATGTCTAATGTCTTTCAATATCAAGATGTAACCAATGTTTGCCTTGAGTTGCACATTTACAACATCCATAATATTAGAGAAGTTAGAATTTTTTATTTTTATCATATCAAAGTCTCCGACTTTACATAATGTAAAGAATTTCTCATGAGAGATAGGATAATAAGAAGTTTTAGTATCTCCTACTCACTTAGTATCTTAGCTTGAAATATATAGATATGTCATTTTATTTATAGAAACAACTAAGATATTTTTAGAGAATATGACTAAAGTCTCACAATCAACTTGCTTTGGCTAGTCACTACTCCATTTTTGTTCTCTTTGTAACTTTTGACCATTTCTCTTACTGTGGTCTTTAATTACAATAACACTTAATTTTATACTATTGTTGACTCCTGCCATCACTAGATTTACCTCAATAATCTTAGGGCTTTCCTCTACCATGGCTTCTTCCTCTACCTTTGACTCTATTGGCTATTTGAGCAATTTTTTTCCTTGTTTACCATGATGAGTGCCCGAAACTGGCCAATACTAGCCTCCTCATTGAATTGGGCAATATTTATCATTGGCATGGTAAGTACACCTATTGGAGCAAAATTGCTAAAAGAGACCATCAGTATCTTCTAACTATTTGATAAAAAATTAAAAAAATAGAAGAGCCCGCTCTTCACCTCCTAGTTTTATAAAACAGATGCAAACTGATTTATCAGGTTTTAAAATACACTTATATGTTCAACTATAAAAATTCTATTTTTTTAATTTTAGATTTATTAGTTTTTGCATTAAAAAGGCTTTATTCCAAACAGTTATGGCTTGATACATATCATCCAATTTTTTCTAAATGGCATATGTGTCAGTTTCGTGTGCAACGTGGTGAAACACTCTATGGTCAATCTATTATTTGATTTGGCCAATTGTTTTTTTGTTGATCTTACTCTAATCTTTTTCTTTCATATTTTTGATTTTACGTATTTATTCTCCCATGGATTAGCCAAATTTTTACAATTTTAGACCGTCAATCTGATTGTAACTCTTAAAAAAGAATCCTCTAATAAAAAATAGTAGTTTTAACTATAATTGGGTTCCAAACAAAAACTTTAAAACTAAATCTATAAAAATGAAATGCATTGATGGGTCTAGTATAATCCAAATAGTACTAAATCGCTAAAAACAGGGTTGCTACAATATTTAATCACTAAAACAATGGTTCTACATAATTAGAATCGAATCAACTCAGCATCTAACTCACGAGTTGATTCAAAGAGGAGAGAGTTACTCGTGTGCTAAGTCTATTTGGATGATTCAAGCGAGTGGATTCACGATTTGACTTAGTGAATAGAACAAGGGATGTGGCTGAGTTGAATTGGACAATTTATTGAGTTAACTTGGGCAATTAACTCACCGAGTGAGCAGTGACAACCATTGTCAAAATATGCCGTGCTAATAAGATATGTATTGGGAAATGCTATCTTTGCTTTAGAAATGTGTGTGCATGTGGTCCTTATCTGTCTTCTTTCTCTAGCAAAGTGTGCATGTGTATCGTTGTGACATAATCTACTATCGTGTGAGTGCATCATACGCACCTATCTTAGGAGGCACGTGTGAGTGCGTTTAGTGTTGTCTGGTAGTCAATTTTAATGCTGTACATATCATTGTGCTCATATGGATAGAGAAACGTCCTCATAATCTCAAATTTTAATTTTAAAATTGTCAAAAAAACCTATTGAATTGTCAAAAATTTGCTATCAAAAAAACTTTTGTAACAACTACCATCTTACTCTGATATAACTTCATTAGGAAATAGAATGCACAAAATAGTAAAAGAATATAGAATATAATATAGTTTGACTAATTTAGTCTATACCCATGGTCAAAGGCGAGAATATTATAAGATTGACAACCTTACAACTTATCTCAAATATTTTCTTTCAACCCACACAGAACTTCCCTTTTTTTTTTTTTTTTGTGCTTTATTTTTATCAGCCTCACCACAACTCTCTTTACCTTGGCTCTGATACAATTTTATTAAATCAAACCACCTTATATGGTGATTAAGAGAGCTAACTCTTGAGTTTTCACAGGATGATAAAAGCCACAAAATATTACTGTCAAAAATGAGGAAGACAATAATGGGAAAGCTTAAAGGTTAAGGGTTTAAATATTGATGGAGATGAAAGGGTGTGGACTCTTCAGCTCCTATATCAATCAAACAATTTAAATTAAAAGTCAAATAATTGACTAATAAAAATTAAATATTTATTTAATATAATTTTTATTTATTTATTTATTTAAATTTTAACCATAATCAATATTAACCGGTGAATGATCATAATAACCCTATTAGTAGGATCCTAATATCATTGGCACCACCTCTAAGGCGAATACCTACAACTCACCTTTCTCTTTCTTTCTCCTCTTTCCACACGGCATTCATCAGGTGGACACCAATGCCTCTTTCTTTTGCCTCCGGGCAATAACCATGCTTGGGTTTGCCATGAAATGAGTCACAAAGAAGGCATACTCATCCAAAAGTAAAAAAAAAAATAAGAACAATGATAATTGATCAAATATTCAACTTCCTATAGAATAAATACTTTCCTTGATCTAAATACGAAATAAATGTGTCTTAGAAATTGAGGTCAAAAAGACTTGCCATTGCTTCTTACCAAATATTTAACTAGTATTATAATTTTTTGTGAATTGTTAAATAAATTTTTATATGATTGTTTAGCTAGGAATTTTTATATGATTAGTTTACGCAATTAACCGAGATGATCGGATTTAAGTTGAGTTTTTTTACTAGATAAAACAACTAATGCATCTAGTAGAGATGGTTAGGTTTTTTGTGAGTCATTAACAAATGTGAAAATGAGTGACTCTTCCATTGAGATAAACAAAGTCACTATTGTGACCATCAAAGTGGGATAGAGGAAGGGGAATTGCTTGAGGGTAGGTTAGTTATGGGAGCCCTTAATTGCCCTAGTTAATGACCTAGGTTCAAGCTTTATCAACCCTCCCCTCCGAATCTTGCCTCTCAATAAATAAATAATGTAACAGAGGGATTATGTTGAAAATAAGGCACGGCTGGGGCATTCCACGTCCACAATTCTTTTTTCTTTGGGGGAGGGGGGAATTATTAATTTTATTATAAATTATAACTCACATAAAATAGCAATCCAGAGTAAAGAACCGCATTATAGTTGGATCATCATGCTTTAATATGAAGTCTGTTAATTTACTTGAGAACTGTTCATATGTTATTTTATTATAATTTGGATAAAAATATAAATATTATGTTTGCTTTATCATCGAACAATCCAAAATTTAGGCATTTGTAATCTGATTTGATCAAATAAAGTATGGAATCGGGTTTTTGTCAAAAGATTAATCTAATGAAATATTGATAAAGATGCTTAAAGCTTTTATTTACCTTAATTTTTTGAGTCTGTCAGCAAGCTTTGATTCTTGTTCAATTGCAAAGCTCTCAAGATGTAAAACATTTATATTTGGAAATGAAGTATTTAGACACTGCAGAAAAAATAATTATTGTAATAAGGATTATGACAAGGTCAATAATTTAAGTAATCAAATATGACAACCCAACGAATCAATAGCAAAGCCAGTAAATGGATGTTTTTGGGACCCTGCAATGTCTAAATCACTCTCCATTGGAGTATAATTGCACAATATATTAGAAGTATCATATTAATTGTTTCATGATATTAGCTAACTAGTAAAAATTATATAATTAATAGAAATATTAATAACTAATAATATTGATCATATACTAATAAATTCATATAATAAATCTTTCAAAAAAAACTCATATAATTAATGGATCCATAAATACTTAATATATTTGTATAATTTATCCTAGTGGCAAGCCATATTTTGTAACTATACCCAAATCTCAATGTCCCCAAAATCTTAGTTTCTAGAACATTTATTCATTTAATATCAAATTAAACAACAATATATCAAAATCATCTTTTTTATTTTCCTTTTGTTTTGACAGATCACATTCATATGAGAAATATTTAATAAGATATAAATTTTTTTTTATAATTTTTATTATCATATTTGCTCACTAATTAATTATATGTAAACTAAATTAACATAAATGGATTCATAAATATCAAAATTTAATTTGTTAATAATAATATACAAAATAAAAATCACACTAAAAATTATTTTTATCTTAAACAACCAATAGATAATTTCTTTTTTCTTTTCCTTTTGTCTCTTTAAAAATGGTAAAAATTTTCTATAAGCCTTATACATCACAAAAATGATGATTATAGGGTAAAAGATGATCATTTTTAAATTATCAAAATATCTTTCTATTCCATCAAAATATATGTCGTGAAGGAGCATATCCTTTAAAAAAAAATTTTTTTAATTAATTATAAATAATTTATATATCTAAATTAATAAAATTATGTCATTTAATTAAAATTTACTTTTTAATATTCTCTCATTTAACCAATAGGACGTTAGAATTTAACAAAATGATTAAAACAAGCTTTACGTGTACAATATTATAATTATCTAATAGTTTAGATACCACGATACTACAATCAAGTAACGATACTACAATCAAGTAACAAGTATCATTATGAGATGTAATTCTTTTAATGTACCACAACATTTACAAACCACATGACTAAAGTCTTAAATAAAAAATATTTATACGATCTAATAATAATAATTTCATAAGAGACTATTCTTAATATTATTAGTTTAAAACCTTACATTTAAATAATATAAAAAATAGAAGATATCAAAAACATATTATATAAAATCTCAAATGTTAAAAGTAAAAAATATAGGACATAATTACATTATAGGTAAAAATAAAAACCCATACTATCAACATGATTCATAAATATATTTGATAGTAAATCTTTAATTAATGAATCTGTAATTAAAAGTTTGATAATAATATATTTTATTAATATATTTTATTTTTAAATTTTAATTTTAATAGTAAAATTTTTAATTTATATATATTTAGCACCTTTTAAATATTTATTGTTTTTTGAAAAAAATTGTTATAAAATTATCACAATAAAGTTTTAATAATTTAGCTATATTGTCTAACAATTTTAAATTCTAAATAAAATTTTACAGTCATAATGTATACATAATGGTTTCAAAATATCCACAAACTCTACTAATATTCATATGCTTTTTACTTTCTCTATTTACAAAGGATTTAAATGAATTATAATTAGGGGCCTTATAGTCTTTCAACTAGTGTTATAGACCAATTTAAATCCTTAACCCTAATTTTTTAGACATACACAAGTTAATATTTGTTTGTTTCTCTCTATTTTAATGGGAATAATTATACTTATTTAAATGTTTATATGAGAGTATTTCTCAAATTAATAGATGAACATGTATGGAGTAATACTCAGTCCGAATGAACGCCATCCAAAAGTACTATATATAGCACCAATGAAAATAAAGCCTTGACATTGTGGACTTAAAAAGAATTAGATGCATATAATTAGAGTAATAAAAGCTTACATGATATTTTTATAACTGTCTTTTTATAAAAGTTTAAACGTATTTCTATATATAAAATCTCAAAAGAAACTTGAAAGATTCTCAGAAAAACTTATAAATGTGTCAAAATGTTAAAGAACTTAAAACTACATATACTCACTACTAAATTTAATAAATTAGAATAAAAAATATAAGATATTTGATAAATTTTATATCAAATTAAATAATATTATTAAATCTATTTTTAATCATAGTGTAAAAACTCCTAAAAAGCACATAGTTCATAAAGCGATAAAATTTCTTTCTAAACGTTCTAGACCTAACATTGTAGCTATAAAACACAGCAAAAACCTTGATAAAATTAAAATTAAAAAACTTATTGGTTTATTATAAATTTATAAACATAATTTGTCTCACTCTAAGAAAAATAAATTCATTAGTTTAAAAACTATTAAAGAAGAAATAGATGATAGGCTAATGTAAAATTTTTGGAGGATGAATATTTTACCTTTTTCATTAAAATCTTCAAAAAATTATTTAAGAATAACAAAAAAAAACTCTTATAACAAAAAGAAATAAGACCACACAACAAAGTAAAAAGAAAGAAAAAAGAGAAGCCAAAGATTTTAAAAAATAAAAAATATCAAAAAAATTCAACAACATAAATGTCATAATTTTGGTTATACCGAAATTGAGTTTCTAAACTTTAAAAGATTTAAAGAAAAAGTTATAATACTATTTTAATTGATAACGAAGAATATGACAATAATGATAAAAAAATATTTAAAAGAAGATGAGATAAAATATATAACTTTTAGAGCATGAATCATTAGTTGTAATGAAAACAATAATAAATAATTTGAACAATTTAATTATTCCCAAGATAAATTTAAATATAAATTTGGAGACATTCAAGAAGCTTACGAAAATATTGTTTAGGCAGTATTTAAAAATCAAGAGAGCAAACATGGTCTCTTAGCCACAAATCGCTAGAATCCAAAAAAAAGGAAAGTGGTTCTTTGAATTGAACTAGAATTTGAATTTCAAGAATTTGAAAATACTAATAAGTCATCAATTGAACAAATTAAAATGATTGAAACGGATCTTGAAAATTCCAAAAATAATCATAGACTAAATTCAAGTGGAACAAAATATCTCGATCATATGTTGATACTAATTAAGATAACTAAAAATAAAAAGAGTCACAACTTTATTAAAAACATGTCAAAAGCAAATATTGATACCGAAACTGTCTTTGTTCCAATCACCTCAATTCCTAAAAGAAGTATCACTTTGAATGTTCTATCAAACTAATGTTAAAAAACTTGAGTAAGAACAATGTGCCTAATACTTTGGTCAAACCAAAATAGTAACAAAATGACTAAAAAACCACTACCAATGTCTAGGCTCAATGTAACGCAAGGGGGAAAGCAAGAAAGAATGCATTTGAAAGTCAAGCAAGGTGTTAATATAATAGATCTCACTATTCCATAACTATATGCTACGATTGTGAAAAGGTTGGTCACATATACCCCCACTATTATATAACTCATATTTAAAATGATCACAAGTAAAGCAAAAAAATTAACTATTTTGTCAATAAAATTATGTATCTAAATAAATAAAAAAATTTAATTAAAAAGTTTGATACAGAAAAAAAAAAAAGATATGGATAAAAAAGAATGAATTGAAAAAAAAATTAAAGGTACCTTTGCCCATTGTGTTCCCATATGGCTTTAAAGGCTCAATATACGTCTAAGTGGTACCATGATAGTGGGTGCTCTCGACAAATGTATAATAACAAATCTATATTTACTTCATTGAGTGATTATCCTGAGAAATTTGCTTTATTTGGTGGAGTTAAGACTCCTATCATCAAAAAAATGCCAAATTAACATTTTAGGTTTTGCCAGATCTTATAATGTGCTATATATAGGTGGTTTAAAATCTAACCTTTTAACTATAAGTTAATTCCGTAATAAAAATTTTAAAATCAGATTTTTGTTTTCAAAATAAATGTTTTACAAGAGGAGGACTGAGAGCTTCCTAGCGGTGGAGGGCTGAGGGGCCTCTGGACTAGAGGAGAGTTGAGGACCTTCTGGCAGGTGGAGAGCTGAGGGCCTCTGGGATTAGCGGAGGGCTAAGGGCTGAGGGCCTCCAGACGAAGGAGAACCGAGGGCCTCCATGCTTCTGGAAGGATAAGAACTCCTCACCTCCTGAATGGAGGACTGAGGGCCTCCGGATAGGAGGAGAGCTAAGAGCCTCCTAGCGGCGGAAGGCCGAGGGCCTCCGAATTAGAGGAGGGCTGAGGGTCTCCTGGCAGGCGGAGGGCGAAGGGCCTCCTAACTAACAGAAGGCTGATGGCCTTTGGACAGGAGGAGGGCCGAAGGCCTCTTAACAGTAGAGGTCCGACGGCCTCCAAACGAGATAACTAAAAGCCTTAAGAACTGGAGGTGGCCGAGGGGCCCTGGATGGGCGGAGAGCCAAGGGGCCTCCTGGATGAGAGGAGAGTCGAGGGTCTCCTGGCCACCAGTTTGCTCTCATTGAAGATCGGCTAGCAACGGCTATGCCATTCTCCGAGCCATATGGAGCCTTATAAAGCTTCTTTGAGCTTATCCAACTTGTCCCTCAATGCTAGAGAATACTTACTTTTATAGTGGAATTTACAGATGTATTATTTTTTAAAAAGCTATGTGGGACTTTTAATTTGAAAGGAATATGTTGGATTGTAGGCTTACTATGGGGCTCAGCCCATTGGCCCATGGTTATTGGACCCATCAATTATTATTATTATTACATTTTATTATTATTATTATTATTATTATTATTATTATTATTATTATTATTATTATTACTGCTACTGCTACTATTTTCACCTTATTCCTCATGCTATTCAACAATCCAAATAATGAAATACTAATTTTTACCTTATTTTATTTTAACAATCAAATATGAGAATAATAATTCCAACTCTATTCACATCCTATTCTATTCTATATAATAACTATTCTATTCCCACCTTATTCTGTTCTAACAACCAAATATATTGTAAGTGTCAAATATTTTCACAATTTTTGAAAAAAATATTATATTCAAGGGAATAAAAAAAAACTTAAAAAGATTAACTTCGAATGTAACGAAGGTATTTTCTGACAATATTTATAATCTAATAGAGCCTATAGAGTTTACAATCTTCTTACCTTTATCAATTTGTTGTAGAAGACATTTCAAATGAGCAACTTCTTGGTAGTGAATCTTCGGTACGTGTTGGTAATGATAACGAAACCAGTAATGAAACAAAAGGTGATTCAAGCACAGTGTATCACGATCAAAGCACCTACTATGGCAAATTCTCATCTCCCATGTCTTCAGACTACGAAAAGACGAAATTTGCCGTCTTCATAGCCGATGTAATAATACCATTATCCACATACTGTTCTTAAAGTAGCTAAAACTTTTTCCAGTGCGCCATCAAAAATTATAAAAAATACCTTGAATAATATGTTAAAAAAGTCCACTCATATGAAAAGTTTAAGCTATTAAGTACACTAGGATGCTAAAATATATTAACATCTATATTAGGGTATTACCAACCGCACCATAGGCCACATAAATATAATTAACTAATACATATCATTAATTAAAATTTGACATGAGAGAGTTTATATTAACTTCTTAGATATTCTAATTTAGATTCTACATACCACAAAGCAAAGAATTCAAAGATACAAAAATAATTTCTCAATTTATATATCGAAGTTGAAGTCAGTGCCACATTATACAAATTAAAAAATGAAGAATATGGAAAAAAAATACTTCTAGGGACCTATGTACTGTGCCTAGAGTTTTTAGGAGAATGTTGTATAAAATACATGTTCCTAAACTTTTTTATATACAGGCTTAAACATTGTGAGACTTGTTTCAAATAAATGTTTCTAGACTAATTCATGCGAGAATGAGTATTTAGGAAAGTCGATGATCCTTTATACGCTTTAGCTGTTGAATGAGTATTTAGGAAAGTCGATGATCCTTTATATGCTTTAGCTGTTATGCTGGGGGTGGTTTAGTAGTATCACTCAACAAATGAGAAGAATGATTATTGGGTAACCTTCACCCTTCATTACTCTGAATGACTTGGCAATTTTACTATATATTGCCCAATCTTTATAACTACTTTTGATAAATACATACGTTGTGCTGCATTTTCTTAATTTTGAAATCAAAATGATTGTTAAGAAGATTATCAACTTGGTGGCCTTTCTGATAATGCATTAATTTCTTTATTTTGAACGTAGATGAAGTGAAAAGTTGACTACTATTGGTTTCTTTTACTCTAGTCAATGGTTCTGGTCGTTCAATTATATTGGTCTAGACTGACAAAGTGGATCAATATGACTTCTATTGTTTAAGTGTGCCCCGTATGACAGTATAGGCTGACTTCTCAACAACTCATCATCCTGGTAGTGTGATGGTTTTATGGCTTGTTGGCTCAGCAACGTAGTCACTTGGTCGCTCAAAGATTCAAAGGCTTAACGCATCGGAAATTTCGGGCGGGGGGAGGGGAGTGAATCAGAAATGTGGCCACTCAGCCTTCTAGTTGCTCTTTTACTTGGCAACTCAAGATTTGACAACTTGGCAACCAAGTGGCTTGGCTTGGCAAGCTGGTTGCTCCACTACTCTGCAACTCGAGTTCCTAATCCAGAATCTCCTAGCATCTCGGAGCAGGATCCTTACTGGGACCTAAATCCAACTCTTTCACAAATCTAGTTTTAACCACAATTTCTACGGAGAGAATGTTAATGTTTAAATTTTGACCAATGACCCAAATGGCAGCTTCATAGTGTATTGGAGTAACAGTAGAATCATTACGGTATAGCATGGTGATCATGGGGATCAAGTTGTGGAGTGGTCTCTTGTATAATACAAGGGTAAGTTTGCTATGTTAGATCTAAAATTGTCTAGCTCTTTCCGGATCACTCATAAAGTGGAAATTTCTTTAACCGGGCTACCGTTTTTTAGCTACCTTCCGATCAGCAATTCAGATCACAAAAGCACATATCATGGCCTATAACAAATTCAATTTTCACATACCTCTGCGCTAAATAGTCACAGAAAAGTACCAGCAGCAATTATTATTACGAGAATAGGTGAACTAATTTTATTCCCAGCATCCAGAAAATCAATAATGTAATGATAAAAAGATGAAAATTCAAATGAAGATTTGATACTAGGAATTGGACAATAGAAAAACCCTACAGTATGCTTGGCTCTAGGAATGAAAAAAATATATAAAGGGAATATATATTCCGTGGAAATGAGATTTGATTGGAATAAGGTGAATAATATTATATTACTTGGTTTACTGAGGAACGAGAATCGTTTCAAGAAATAATTAATATCACTATGGCCACAGCTTCCACGGTTGCTACCATTGGCGGCCTCATGGTCACCACCATATCAACTGCCACCACCAGGGTCATCACTAACATCACTACCGCTCAAATATCATCATTGTTACCCACCACCATGACCACCAAAACAACCGCGGCAACCAATTACAGTCACCACTACCACTACCTCTATCACCATTGCAACTGCAGTTGTGAATACTTATCCGTACTACTCTGAAAATAAAAATTACCACATTCTTCTGTTGTTAGTTATTTGCATTAATGAGGTAATAATATTGCCTTAAGAATAACTATTTCCACCAATAAATTGTAACCAGAATAATAGAATAACTGAGTCTTAGGAATTGCAATGAAAAAGAATTGTAATTCCTTCCAACCACGACATACTATCATGCTCGAGCATGATAATAATGCATTCATTAAGCCTCTGGAAGTTATAGTATCTTACATGCTTTCTTATGATTTGTAAGTAAAAGGACATGCAACATAAACAGTAGCTTAAGCATGAATGAGACAAGCCATTAAATAACAGCATGAACAAGGATTCGGGTGATAATAGTGCTGTAGCTTCTTACAGATTAATCTAGCCTTCCAATCATCCTTTAAGGCACTCTGAACATATCCACCATGTAATGAGGCATGATAGCCAAATGAGCCAATTTGTAGAAAGGTTAATGACGCTTATCATCCCCTTCACTTGTCTTTCAGATGACGATGGTACCAATTTAATCCTCAAGAACCAGCTCAAAGACATAATCTACAACTTTAGTGCACCACAAATTAGAGGCATATCCTTTCCTATTGTAACAGTTTTTCTTTTTTTTTTTCAAAGGATATGTCCTATATTACCAAATATATGAAACTGTAATAGATACAGGACTTGATAGATTTCTTATGCAGTGGTTTTCACCAATGTTATTGACGGATCATAGATAACCCCTTAAAGAGAATCACACTCCTTAGTAAAGAAACAGAGAGTCACCGCTTATAATTTATTGACTCAACTAATTTGTCAATATGCCTTATTTACTAGATTTTGTGCCTCAGATTGGAGGTTCTCCATGCAATTCATGTTATACCCCTTAAATAACATAATTAATGAATCAAACATATTAAAAAAACAAACTATAACTTTTCAAAATCTAAAGGAAAACTATAATCTCTTCTTCTTACTTTTTTCTTCAGCTTAATGTAAATGAATTATTTGTCATAAAAAATTTTATCTTATGCGCCTTAACTAACAATTTAAAACAAAATGTTAAACTTCTCTTCTAACTTTTTCTTACATTTACTCTATCTAATGTCCTTTTATGCAAACAGTTTACCCAAATCATTATGTGAAAGAACTCCAAATTTGACCTTCATTTTATACTTTTTACAGAAAAGTTCTTTTAATCAGATGCCTATTAACAGACTACCCAAAATGTAATCCATTTAAATTTATTATATTACATAGAATAAACTGATACTAAAACAAAACTTATGACTAGAATTGGCAGAAAATAAGGCTGATCAAAATAATTAGAAAAACAAGAAAAATTTTTGATATTTTTCTATATAAACTTTTACGCCCATGAATTAATAAAGTTGAAAGTAGGAACCAACATATTCTAGGATCCTATGCTCAATAAGGATTTATTCTTGATCACTTAGATTATAGAACTGACATACTCGCATAAAGTTATGGTTTCATACGTCTAACAGGCAGCAGTCATGCCAATTCCCTTTCTACTTGAGGAAGAAACAATGCACAGGCCCACATCTACCAACTGCTAAATTGTAATTTTAATAAATAGGGATTTATCAAGATTCAAAACCCTAATATCAATAAGGTCAAAAATACTCCGACGCCATCAGAGATCTTGCAAAAATCTCAAAGCATTCCACAAAGGCTCAACACTGGTTTTATAATCGAATGCTTCAACCGTAAATAACGCGTTTCAGGTACTAATTTTGAGAGAATGGAAGTCAAATTAATTGAAAGAGTGAAAATGGTCACGGCAGCATTTGAGTGTCCAACATTTAGAGTGAGTAATAAGGTGAACAATTGAGTTACATAAGAAAGTAATTGAGCTCATTGTTTCGGAAGATGCATCTAAGAAGCAAATGAGAGCAAAAACGCAGAGGGAAAGACACATATACAGAGAAAGAGGCAGAGGGATACCCGGAGAGGAACGTCTGGAAGACGATCAAATTTCTTGCAGGCCGAAAAAAGAGAGATTAAGAAATAATACAGTGTGAATTTCAGAAGACAAATATTAATAAAATTTGTTTAAAAAATAAATTGTTAAAATTATCATATATAATTAAAAATTGAATTTGAAAAGCTCATTATTGAATTAAATAAATATTTATTTGTTAATTAAAGTAACCTAAACCCCCCATTTCCCGCAAAATTGAGGATAATTTTATCTCTTAAAAAAATAAAAAAAATTATTATTTTTATTTTAATAATTTATTTTTAAATAAATAATTATAATATAATTATTTTAAAATAATTACTTTTTATTTTTTTAATATTAAAATTATGATTATTAATTAAAAAATAAACAATTAAAATATAAAAAAATAAGCATATATAGCTCTACCAGAGATAGTACTCTCCTGAATTCAGCTCCTGCCAACAAAAATTTATCATTATAATAAATTTATAATATATCAAAATGCTATTAATTAATTATTTTAAATCATATTCTTAACTCTTATTCCAGTATCATGTTACTATAAGTAATGAAAATTAAGTTAAAATAACTATATTTTACGTCATATGGTGATACGTACAGGACGTTAAACTATAAAAGTGTAAAAGGTGTAAATAATCTTTAATTTTTTATTTTCAAATGATTTTTTAGATATAATCAATTTAATACCAAAGTAAAAATTAGAACATATTGATAATAACAATTTTCTATATAATAAAAAACAAAAGGTAAAAAATAGTTTTTTTGATATTTTCCTTCCAGAATAAAAATTAGTTTGATCGTGAATATTCCTTCCATTAATTTCATTTTGGATTGTATGGCAGAGTAATACTTCCTTGTCCAGTTTTTAAATGGTTAGGAGTCAATCTCTAATGTATTTTTTATTTATAGGTGTTTTTAATTTTAAAAAGAATTAATAAATATACTTTAACCATATTTAAAATAATATCATCTGAATTAATAATAAATTGTCAAGTCTTAATATTAATGTAATTGGATTATGATATGTATCAAGATTTGAATTACTTAATGAATTAATGGACCATTTAATTTTTTCAATAGGTCAAATTAAAGTGAGAGTAATCCTTATTATTTTGAACCAAGATCTTACGTAATACAATTAACGAATAGGAGGTTAGAGAATAACGAAACTCGCTCCCCAATATATCTTTCGATATTCAAATCAAAAATTTTTCTCGATTGAATAAAAAGATAAGAGAAAAATAAATGTGTATAGATGTATATATCGAGATTGAGTATTGGAGGAGAATTGGACTCTGACAAGTGCGTTTGACTAGAAAGCAGTTTAAGAATAAATGATTAAATTTCAATAAGTGCGTTCAATAGAAAAGCGGTTTAAAGAGATGAATAATTAAACTCTACTAAGTGTGCTTGACCAGGTGGCGCCTTTAAGAAATAGGGGGTTGAATTCTAACAAGTACACCCGTCTAATGGGCTGCTTTGAAATGAAAAGTTGAGCTCTTATAAGTGTGCTCGACTAAGGGACGACTTACTAGATAGAGTTTTGTACTCATCAATGAGTGATTGGTTAATGAAAACTCTTGTAGGTAAATGGCTAACTAGAGAAAGAAAAACTTTCTAAGCACTAATGATAAAGAGAGGAATGATCATCAATTCCCACTCTAACTAAAGACGAAAGGGGTCTTTATTCCACGCTCTACGAGTCACCTTCACTGATCTTACTAGCGCAGGGATTTGCAACTGACAAGAGGCGTACAGGAGAACGGGTCCTCTCTTCAAAGGCTAAGAGTAAGCAAGATCCTGTCTCCAATGTCTCTTACAAGACTTCTCCCTTCTTATTGCCCTCTCTTTTCTCCTTTTTTTTCCTTTTCTTTAGATGGAGGGAAATAAATATTTGTAAAAAAAATAATGGTAGCTAGGTGTCGACATGATCTTGATGGCTCCATAATTTTCGGATGTTTGTGGATGCCTTTTTTTGTTTTTCTGGCAAATTACACCTTTTTAGATGGGTAAAGGGGGTGGCAATCAGTGCTCATAGCACAACATGCTGGTGATTAGGCAAGCTTACGTGTTAAATTGAATATGTCAGATAGGCACCATTGACCTACGTTGACGAGCCGGGCGGATGGTTAATCTCTGTGGTCTAAGCTTCGCTAAATGAGTTTTGGGCTGCTTAGACCTTTTACTGGGCTTTCACTACTCCGGAGTTGGTTTCCCTAGAGCCTCTCCTAAGTCGGCCCATGAATTATTGGATTCATTAGATTATAACTCAAAAACACATTTTATAATGTTTGAAATTTAACATTTTCTCATCCTATTAAAACAATTATCGACGTTATTTTTTAATTTTAATGTATACTATTTATAAAACTTAATCTTTTCCTAATATGACACTGTTGAATTAGATATTATAAAATGGGCTAACAACTTTTAGAATGATAACTAAATAAACCATGAAAATTTATTAAGTTGTAGAAGTATAGAAGAATTATAATTGATAAGTGAGTTTTATGTAATCACAACGGCCAATAACATTAGTTAACTATATAAATATTTAAAAATTACTATATTAGCACATACTTAAGATGATAGGTTTTCTATTGTATTAAGAATCACAATGTGAAATATCCACCACTAGTATTAATAAATAAATAAAAATTTAGATGATATGATATATATTAATTTATTTATTTTTGTTAAAAACATTAGTGTAGGTGATGAATTAAATATCATATTATAAATTATAACTTAGAGATGATTAAGAAATATTTTTTCTAATGTTCTCGTTAAAAATATAAGGTTACAATTTTTGAAAGGATCTATTGCCATGAAGATTAATCAACTAACCAAGCCAAGCAAGTATTTGAGAAAGAAAACAGTAAACTCATGAGATTTTAAGGGGAAGATCTCACATTTAACGATTATAAGTAAGATCTCAAATAAAGTTAGAGAAATAATAAATACTAATATTTTGTTTATTTTGTTTAAATAGTGTGAAAGGGGATGAAATAAAATAATAATATAAATTTACATTATATTAAATAAGGGACTTACACTATATTTAATAGGAGAGAATAAAAATCTTATCTCTATCTTATTTCTAATAAAATTACTATTTTTTTATTTGGTTGCTTTAAAATAAGAAATAATTTAAAAATAAACAGTTATTTTTTAAAATAAGAAATAAAAATATCAATATCTCATGTTATTTTTTATTTCTGATTATTTAGTGACAAATATTTTAAGATTTTTTTTTATTTACCCTTAACTTGAACTATACCTACTTAAAATTTGATTCAGATTAAATACAATATAACTTTTAATAAAAATTTATGACCACTAAATTGGGTCGAATCAAACACAATCTAGTCATTTGAACCAAAATTGTGCTTATTCATAATCTAAACCGAGCAAATTTAAATCAAAATATGATTTTTTTTATTTTTAAGTACTTTTCAAATAGAATTGTATAAAAAATATTTAAAAATATCTAGAGCCGTTTAAATCAATCACTCTTATATATGATCATGCTTGGTTAAAAAAATTAGTTAGGCATAATTTTATTATCGTATTTGCCTATAATATTGATATATCTTAAATAAATCTTATAAAATTTTAGATCAATAAATTATATTGAGTTAAGCTAAATTAATAAATAAATAAAAATAATTTTAAATTTAGTTTAGAAATTACGTGCTAGACTATAACGATTCAAACATGAGTGGCATTCAAATGGCCCCCAAACCATATATGAGTATATTTGAAGTAATGTCTTTATGTCTAATGAACGTATATGCGTGTTTTATTTTAATATCTCTATGTTTGATAGACGTTCGTCTGTATGTACGATTTATGCATCACACTTGATACAAACCAATTTGTTATATAAGACATTTTTGCCACTTTTTAGTTTTTTTTTTTAATTTCGAGAGAAGTGAGACAAGGAAAAGATGAGAAGAGAAAGGGAAAAAAATGAAGTAAATTTAAAATGTTTTTAAGTAAATTTAAATGAATATAAGTATATTTAAATTTATTTTTTTTTATCGCTAAACTTTTTTAAAACTCAAATGATTTTTATTTAAATATTCATATGTGTGGTATTTATTTACTATTAAGGTTATGTTGCATAAACGTTAGTTTGGCTTCCATCCTATAAAATTGTAAAGGTTGTACCTTAATTCAAATATATTATCTTAAAATTTTAAATCTTTAAAAAATTATCCTTTCATATTTATTTTATATAAATATTTGGTGAGAACTTTACTTTAACTTTAATAAAAATAATTTATTTTTCAAATATAAAGAGAAATTTGTATATTTATTTTCTAGTGTAGGGTTTTCTATTTTAGTTAAATAAAAATAATTGTAGAAAATTGATAAAATATATTTAAATATATCTTAATATATTATTTATAAATTAAAGATCGAATTTAACATTTATAGGTTAAAAAAGAAATACTTGATTTTGCTTATAGGGAATAACATATAGTTTGACAACCCATGGATCATAAATAATAGCACATAGCATTTGGTTGTATGAAAGCAATTATAGCCAAAATTTGATATTTGGTCTTTAATAGCAAGGTTATCATCGATCTCTAATTCATATATTTTTATACAATTTTTATATATTTTATTATTTTTTATATTTCAAATTTTGATTATTATTATTATTATTATTATCCCTTTGTATGTTTCATTTATGTTAATTTATATATATAAATCATACATTATTTTCTAAATATTATACTCACTCTTATAGTTTTAAACCAATCTTTCAAATTAGCGGGTTCGGATATTACTTGTAAGGGTTTTAGAATTTGAAAGAACATTTCTAAATGATTAGTTTAAGGATTATGTTATCTTATTTTGAATATTTTGATATAATTATGGTTTAAAATAGCTATTATTGAGTTTTGTATTTTGGTTGCCAGTATACCAATTATTATTTGTATTGGTTTACTTTGAAGCTACTTTAGGACATGGCTTTAGGATCTTAGACTTGTTATTTATTATTAAAATTATCTAACTGTATAACTTGCAGGATCACTAGTTAGATTTGAGTTAAATTCTAATTATTAATTATTTAATTATATGTTTGAGGTCAGGGATATAATAGTAGGATCAAGCTGATTGATAGGGCTTATTTTTTATCAGGTTTATCCTAAATATTTTAGTATATATTGGAATATTAATTTTGTAAGTAAAGATAAACAATTATTTTATATAAATTTATTTGTTATTTATCTTATTTATATTGTACCAAATATTTAAAAATAATTCTTAATTTAATTTTATCTATTTTAAATGATTAACGAAATAAAAAATATTAATTTTTAACTCTATTATTATATTATTATATTTTTTAAAAAAATTATTTTATTATTATATTATTTCATTATATTAATTAAGAATAGCATTAAAGTTAGAAAAGTGAGGGGAAGTGCCCAGTTTTAGGTTATAAATTTAATTTTTTTATCCTTATTGAATCATAGATGCATATCGCCAATATGACCAAAGTAGTAAAAATTATACTGCTAAAATTTGTTACTCCATTTTATACCCATGAATTCAAAAAGAAAAAATATTGTTATTTTTATTTATTTATTTATTTATTTATTTATTTTCACTTTTGATATTATTATTATTATTTTTACTTCAATCATCTTCTAACTTATTTTATTCAACGTATGACAAATATGAAATATATGTTAGGATCACTCTCATGTGAAAGTTCGTAGGACTTGATCATAGCATGAATATGCTGAGAGGAAGAAATTTTGATCAACAAATCAACAATTTCGGTCAACTCAGTTGACCGAAGTCAACTCTTCCGGTCAATATGTTGACCGTCATAAGTTGTGAGTCATCTGAAGGAGTGTGATGGGCTACTTCAACCGGTCAACGATGTGGTTAACCGACTAATGTGAAGCAAGGGATAACAAAGTTGACATACCATATTTGGGAGTTTTGAAATACGATCATATCCAAAAAGTGTACAATTGACATACTGTTCTGGGTGGTTAATGAAAGTCATTCTCGAGACTCCAAAGGCTGATCAGCCTGTAGAAGTAGGCATGCGTCGCTTGCTGCAGGACCAGGCATGCACATGCAGGCGGGCCTTGGAAGTTAAGCACCAACAATTGAGCTATGGTGATAGGCGTGTGTATATGTACGTACACTTGACACATAGCAAGTTATAGAAAAAGAAGGAGAAGACACCGACCAAGATTGAGTGAGAGTGTAACAGAGGAGAGAAAGAAAAAGAAAGAGAGCTGTGAAAGAAACAAGTGTGAGAATCTTGATTACTTTGCTCTGTTCTTATTTTTGCCTCATGTAACCTTCTCATATTTAGTGATTTTTAGTAACTTAATGTCCCGTGATTTTTTTCTTGATTCATAGGGGTTTTTCACGTAAAATTCGATGTTTATTTCTCTTATCTATTCTCTACTTCACAGTGCTCATTGTGCCCAATTAGTTGGTCGTCCATTCCGACCAACAAGTGAAAACTGCTCCTATAATTTGATAAGTAGGCCGCCCGTTACCCGCTTACAAGTGGTATCAGAGAGAGGTTTACAACTCCGTCTGAATGGCATCATCATCCTCAAAGAATTTGCCATTCAGCGTAGAACGGTTTAATGGATAGGGCAACTTCATCATCTGACAGGAGAGGATGAAGAACATATTAACAAGAGAATGAACAATCAAAGTATTGAGAAAAAAGGAAGATAAGTCGAAAAGCCTATCAGAGGAGGATTGGCAAGATAAACAAGATCTTGCCAATTGCACTATTAAACTGTGTTTGGCAGACAACATGCTCCAGGAAGTCCTTGGCTTAACTGATCCGACGGAGGTATGGGAGAAGCTTGAAAGACGATACAAGTCCAAATCCTGACAATCAGGTTTCATATTAAGAAACAGTTTTATGCCCTGCGGTTGTCAGAAGGTGACAACTTTGAGAAGCATTTGGACGACTTTAATCAGATTGTAACCCAAATGTTCGCCCTTGATGAGGTAATCAAGGAGGAGGATAAGGCGTTGGTGTTGCTGGCCTCTCTGCCAGCTTCTTATGATCATATTGTCACCGCATTGCTGTTTGGAAAAGACGCTCTCAAACTGGATGAGGTTGTCGCCTCCCTACTCATGAATGAGTCCAGGCGGTCACAAGGGGTTTCGACGTCCTCCAATAGTGAAGTACTTATAACCGAGTCCACGGGAAGAAGTAGAGGTCGCAGCCAAAAACCAGGAGAAAAAGGTCGAAGCAAATTACGGTCAAGGTACCAAAACCTTGAGTACCATCATTGTGGCAAAAGGGGTCATATCAAGAAGCAGTGCTTCAAATGGATGCATGAGAATGCTAAGAAGGATAAAGGAGAAAAGGGACGTAGTGAGGACAAGTCCTCCGTATCAGTGGTCACAGGAGGCGACCTCCTGGTGACATGTGAAGAACACGTGGCAAACCTGACGAACGAGGAGTCCGGCTAGGTGATTGACTCTGATGCCACCTTGCACGCCACGTTAAAGAGGGGGTTGTTTACATCTTACACTCCAGGAAACTTTGGAGTGATAAGAATGTGTAATGAAGGAACGTCCCAAATTGTCAACAAGGGTGATGTTGTGCTAATCACCAATAATGGGACGAAGTTGATATTAAAGGATGTTCGACACGTTCGTGATATCAGGCTTAATATCATCTCAGCAGGTCAGCTGGATGATAAAGGTTATTGTAGCACCTTCTGTGAATGTGAGTGGAAACTTGTCAGAGGCTCTTTGGTGGTGGCAAGAGGAAAGAGGTGCTCCGGCCTGTACATCATGAAGACGTTCGAAACGGTTGGAGATGTAAATGTTGCTACCGGCAAGGAAACAGAGGACTTGTGGCACAGGAGGTTGGGCCACATGAGTGAATACGGACTGAATCATCTTGCCAGAAAGGGCTTTATTGCTGGAGTAAATGAGGACGAATTAAGGACGTATCCTCACTGCTTGGCCGGCAAATAGAGGAGAGTCTCGTTTCATGGAAACTTGTCCGCTCCAAAGGTAGAATTGCTTGAGCTCATCCACACAGATGTGTGTGGACTATTCAAAGAAAAGTTATTCAGTGGAGCTCAATATTTTGTCTCTTTCATTGATGATTGTTCCAGAAAACTGTGGGTCTATTCGTTGAAATCCAAGGACCAGGTCCTTGGTGTATTTGAACAATTTCATGCTCTTGTGGAACGTTAGATGGGGAAGAAACTGAAGATCGTCCGGAGCGACAACGGCGGCGAATATTTGAGACCTTTTGATACCTATTATCGATCACGTGATATTAGGCATTAGAAGACGCCTCCAAAGACGCCACAGTTGAACGGAGTGGCTGAGCGGATGAACCGTACATTTCTAGAAAGAGTACGGTGTATGCTCTCGGAAGCTGTGCTCCCCGGACACTTCTGAGACGAAGCACTGAAGACAGCGGCCTATATTATAAATAGGTCGCCCAAAAACTCTTGAAGGGTGAAGCGCCGGAGAAGATGTGGTCAAATAAGGAATCATCTTATGATCACATACGGTTGTTTGGATATAAAGTCTTTGTCCATGTTCCAAGAGACGAAAGGACAAAGTTGGAGCCAAAGATGATGCAGTGCGTCTTTTTGGGCTACGGAAAAGATGAGCTGGGCTACCGATTTTATGATCCAGCTATCAGAAGGCTTGTCCAGTCAATGGACGTAACCTTCGCTAAAAATTAGACGATTGAAGATATTGGCAAGAAAGCCAAGTGTGATGGTGAGCAGACGACAAAGTAAGTATCGAAGTTATCCGTCCGGGACCTCTGGAAGATAAGAACAATGATCCTGATGCGGTCAAAAAATAATGACTCCTAAAGGTCAGAATGAAGTTATTCCTCAACCGGCCGATGATCTGCCTGCCAGACGATCCTCACGAAACAGACAGCCGTCTGTCCGTCTATCATCTAATGAGTATGTTATGCTTACTGATGTCGGAGAGTTTGAAACATATGAAGAGACTATGGAGGATGAGAACAAGGAGAAGTGGTTGGAAGCCATGAAGGAGGAGATTTGTTCTCTTCATAAAAATCACATATTTGATCTA
This sequence comes from Nepenthes gracilis, assembly GCA_033239525.1. Classification (NCBI taxonomy): domain Eukaryota; kingdom Viridiplantae; phylum Streptophyta; class Magnoliopsida; order Caryophyllales; family Nepenthaceae; genus Nepenthes; species Nepenthes gracilis. Next base: position 6,380,329 of record BSYO01000009.1, read on the forward strand.
GTCAAACTTTCTAAGAGGAAGAGAGCCTTAAAGAATAAATGGGTCTTTCGATTAAAGACTCCCAAAAATACCACGCAGCCAAGATATAAGGTGAGGCTAATGGTAAAAAGTTTCGGTCAGCAAAAGGGAGTTGATTTTGATGAAAGTTTTGCTCCTGTGGTAAAAATATCTTCCATAAGAGTCGTGCTAGGCTTGGCGACCGTCCAGGACCTTGAGGTTGAGCAGATGGATGTCCAGACGGCTTTCCTCCATGGTGAACTTGAAGAAGAGATTTACATGGAACAACCGAAGGGTTTTGAGACTAAGGGAAAGGAACAACTTGTTTGTCATCTAATAAAACGTCTGTATGGTTTGAAGTAAGCTCCAAGGCAGTAAGGCAGTGGTACAAGAAGTTCAAGTCGGTTATGGCCCGTCAAGGATGCCGGCGGACTACTCGTGACCACTGCGTATTTGTACAGAGATTTTCTGATGATGATTTTGTCATCCTTCTCCTATACGTGGACGACATGCTGATCGTTGGACACAATAGTACCCGGATAAAGGAGCTGAATGAGCAGTTTGGGAGGTCATTTGCTATGAAGGGCCTTGGATCGGCGAAGCAAATTCTGAAAATCAGAATTATACGCAATCGAAAGGTACGAAAAATGTGGCTGTCGCAAGAAAGCTATACTGAGAAGGTGCTCCAGCGATTCAATATGGACAAGTCAAAGCCTGTGAGCACACCATTGGTAAACCATCATAAATTAAGCACTTGTCAATATCCATCCTCAGATGACGAGAATAAATACATGACAGGTGTGCCGTACTCCTCAGCTATGGGAAGCCTGATATATGCCTCAGTGTGCACTAGATCGGATATAGCTCATGCTGTTGGGACAGTTAGCCATTTTTTATCCAATCCGGAGAAGGAGTACTGATTTGCAGTGAAGTGGATTTTGAGGTAAGTTCGAGAAACTTCCAAAAGGTGCCTGTGTCTTAGAAGCAATAAGCTCTCTAACGCTGATATGGCCAGCAATATAGACTCCCGCAAGTCTACTTCAGGTTACTTGGTAAAATTTGTGGGGGTTGCAATATCTTGGTAGTCCAAGTTGTAGAAGTGTGGCTCTATCCACTACTGAAGCGGAGTATATCGCAGTCACAGAGGCCTGCAAGGAAATGTTATGAATGAAGAAGTTCGTTCAAGAGTTGGGCATTGAATAGGAGAGATATGTGATACTCTATGATAGTCAGAGTGTCATTCATCTATGTAAGAACTTATCATTTCATTTCATATCAAAGTACATTGATGTGCGATATCACTAGGTAAGAGATATACTTGAGGATGGTCTACTGTCATTGGACAAGGTCAGCACTGAAGAGAACGGGGCAGACATGATAACAAAGATTCTACCAAAAGAGAAAAATGAGGCATACTGCAGGCTGGCCGGGATGATGGACTTAACTTCCTCACGGTCGTGAGGGGAAGTTTGTTAGGATCACTCCTGTGTAAAAGTCCGTAGGATTTGATCAGAGCACGAATGTGCTGAGAGGAAGAAATTCCAGTCAACGAATCAACTATTCCGGCTCGTTGACCGGAGCCAACTCTTTCGGCCAACTCATTCTATCAATATGTTGACCGTCATAAGTTGTAAGTCGTCTGAAGGAGCGGGATGGGCTACTTCGACCGGTCAATGATGTGGTTGACCGGCTAATTTGAAAAGATGGACAACCGAGTTGACATGCCATATTTGAAAGTTTTGAAAGACCGTCATACCCAAAAAGTGTACAGTTGACCTACTCTTCTGGGTGGTTGATGGAAGTCATTCTCGAGACTCCAAAGGTTGATCAGCTTACAGAAGCAGGCGTGCGCCGCCTGCTGCAAGACCAGGCATGCGCATACAGGCGGGCGTTGAAAGTTGAGCACCAACCACTGAGCTATGGTGATGGGCGTGTATATATGTATGTACACTTGATACATAGCAAGTTGCAGAAAAATAAGGAAAAGACACCAGCCAAGATTGAGTGAGAGTGTAACAGAGGAGAGAAAGAAAAGAAAGAGAGGCTGTGAAATAAACAAGTGTGAGAATCTTGATTACTTTACTCTGTTCTTATTTTCGCTTCCTATAACCTTCTCATATTTAGTGATTCTTAGTGGATTTAGTGTCCCGTGATTTTTTCCTTGATTCATAATGATTTTTCACGTAAAATTCGGTGTTTATTTTTCTTCTCTATTTTCTACTTCACAATGCTCATTGTGCCCTATTAGTTCGTCGTCCATTTCGGACAACAAATAAAAATTGCTCATATGATTTGATAAGTAGGCCGCCTGTTACCCGCCTACAATATAGAGAGTCTTGGGCTTGCAATTGCACAAAAAAACAACTAGAGTCGAGGAAAGTTCCTTCAATATTTGGTTAAAATTGAGCCGTTAGATTGGCTTGATTTTTTTGATTGGACATTTTATAGGATATAATCATGATAAATAAGTATTATAGGTGACTATTATAAAAATAAGATAAATTCTAATTATCTGTCAAGTCAGGCATAGTTATGTATAGAAATAATTGGCTGAGTCTAGATTACGTTTTTGTAAAATTTATTTTTTATTTTAAATAAATATCAAATGTATAAAAATTATATATATTTATGTACAATCACTAACTTTTTATATAAAATAATTTTAGGCAATAATTTTTAACTAAATATGATATTATAAATATATATTTTTTTAAATAAAAATATTTAAAAAATAAATAATATCTACTAAATATTTTTATTTTAATTTAGACAGATACAATTATAATTATTGACACGAATAGATAAATGTGACTTGACTTAATTGTTATATTTTTCCATCCAAACCTGACCTTTTGGGGTCAATATTGCTTTTACTAATAGAACATTTACTTGATAAAATGAGCTCCTTAAAAATGAATTATTCCTAGATATAAAATATTAACCTCACGTTTGGATGATGAGAATAAAATTTTTATTTTTATCTTAATCTTTCAGGAATATTAACCTCACGTTTGATTCTGTGATCAGGTCTTTTTTTGTTTAAAGCAATATTTGTTTTGAAGGAAAGGTGAGACGTATTAACTAGTTAGTCTCATATCGTATGATTTTATCTTTAAAAAAACATCTTAAGTGAAAAATAAAATATTTTTACTTATAAAAATAAAATTATTTCTCAACTTAACTAATATGAGATAACCTATCTTCATTATAAAAGTGCCATTAAAAAAGCGGTCATTTGCTATGTTTGGGATGGATTTATGAAAATAACATCATTATTAAGGTTTAAGCTTAGACCCATTTTTATTTAAATTATTATTTATTATGGAAAAAATAATAGACATTGATCCCATCTTATACGGCATTATCATAAAAAAAAGACACTTTAAATAAAAATCAAAGTCCTGCTTATAAATACAAAGTCGACTCACAACAACTACAATGGGGACAAAAGCTATGACTATTTCTTTTTATTTCCACGCACAAAGTAAGTAATAATTGACTTTTGGTAGAACCAGACAGATAAAAATTAAAAAAAAAAATGAAAGAAGAAAAATGAGTCCCAAAAGAGTCAAGAAATTCAACTCTACCAACCTAATGTTGTCGTTCATATTAAAAAAAAATACAATATTTCATAAATATGATATTACTTTAAGGTATTAATTAATTTTTAAAAGATATAGAATCATTACCTAATAATCAATCAAATTATGTAAATAGTTATTAAAAAAATACGTATAATAATTAATAAATATATTAAGAATTTAAAGTTACAAAAGATTTATATAAGACTTGAATAAGATCTGAAATTACTTAGAAAAAAATATTTACACCACAATGCAAATTTGACTAATATAGAAGTGATAAAAAAAAACCTTATTTTAATTATAAATTAAGAATATAATGCTAGAATTTTAAAATTAAATTGATCAGTATAATGTAAAACTTAGCATGAATTGATACTCTTATTAAATGTCATGAATTCGAGGCACAGTATTAAATAATAGGATGGGAATAATTGCCAGAGGATGTCTACTCATATTTCAATGTAATTTGGTACGATTGGACTAGTTTGATAGGGCTATCTTTTCATATTATCAGCAATTATTAACCTTATTTAAGTAGGTGTTTACTATTTAGGCCTAGTTGTGAGTTGCTTTTATCAATCTAATTATCAATAGCCTCCATCGTTTATAATTCAAAGTTAATTTCATTGTCGATGGCCCATTTGAAATTGAGTTCTCTACCAAGTGATTCAACATTCCACTTTGGAAATGCTCTCATTTTGAACAATTTAAATAACATATAGAGAGTTTTAAATTCAACAAGTAAAACCTGCCCAACCAACCAAATTTGGAGAAGTGAAAAATCAAAAATCAAAATAATAAGAAAATTTTAGTTAGGTCAAATTTTATAATATTGATATCAAATCTCTGTCTTTGCTTTGTAAATATTTCATTGCTAAGAAGTTTTTAATAAAATGAGTAGTCTTTTTATCGCTTGTAGGTTAGGCCTTATCAAAAATGTGTTTATTATGATTTTTTTAAATGTAATATATTGTGTTTATAAGAAAAAATTTAAATACTAAATATTTAAAGAATCTCTTTTTTTTATCTTATCGCGACCTAATCGATCATCATGTTCTAATTTTTGTATGGCCACAATAACCCAATTTTGCTATAAATTTATTCAAGATTTATTCGGTAGCTTCACACTTAAAAGAATACATGTTGAATATATCTCATAAAATACACAACGCAAAAAAAAAAAGAAAAAAGAAAAAGAGAAGGGCAAGGAGATATACTACAGCACAACAGACTATATTGACAAATTCATCGGGGCAAATTATAATAAAATATATGAGTAATTAATATATAATGATTTTAGAGGCACAAACTCATAAACTAACAAGTGAATTTATAAGAGTGGACGACCATGATCCTCAACTATATAATAGTTTCTCCTCAAGGCACAAATTATAAGCATTATTGATTCTCAAATGCTAATGTTTAATTTAGGAATGAATGTATTACTATGATAATTTGATTATTTTTAATCAACTTATTTAGAATATAAATTTATACTCAAAATTTCATTTGGCCTTAAAAATATGTTATTTTCTTTATATAACCAAATAATTTCATTAGTTTACACAAAATAAAACAAAAGAGATAAACCTATAAAATTTAGAATGAGATACATATATGAAGAAATTTAATTTTTTTTCAATATTAGATTAATATTGCAGCCATCGAAAATAGAAGCATTTGAGGATTTATTGGATTTATCTCATGCTTTAAATGTTTATTTTCCTCAAAAAAAAATTAAAAAAAAGGTGTTTTCAGGCTTGCTTAGTATCAATAAAATAATTTAGGTGATAGATTGAAAGTATCATCAGCATCTGATCATGCTTGCGTAACACGAGAATATTACATTGTTTAATCTCCATTTCTTTCTGAGCTTGCCTCAGAAACGCTTTAAGTAATTGGTGCTAACTTTTTCTACTCAATCTTTTTATTTTTTATTTACAATGTTAACAATTAACAGTAACAAAATAGATGTGATTTAAATATTGATACATCATGAATTTAAATTTTAAACTGATTTAGATCAAATAGTTCGTTTAATTTCGACTTCATCCATTAAGTTTCGGATCTTATACACCACAACTTCAAATAAGAAGTTAGGTGACGGCAAGATGTGGTTCCATCGAAAATATTCCAATGCTCAAATCAATAAATAATCTTCAAAGAGAGAAAGGTGGATGTAGAGAATACAATATGAATGCGAGGTGAGTGTTTGTGGATGTGGGAATGCTCTCGCAAATAAAGAGGCTTTTGGTACATGTGAAGAGCAAATTCTCCAAGTATTGAGTTCATTGAGAACTAATAGCAGAGAAAGAGAGAGCGTCGGGATGCTCGAGTAATTAAGAGCTTGAGAGCGTTGTAGTTGCTTTAGAGCTTTTGTGTGTAAGAGAAGGTGATGCAATTGAATGGTGCTTCCATGGCCTTTTATAGCCATGACCCTAGGCTATTTTTCTTGTACAGATAAGTTTGATGCCCGCGGTCTATTGGGCATCATTATCTTTTCTGGTATAAGCGCCTTTCTAACTGTAATGATCAAAGGGCCTGATTTTCTTCATTTTGCGTTCTGTAATCGTTAGGATTTTCAGCAGACAGTACGTAAATTCTGGCGCATTCCTTCCGAGATGTACAGTGATTTTGGAGGTGACCGTTACAGTAAAATTAGCCTTCTTTGGATATGCGCGAAATTTGGGCAGATAACTGTTATGGCTTGAGAGCGGACACGTAGACTAATTTGGGCTTGGGCTGCGTGAGTCCTGATCCTCAACCGGTCTACTGGCTACTTTTTCGGTCAATGAAAGCATTGACTTTCCTGAACTATTGAAAAAGGACTTTTTGTCATAAATTGTACAATCAAGTTTCGAACCCGGTAAAAATAGTCAAAGTAGTAAAAGTTAAATATTCAATACACGTAAAGAATATTTATTTCTAGATGCTAATGATAAGGACAAGCATGCAAAATATAAACGAGTATAAATAATAATAATAAGACACAATTTTTGATAACGAAGAAAAAATTCGATACTCACAGTAATCGAGAAAAATTCTTCGGATTTCAACGGCCAGGAAAGAAATGCACTATAAAAATCAACTTACAGATCGGTGGTAACGACGCCGCTAACCTAGTCGACTTACTTCCGTCTTGTGATTCATACCAATGAACTCTGAAAAGGCACGTTTTGTGCTAACGTGTTTCGACCCCGTTAAAAGTATAGCGGAAGCAGTGAATAATAATAAATATCTAGTACACGTAAAAGATATTTAATACTAGATGTTAACAAGTTTAACAATCATGCACGATATAAGTACTTATAAGCAATAAAGATAAAGACTCAATTTTTTGGTGACGAAGTGAAAACTCGATACCTACGGTATCGAGAAAAATAGTACGGGCTTCAACGGCCAGGGAAGCAATGCACTATGAAAATCAACTTACAGACCGGGTGGTAATGACGCGCTAACCTAGCCGACTTACCCCCGTCACGTGATCCCTACCAAGGAACTCCTTGGATTTGCTCGTGGCAACGGAACCGGACTCCTTCCTGTCTTCACGTCAATCTTCCCTCGAACCACTTGAATTTCCAATCACGAACGAGTCTCCTTCTTCACGAATCAACGTCTCCAAACGTAGGTAGAAGAATGAAAGTTTGAATGGAAAAAGAAAAGGAAAAATGGTGAGAAAACTCCTTAGATCATGAAGCTCAAAGATGTGTCTTTTGGTTTTCTCAAGAGAAGCTAAATCAATGAAGCATGTAAGGCTTTCTTCTCAAGTTTAATAGCTTTACCAGATGTAAACAAAGGCTGTGGCGTGCTTAGGGTTTCAAGAAAATAAGGTATGAATTTATAGTGGAGCCAAAAACGCGTTCAAAAAATCTACCAGTTGCACCGGCGCTCGAGCGCGCGGCGGGCGACCGTAGGGTTTTGTGAGAAACCCTGCGGGCGCTCGAGCGGACGGAGGGTGAGCAGCGAGTGGGCGACCTACTGGATTTTCGGCTCGAGCGGCTAGCGAGCGAAAGGCGAGCGGCCACCCTACTGGTTTTTGCGCTCGAGCGGGAATCGAGCTCATGGCGAGCGGGCAGTCTTTGGATGGGCTCGAGCGACTGGAGGGCGGACCGAACGGATTTTAACCCAACATCAATACAATAATACATATGGTCACGGAATATGTAAATTAGACAAAAGTCTCTAACAATCTCCCCCTTTGACAATTTCGTGACAAAACTCATAAAATAAAGAAATACAAGAGAATCACGGGTTCAGACATCACTGAGATAAAGCCCATGTACATAAAAACCTACGCCTAGTGATACACAAAAAAAATAAATAGCTATACGAGAACTGCTGAGGCGATCGGATGAAAACTTGCATTGACAGTCTGTGAAACTTCAGATGCCTGGTCAAGCAAGGTTAGTACCAACAAGGTAAAAAATAATAATAACAACACAACAGCATGCATGGTACATACATCAATATCACATACAACAATTCTCCCCCTAACTAAAATAATCAATACTCCCCTAACAAGTAATAATAAACTGAAATAATCATGAAAATAACAAAAAAAACTCCCCCAAAATAAGCAGACTCCGCTCCGTCTCCCCTAAGCTCCCCCTATCAAAGTGAATCAAGTCTCCCCCTTTTTGTCACGAATGGCCAAGGGGTAATGTAGCTCACATTTCTTAACCCAAATTTGTCTCACTGAATATACTTTTGCATTCAAACTTGTAACTTGAGCATCCAAATGTTGAAGGTGATCAACAAGTTTATTCATGTTTAGCCCTGGTTTTTGGTTGTGCAAAAGATTCATGGTGTAGCACCGTGGACGAATGTGACCAACTTTCCCACATGCATGACAGGTAGGCACAAACTTAGGGGTAGAAGAAGTGTTCATAGCCTTGTGATTACCTAGATTAGTTGAGCCAAATCTGTTGTTCACACGTTGAGGCACGGCCTTGATGACTTTGGGTGTGTAGGCATATTTGTGTGAAATTTTCGTGGCGGAAATAAACACAGTTTTAGGTTTCATATCAGTTTGTACAAAATTCGTAACATACCCCAAACCCTGTTTATTTTCACCAATTTTTCCCAACCCGAGCATATGATCTAATTTTGTAGACCAATTTAAGAATTGTTTCAAATTTTTTCGAGAGACCTCAAGTTCAGATTCTAAAGTTGTTATTTGCTTAGTAAATGAGACTTTCAGATTCTCAATTTCTTGAGTTTTAGAATCTAACTCGGATTGAAGAGATACATTTTCTTTTTCCAAATCTATGATCCTACCATTTAGGGTTCTATTTAATTTCTTTACTTTCAAACATTTCCTAAACAGTTTATCATATGCTTCTTGAAGGCCATCAAATTCAGCTTCTAACTCGACCTCAGAGTCATCAGATTGATTGATATTCTCTAAGGCATTGTCACACATTGAGGTCATAAAGGCCATGTACTTGACAGGGCCATCGTCAGAATATTTTTCACCCTCTTCTTCTTCGTCATCACTTAGGGTCACATTAGCTTTAAAGGCTTGACCTTATTGGCGTTTAAGGTTTGGGCATTCAGCCCAATAGTGGCCAAAATCTTTACATTCATGACATTGAACTCCTTGAGTCGATTTTGATTTGTAGTCCTTGAGTTCACGTCGGTCTTTCTTCTCAGTTTTCGGTGAGTGTTTTAAGTCCACATCCTGTTTGTTTGATGAAGATTTATTTTTCCTTAAAAACTTTTTGAAGTTCTTAACAAATAATGCAAAGTCGTCATCACTACACGATTCTTCATCGAAATTCCGGTTTTGCTCTTCCCTACTTGATTTGAGAGCAAGTGATTTATTCTTCTTGGATTGTGGCAATGTGTGCTCATAAGTTTGTAGGGACCCTACAAGTTCTTCGATTTTTAATTTGTCTAAATCTTTGCTCTCTTCAATCGCCGTCACTTTGGGTCTAAATCGTTCAGGCAACGATCGTAGAACCTTTCTAACAACTCTATTTTTTCGGATTCGTTCTCCTAAATTGAACGTGAAGTTTACAATATCATTTAATTGGGCATAGAATTCATCAAATGTCTCATCATCTTTCATTCTTATTTCTTTGAATCTAGTGGTGAGCATTTGTAATTTTAAATTTTTAACTAGTTTAGTTCCTTCATGAGTGATTTCTAAAATGTCTCATGCATCTTTAGACGTCTCACACATTGAGATTCGTTTAAACTCATCGGGAGACACAGCCATAAAAATAGCATGTAACCCCTTACTATTCCAATTACATGCATCAAGTTCTTCTTTCGTCCATGAAGATAGGGCTTTTGGTTCGTTGCCCGAGGAACTAGTGGGTGGGGTCCACCCAACTTGGGTACGTGCCCAAACACGCTCATCTAAAGATTTTAGGAAGGCTCTCATCCGGACCTTCCAATAGGCATAGTTACTCCCATCAAAGAAGGGAGGAACAGAGAGCGATCCACTCGTATACATCTAGATCGGGGGTCGCGGATCGGGTTAAGTCTCTGATACCAATTGAAAAAGCACGTTTTGTGCTAACGTGTTTCGACCCCATTAAAAGTATAGCGGAAGCAGTGAATAATAATAAATATCTAATACACGTAAAAGATATTTAATACTAGATGTTAACAAGTTTAACAATCATGCACGATATAAGTACTTATAAGCAATAAAGATAAAGACTCAATTTTTTGGTGACGAAGTAAAAACTCGATACCCACAATATCAAGAAAAACACTCCGGGCTTCAATGGCCAGGGAAGCAATGCACTATAAAAATCAACTTACAGACCGGGTGGTAACGACGCGCTAACCTAGCCGACTTACCCTCGTCACGTGATCCCTACCAAGGAACTCCTTGGATTTGCCCGCGGCAACGGAACCGGACTCCTTCCGGTCTTCACGTCAATCTTCCCTCGAACCACTTGAATTTCCAATCACGAATTAGTCTCCTTCTTCACGAACCCACGTCTCGAAACGTAGGTAGAAGAATGAAAGTTTGAATGGAAAAAGAAAAAGAAAAATGGTGAGAAAACTCCTTAGATCATGAAGCTCAAAAATGTGTCTTTTGGTTTTCTCAAGAGAAGCTAAATCAATGAAGCATGTAAGGCTTTCTTCTCAAGTTTAATGGCTTCACCAGATGTAAACAAAGGCTGTGGCGTGCTTAGGGTTTCAAGAAAATAAGGTATGAATTTATAGTGGAGCCAAAAGCGCGTTCAAAAAATCTGCCCGTTGCACTGGCGCTCGGGCGGGGCTCGAGCGCACGGCGGTCGGCCGTAGGGTTTCGTGAGAAACCTGCGGGGCGCTCGAGCCTACGGAGGGCAGGCAGCGAGCGGGCGACCTACTGGATTTTCGGCTTGAGCGGCTAGCGAGCGAAAGGCAAGCGGCCACAATACTACTTTTTGCGCTCGAGCAGGAAATAGCTCATGGAGAGCGGGCAGTCTTTGGATGGGCTCGAGCGACTGGAGGGCAGACCGAACGGATTTTAACCCGACAACCCACAGCCCAACATCAATACAATAATACATATGGTCACGGAATATACAAATTAGACAAAAGTCTCTAACAAACTCCTTGGATTTGTCTACGGCAACGGAATCGGACACCTTCGGTCTTCACGTCAATTTTTTCTCTTTAGCCACTTGAATTGCTGAATACGATCGGGTCTCCTTCTTCAACGAACCAACGTCTTCAACGAAGGTAGAATAATGAAAGTGTTTAAATGGTTAAGAGAAAGTAAAGAGAAAACTTATTAGAACATGAAACTCAAGATTTTAACTTTTTGTTTTCTCAAAGAGAGCAAGACCAATGGAGTATACTCAAGTGGGGCACAAAATTGATCTGCCAAGAGTCCTCAGGTTTTAAAATTATAAGCCAAGTATTTATAGAGGGCGCAAAAATCGCATTTAAAAAGTAGCCCATTGCCGCGACGCTCAAGCGCGGAGGTGGCGAACAGTGAGCGGGCCCTTTCTGGATTTTGCGCTCGAACGCATGGCGAGCGCACAGCAAGTGCAATGTTTTGGGTTTTTGGGGTCGAACGAGTAGAGAGCGCACGGAGAGTGTGGGGTTTCGGGATTTTAAGCTCGAGCGGCTGAAGAGCACATGGCAGGCATGGTATCCATAGAAGTCGAAACGGATAGCAACGGATGTATGTTGATGCAGTACTTCGACAATTCATAATCCGATATCGATATAATATTATATATTGTCACGGAATGTACGAATCATAATAATGACTCTAACAACTTTAATGGGCCGTCCTAATCTTAGGCCTTTACTTGCTCATTAGCCTGTCGTCCGATTAATAATAGCGTTGACCATCCAGGCGGAAATGAACCGTTGAGAATTTGAGCGGTTTCCTCCTTTGTGAACCAACCCGTTACTAGCGTCCCCATCAAATATATGAAATTATAAGTTCATAGAAATTAAATATTAACTATACTATCCTAATTCTCTTTCCAAACAACTATTTTAATCTCATCAATATTACCTACTTAGTTATTCCGGCAAATGGATTGAAGGGAGATTCATCTCTTTTGAGAGCTAGCGACACTTATTTTTCTAATATTGATCGTCTATTTTTAACTAAGTGATTATAATCTAATTATTTAAAAATAATTAATTTTTATATTGTTTTAATCATTTAAAATTAGTTAAATTATAATTATTTATTTAAAAATAAATAATTAAAATATAAAGAACGAATATATCTAAATATTATACCGAATATCACGGCTTGAAGAGCAAATTGACCACTGGCGTCTCAATAACATATAGCTTATTTAAATTACCAACATATATATAAATATATTAATAAAATAAGTCTCAAACATGAACATTTAGGTTTATCATTATGTAGCTCATGCACTCTTAAATAAGATTCGAAAATTTCATGACTTAATTAGCAACAAATGAAAATTAATTTGTACGAAGTTCTTCAACTTTTTTTTCTAACGTTATTAATGTATAATAAGGCTGAAATTAAAATCTCAAAACGAGGGCTAATAGAACGATATGAAAATGGGGATGAATTTTATTTAATTTTTAAATCACAGCCACGCTAAAGTTAATTTTGTAATTCCCATGAATACTATCATATAATTCCATTTAGTAGATCTTCTCTCTTTTTGATTTTGGCCATTTTTGTTTAGATAGGCTGTCCTTGTTATGCTTTTTATATGCGTGGCATAAGCAAGCACACAGAGCTTCCGCAAATCGAGTATGATATGATTAGAACCACTAAGAATTAAAGCCAGTGGTGGATTTCAAGTTGAAAGATTAAAGACAACATAACCATAATTACTTTGTTGGCTTAAAGTCCGATCAATTAATTTAAAATAATGCCGACACTATAGAGTGAATTTTATGTCCAAAATGTCGGTCCCATTGCAGATAACAAGAGCTAAAACATCTCCTAATAAATTTCTATTCTGCTTAGGCTATCGGCTACAATCAGAAACCCGTATCTTTAGAAAATAAGTAGATTTAACTTTTTAAAATTATAACTGTTTAATATTGATTAAATAATTGTATTATTTTTATAAAAAAAAGAATAGTTACTTAATTTTTTTAAAAAAAAAAATTAATCTTTTAATATTAATCGAACGGTTATGATCGATAGGGGTTAAATTAACCTCTTTTTTAAGGAGATAGGAACCCCAAATTTGTTGCCAACCACCCCATCTTTATCAATTACGGCCAGCTCTGGCTAATTAATACAGGAGAAAATATAGATCCAGATAAAGTAATACTAATTTTGTTTGCAATACCCTTCATAATGCTAAGTGTCACACCATTTAAAAAGGATAATATGTACGTCAGAATTAGCTGGAAGGTTTATTAAAGTTTGAGTAATTAAGCACTAGCGGTAGCTATTATACGATTGTCAATTGGCCTGATTTTCTAATAAAAGCTCTGCTAATAATTCGTGATTAGCCTTTTGCAACTTGATTTAAGTACAGATGTCCTAATTAAAGAGGGTAGGTGGAAAAGTTGTTCACATTTTCTATTCAAAATGTGAATAGAGAAAGGGGATCAACAAATTAAGTAGGTATGTTTTTATTAATTTATATTTATTTATGATATATTTTAAATTATATGTGTTTAATCAATTATTTTTATATATATTATTTTAAAATTTTGAAGACTGTTTATAGCACAAGACTTTTCTAATAAAGCTGCATTAATACAAATTAAACATGGAAATTCATACACAACCATAAAACAACATTTTTTTATTTATTAATATATAGGATAAGTACATTAATTTTAATGTTCAAATGTTTTCATTTGTGCAGGATAACACTTCAATTTTGTCCAATATATACTTGTCAATTTACAAATAACGATCATTAAAATAGCAAATTCTGAGTATCACCTTCGTATACAGAGGTTGAAACCTCAATTTTCTGCTACTTATACAACACATAAATAAAAACTTTATAAAGAAAAATGAAGGGGGAAAAAACTAGATTCAACCAGATATTATTTACTGCATATATTACTGTTTGTTTTCTAATTATTGCTATTAATTTTTTGCTGATATTTAGTGCTTGCATTGCTTATCGGCCAGTTCTGTTGAGCTCAAAGTGTTGACGGCTTCAAATTCATTGAAGCGATCAAAGCCAAAATCTTGAATCCCAAAATCCTGGCAATCCAATAGCCATAAAGAATTCTCCTCCTCCCAAGCAGCTGGCAGGCCAGCGACGTCGAAGAGGTTCCCATGATCAGCTGCAGGCAACTTCCATGGCGAATCATCCAGCTGCGGCTGATCGTCGCCCCATAAGCACTTCATCAACTCATCATCATTGCAAATGCTATCGATCAAGCACGACTGATCATCATCGCCGGCACTCAAGCTGTTCTCAGCTGACGGAGGGCTATTCGAGCAATTAACGCTGTCGTCTGATGAATCAAATGTTTCTGAAGATTTTTGTACTTGAATAATGTTGTTCTCTGCAGCCGGTTCCACGTAACTGGAGGTTCTATCTGCAATCCTTGACGACGATTCTTTCTGATGATCAGTAGCCGCTTGTATGTTTAAGGGTTCATGAGTGACGGGATCAATGCCCATCTTGATAAGCTTTTTCTTGATATAAGTGTTCCAGTGATTTTTTATCTCATTATCTGTCCTCCCAGGCAACCTTGCAGCAATTTTGGACCATCTGTCATTAACAGGTAGAAAAGCAACACCATTAGTACATATTCATATATATGCCACAACTTCTGAATTCCAATTTTTTAAAGAAATAAAAGCGATTTTACTACATTATTTATAATTTTTTGTTCAATTTGAAAGAAATAGAAGTGATTTTTTGTTCATCTGAGTCAGAGCGTCGCTTATCTTGCACTCAACTGCCGCATCGCTATGAAAAAGTAAAGGAGAGGAAGCAGGCGAGCATTCGCTTTCAGTGGAGCGAATATGCTAGAAGAACGGATAAGTTGTTGTTTTCTTTTTCTTTTTTTCTTCTAAATACGGGACTTATCATATGAAGAGAGCATTGAAGCAGTAGGGCATATTTTAGCAAGTTAATTACTCTGCTTAATCCAATATATTAGTAGCTTATGAGATTTCTTGATTATGTTACAAATGCATAGTGCTTTATGGTGTTGTGATAATTTCACAACTATCTTAATAAATATCAAAAAAGAGATCATTTAAATTGCTTTGACTTTATATCTTATAAATGCAATGACATCATATGCTTTGAATGTATATAATTTCATGACTTTTTACATCATATTGTATCTATTTTTAAAAAAATAAATACAACTTAAATTTTTTTTTAAAAAAAAAGATATTAACCATTCAATATTAATTAGATAATTATAATTAAAAATGACTAAATTATCTCTATCTTTTAAAAAAAAAAAAATCCAACCCCATTACATTTAACTTGGATGGCCTAATTAAGAAAACTATGACCTCATGCATTGGATAGGGAAAAAAAAAGGGAATAATCTGTGAAAAACAAAAGGGTTAGTATGTCATTAGGTATTCTCAGACACAGTAAAACATTTTCATTCTTTGTAACATAAATTGAGTTACATTGCCAAAAGGATTTTAAGTTAAAAAAATGATCGTTATATTCTTTGAGTTGTCACTACTAAAAGAACATATTTGCGTGTAAGGTACGTACCTGTTTCCAAGGCGGGCATGGAGTTCGATGACCAGTTGTTCTTCAGCGTCGGTGAGGAGGCCCCTCTTCACGTCCGGGCGGAGGTAGTTAGTCCAGCGGAGGCGGCAGCTCTTGCCGCAGCGGCGGAGTCCCGCGAGCTTAGGCAACGACCTCCAACAGCAATGTCCATTTGTAAGGATAAAGCTGATGAGCTTCTTGTCCTCGTCCATCGTCCACGGCCCTTTCTTCACCCTCTGTTTGTCACAGCACGGCTGTCTCCCCATAGCTAGCTAATTGCTTGGCACAGGCCGTAATATCTCTAAAAAAACCCCTCTCAAGCCGCACCCTTTCTCCCTCTCGCAGTGCTCTTATATATATACATGTATTTATAATTATATTTATTTTTCTCAGGGAGAGAAAACAAAGAGGGCCCGCCATTGGTGCACGAAAGGTGCTTGGGAACTACACAATCCCACTCCTGTGATTGCACTCCTACGCAACCATGACGTCATCCGCTTCGTCATCACGAAGTCCATGCGTCTGTATTAAGGATTGGATATGAATTATAATACCGTATGCAGTTTGCCTTACGTATTGTAATGTTGTTTAATTACAACCGTGGATTCTGCTTTTTCGAAATCTAATGCCTGTCGGCGGATCATCATAATTCACAACCCCCAATCCCTGCTAGGGGGAAGAGATGCTATTTCACAAAACAGTATTTTTGTTTTTGTTTTTTAATATTTAAAAATTTTAAAAATAAAGTGAAGATACTGTTTCGTGAAACAATATCTCCCATTCATCTCTACTGTAAACATTTTATCCTATTCTCAAGAAATATGACTTAGTTCATGTATTTTGGGTCCATATCATTTCACTTTGATTTTATATTAACGTTGTGATTTTGGTTGGTTTTGTAGATAATAAATTATGCATCAAGATAGATAACTATATTAGTTGTTCTTTATATCAGCTTTTAGGTATATGGTGAAGTTCTAAATTGATTATAGTTTGATTAAATCAATATATTTGATCGAACCTTAATAGGTATAGTTCTTTTTAATATCACAAGTGTACGAGGGTTCAGCATAATTTTTTTATTAAGTCAGGTATTACATTCACAAGTGGTCAATTTTCTACGCGAAACTTATAAAATGTTGAATTGGTGAGAATTAAGATGGCCGTAACAATTATGGTTTAACCACAAATTAGTTAAAAGATATAAAATATTAAATAATAAAATTAAAAATTATGAACAATTAAAATGCTTATGGAGGTTATACCATCCGATAGCAGTAGAAATTAAAGTGTAGAAATATAAAAAATAAAAAAGAGACGAAGGCTCGACTATCCAATATTCAGAAGAAAAAAATAAATAAATAAAATACGATAATTAAATAATATAAATATAAAATTATAAGAATAGCAGTGATTCAACTATCTAAGGCTGAGAAAAATAAAAGATAGAAAATAAAGTGTAGGAAATTAAATAATAAAAATATAAACTTTTTTATGTTAGATATTTGCTAGTTACGAAAGTTAGTTGTAACGTATTAATTTTTGTAACGTAACGTAAAATTATAAGATTTTGATATCAACCCGAAATTAAACCAATTAGTGAAAATAAAAAACGAATGATTCAATACTGTTGGGCCCCAGTATAAATGCCCACAAAAGCACGGCCCAAAAAAAGGCCCAAACGGGAGGCCCAAAGTAAAGGCCAATAGCCCGAAAACCAAGATCACAGCAGAAGCCCAAGAAGTCCTGTCTACTAATAAGGAAGCTCGAGGACAACGCTAGCGACACCCAAGTGCACAGACACGGAAAAGACCGAAAATTCTGGAAGCCCTACTAAGTCTCAGAATCGCCCGAAAGGTCAAGAAGGGGGTCCCGGACTTTCCCCAGAAGACCCTCCAAGAGCCGCCTCCTCTAACGAGTCCGCCAGCTTACGAGGAGGCCCACTTAGGGACGAGGACTACTCTATGCTCGGTCAAGGATGCCAACTAAACAATTTCACCGATTTCTAAGGAAACCTGCAACCACTGCCAGTCACCGTCTCAACAGGGCACGCCTAGTCAAATCAAGACTGACACACCTAAGCCTGCCAGCGGCGCTAGCCGCGTGTCTTACCGCGCACATCAGCAGTATTAATGAGGTCAGTGGGACACTGCACAGCATTTGGGCCGTCCGATGGCTGCCACGTGTCTCCTCCCCAAGGGACCCAGCAAGGTCCCTTTCTAAAGAGACCGGACTCTTTCTCCCCAAAAAGGCAAAGTAAAGAGATCCTCGACAAGGGTAGCAAAGACTCCCAGCGAGCATAGCCTTCTAAGAGAGAAAACACAAAATAACCGACAATGAAGGGATTAACCCAAAGACTTGTATTTTGTAAAGACTTCAACCCAAATAGTGAAGCATTTTCTAGGCCCTGAGCCTCGTGGTTTTTCCTCCCCATTCAAGAGGAGGTTTTCCACGTAAAAGATCCGGTCTCAATCTTTCTCTCATATCCAACACCACACTTACTTATGTTGCCTAGAAACCACCGATCCGACTGGACCCCGTGGATCCAGAACGTAACATTGGCGCCGTCTGTGGGAACGAAAAGCAGACAGAAGCACACGAACTTTCCCCCTCAAAGAACAACCAACGCCCTGAAGATGATCAGCAGGCAAGATAGTACGTCCACCCGGGAAGAGGAGCGCTACGACAGGTGCCTCCCATCGGGTGGCAGAGTGAGTGGCGGCCCTGGCACTAGCGTTCGCAAGCTAGTGCAGAAGATGGACAACCTCACAAGAGCCATCCGCACCTTCCGAGAGAAGGTGGACAGGCAATTTAGGGGCCCGCGCCCCGAAAGTCCTCGTCTAGCAGCACCCCAGAGGCAACACTCGGCGCGGACTCCTGGCGAGTTGAGGGATTACCTCAACAGAAAAAAGTCCATGAGCCAAGCCCCAACGAAAAAAGGGCTCAAAAGGCTCTGGAAGACGGTCTTCCGGCCCAAACCCGGAGAAACAAGCCAGCGGGAGGACGAGAAGACCCCCAACCCCCGAGGACAGGGGAAGGAAAAAGGAGGGCGAGCGCCCAGCTGAAGATCCAAGCGCCGTCCGGGCAAGATGGGCCCGAACGGATGGTCCTTAGAGGAGAGCGGCCATCCAGCCCGCTGGCCTTCACCGACTCCATCACCAACATCCTGAGGCAGATCAGGGACTAGGAGTTCCTAAGATGGCCAAAGGCGTTGAAGAACCCAGAGGGAGGCGACCAGTGGGAGTACTGCCACTACCACTGCAGCCGCGGCCACGACACCGAAGACTGTCAGAAGCTCCATGCAGAAATCGAGTGGCTCGCGATGGAGGGCTATCTCGACCGCTTTTTGCCACGACCCGGGCGCACCCGGTCGCGCCGCTCAAAGGGTAAGGCCATAATGGGCACGGAACACGCCTGACCACCCGCTGAGGGCGCCAATATCGGTGAGGCCAGCCCCAAATGTAGCTGTCGCAAGGACCAAGGAGACGGCAGAAGAGGAGCATAAAGGCCCAAGCGCGCGGACTGCTAAAAAAAAAACGAGTAAGAGAAGGCCCTGGAGGCTAGTGTAAAATATGTACATCAATGAAAACATCCTTTCATTACGCCTATTCTGAAGCATTCTCATGCTCTCTCACCAACAATAAAGTGACTCGCAACACCAACCAAAACTCGGGCGCCAACCCGAGCGGCCCCAACGGTCGGACCCTAACGGTCAGGCAACAAAGACTCGGTGCCAACTGAGCTGCCCCAGAGGTAGACCCTAGTGGTCAGGCAACAAAAACTCGGGCGCCAACCCAAGCGGCCCCAGCGGTCGGGCCCTAGCAGTCAGGAAACAAAGACTCGGCGCCAACCGAGCAGCCCCAGAGGCAGACCCTAGTGGTCAGGCAACAAAAACTCGGGCGCCAACCCGAGCGGCCCCAACGGTTGGACCCTAGCGGTCAGGCAACAAAGACTCGGCGCCAACCGAGCAGCCCTAGAGGCGGACCTCAGAGGTCAGGCAACAAAAACTCGGCTATGACTGACCGGTTTTAGAGGCCGGGCCCCAGAGGTCTAAAACTCAAAAAACTCGGCTGTGACTGAGCGGTTCTAAAGGCCAGGCCCCAGAGGTCAAAACTCAAAAAACTCGGCTGTGACCAAGCGGTCCCAAAGGCCGGGCAAGAAAAATAAAGCCAAAGGGTTAAAAGCTAGAAGTCCCCAAGAGGACCGCGTGCCCAAATCCAAGAGGTTAAAGGGTCGAGCACCTGAAAGAGATCACGCACTCAACACTAAGGCATTAAGGTGCCGTACAGCGCGCCGCAAAAAAAAAAGAAGAAGACACGCCTACGCAAATAAGACAAAAGAAACGTCCGAAGCTCTGATGCAAAAAAGGACAAGTCTTATTCATAAAAATGAATTTGTATACAAGTGTAACAAAACAAGAAAAGAAACAACGTATCAAGGGAGCGCCCCTCAGTTCCCTTCTTGAGCCTCTTGGGCTCCTGAAGACCCCGCCTGGTCCACCAGAGCTGCCTCCTCGGGCGTAAGAGGTTCATCATCAGGCCCTGCCCGAGGAGGTCCAGGGAAAGGCCGATCAGCAACGCCGTATAAGTCTTCTACGTTCAAGGCGCTGGCGTTCCTGGGATTGAGAACGGCTACAGGAAATTACGGACGGACCAGTCGCGCAACCCGGCGGCACATACGAATGCCGTCCCAAAACTTGCCCTCCAACACTGGAGCCATCTCAGCAATCTGCACAGACGTCCTCAACCTCTCTTCCTGGCGAAGGATCCGATCCTGAAGGAGGACCTGCCGAAGCTGACAGAAGCTTGACAATGTCCTCTAGAGAAGCAATCTTCTCCTTAGCTTCAGCCAGCTCCGCTTCCGCTCGCTGCGCGACCTCATGGGCGGCCCTCGAAGACCCCATTTCCAGACGGGATTGGGCGATCACTCCCACCAGTCCACTGAGGCCCCTAATCAGGCCCTGGAGCTGTAGCAGAAAGGTTCGTCAAAATACGAAGAGATGGGGACAAGGCAAGAAAGGAAGCAGAGGATTACCTTAGAAATGAGAGGATCATCCCCTATGCCACACTCCCCATGGATCTCTGACTCTTGAAGACCACTCCTAGGCCCCGCGGGCGCCGCCTCAAATGCGGACTCGGCGGCTATAAGAGGCGCCGATGAGCCCGCCTCAAAATCAGCGTCTCCAAAAAACTCGGACGACCGCTTGGCATCAACCACAGTAGGACGCTCAAAAGGATCAGGGGGCATGAGCTCATCGACACTTAGGTCCTCGACTTCCACGACCTCTCGGACCGTCTCAGAGTCCACCATGACCTCCCGCCTCCTATGTCCTCGGAAGGGTGATCAATCTGTCCCGAGACGTTACTAGGCAGATCAGCGGGAGCTCCGAAGACGAGATCATCACTAGGGGGCTGGACGTCCGAGAGCTCCGCAATCTGGACGGGCACCTCTACGGGTGCAGCAAGAGGATTAGCAGTGGAAGTGAAGACGAGACCTTCAGATCTCGAGGGCCCCAGAAGAGAGACTCCAATCCTCGGCCTCTTAATCAGAGGGACATCATCGTCATCGTCGTCACAAAGGGGTTGGACGTCCGAAAGCTCTGCGATATGCACAATGGCTCCTGAAGACTCGGCAAGATTAGCAGTGGAAGTGAAGGCGAGACCTCCAGACCCTGAGGACTCAGGCATGGAACCAGTCCCCGACCTCTTAAGCAGAGGAGCAGCCACGTCATCGTCGCTCAAATCATCGATGTCAAAACATCATCGTCGTCACCGGAAGAGGGCTCAGCAATGGGACCCCCAATCCTCAGTGTCTCAGCTCTCATCCTCGGTCTCTCCTTGGCCTTTACGGGAGGAGCTGCGCCGGAAGCCTCATCCTGTGGTCCCCATTTGGCTTCCTTGAATTTCTCAGGAGACAGCCAGATGTTGCGCTTGTTCAGGTGGAAGGTCCACAGATTGGCCAGCACCAAGTTCGTGTACACCTTCACATTCTCCATGTCCTCCCTCGAAGGGTCAGAGCTGTACTGGCAAGCCACTTTCCCCCACTTGAAAGGGATGGCCTAGTGCTCATCGATGTCAAAAACATCATTGTCGTCACTGGAGGAGGGCTCAGCAACGGGACCCCCAATCCTCAGTGTCCCAGCTCTCATCCTCGGTCTCTCCTTGGCCTTTACGGGAGGAGCTGCGCCGGAAGCCTCATCCTATGGTCCCCACTTGGCTTCCTTGAATTTCTCAGGAGACAGCCAGATGTTGCACTTGTTCAGGTGGAAGGTCCACAGATTGGCCAGCACCAAGTCCGTGTACACCTTCACATTCTCCATGTCCTCCCTCGAAGGGTCAGAGCTGTACTGGCAAGCCACTTTCCCCCACTTGAAAGGGATGGCCCAGTGCTCATGGACGCCAGGAAGAAAAACTTATCTTTCCATTGCTTCGTGGAGTCCGGGTTACCTTCACACAGCAAAGAAAATTCCGGGCGGGGAGTCATTACAATCCAGTTAAGGTTCTGTGTGAAGCGGAACATCACCTTGACTGTAAGAGCGTTCAAGAGCTTCTCATGACACCGGAAGAAAACGCACAAGGGCACCAGATACCTGACTGCATTTGGCTGAAACCTGGCAAGAGGCACCCCGAGCGCCCTCATAATGTCGTAAAGCTCCTCCTCGATGGAAAACCGTAGCCCGCCTTTGAGATGGACTTCGTAAATGGTAATGAAGCCGTCCGGATGGTACAGTGCCCTATCGTACGACTCCGGAATCATCATAGCCATCAACTCAGGGATTCGATATCGAGCTCGAATCTCCGTGAGCTTGTCGAGCGTCACCGTGGAAGCAATGTCTCTCACTCCAGGCGCCATGAACGCCGACAAACAAAGGTGAAGAAGAAACTCGAACGAAGAAAGAGCGAAAGGCTTCAATACTCAGAAGAGAAAACGAAAGGGCAAGCGTGAAGATGGAAAACCAGGACAAGGAGGTGTTTAAATAAACCCTGGAATACAAAAGGCGCACTCATTACCCTTGTCACGCGTCGACTGGCCATTCGTTTTAGAGGAATGATGGCCTTTCCTTCCCAAGGCGCCTGCCAGCGCGTCACATCAACCAGGTACCGCATTTAATGCCCCACAGAGAAGCGAAGCGGCGGCGGCGAAAAAAGCCTCGGACCCAGAAGAGGTCCTGGGACCACCTCCCATCAAGCTTAACGCAGTACTCGCCACAAGGACACACGTACTCGGACGGTCAACTTCTCTAGCGTACTAACGACCTCATGCCAAACGGCCGAGAACTTCGGGCCCTTTGACATGGGGGGTTATGTTGGGTCCCAGTATAAGGCCCATAAAAGCACGGCCCAGAAGAAAGGCCCAAACGGGAGGCCCAAAGTAAAGGCCAATAGCCCGAAAACCAAGATCACAGCAGAAGCCCAAGAAGTCCTATCCGCTCATAAGGAAGCTCGAGGACAACGCTAGCGACACCCAAGTGCACAGACACGGAAAAGATCGAGAACTCTGGAAGCCCTGCTAAGTCTCAGAATCTCCCGAGAGGTCAAGAAGGGGGTCCCGGACTTTCCCCAGAAGACCCTCCAAGAGCCGCCTCCTCTAACGAGTCCGCGAACTTACGAGGAGGCCCACTCAGGGACGAGGACTACTCTATGCTCGGTCAAAGATGCCAGCTAAGCAATTTCACCGATTCCCAAGGAAACCTGCAACCACTGCCAGTCGTCGTCTCAACAGGGCACGCCTAGTCAAATTAAGACTGACACACTTAGGCCTGCCAGCGGCGCTAGCCGCGTGCCTTACCGCGCACGTCAGCAGCATTAATGAGGCCAGTGGGACACTGCATAGCATTTGGGCCGTCCGATGGCTGCCACGCGTCTCCTCCCCAAGGGACCCAGCAAGGTCCCTTTCTAAAGAGACCGGACTCTTTCTCCCCAAAAAGGCAAAGTAAAGAGATCCCCGACAAGGGTAGCAAAGACTCTCAGCGAGCGTAGCCTTCTAAGAGAGAAAATACAAAACAACAGACAATGAAGGGATTAACCCCAAGACTTATATTTTGTAAATACTTTAACCCAAATAGTGAAGCATTTCCTCGGCCCTGAGCCTCGTGGTTTTTCCTCCCCATTCAAGAGGAGGTTTTTCATGTAAAAGATCCGGTCTCAATCTTCCTCTCGTGTCCAACACCACACTTACTTGTGTTGCCTGGAAACCACCGATCCGACTGGACCCCGTGAATCCAGAATGCAATAAATAATAATTGAGTCAAACTGATTTAAAAATAAATTTTATATTTAACCAAGATTCATAGGTATAAAATAATAAATATAAACTGAATCTACTGTGCCAAAATATTAAATTTGTAAAACCAACAAAACTAATGCCTTAAATATTAACCAAACCATTTTCCCTCTATTTTTTTCTCTCTCTCTCTCTCTTCTATTTTTCCTTATTTTCTTCTTCTGCTTCTTTGCTTCTCTCTCTCCCTCTCCCTCTCCCTCTCTCCTCTTTTCTTCTCTTTTTCCCTCCTTTCTTCTTTTGCCTTTGCCTTATGGCAGACTCGCCGTCCACTCCCCCTACTCTCCCTTTCTCTTCTTCACTCTTTGCTCCCTCTTTCTTCCTTTCTTTCAGTCGACTGAATAGATTAATAAAATAAAAGCTCCTTTTGATCCATTTATATACTTTCACCCTAAAAATTTTTCTTTCAATAATAAGTCCTGTATATTTAAAATATATAATTTAATTATATAATTTAAATAAAATTATTACAAAATAATAATAAATAAATAAGAATAAAAATATAAAATTTATTGTTTATCACAGTCCCACCCAATTCATTACTAGTCCCTTAGCAATGTGAAAAAAACAAAACAGATGAATATTGTAAATAAAATATCACTTTCGTGGATATTACAATTATATTTAACGAATATAACAAATCTTTAAACCTCTAGGCGTCCCTAATGGACAAGTTAAATCTCATGAGAGTTTTTAAGGATAATACGCACAAATATATATGAGTATCTTAAAACACATGTCAATCATACTAATACTACAAAAATTAATAGGATAAATATAAACATTAAATATTATAAATTTAATTGTCTTAAATTTATCATTAAAAAAGTTTAAATGTGTGTGTTTATTCCATCCAAACCCATTAAGAGCAAATATATATGTTTTACCTTCTTAACATTAACTTTAAAATTTTATCAGGTATGCATTCATAGGTTGCACTCAAGAGTTGCATAAATAAGAATAAGCATAGTAAAAAATCAAGTTATGTAACTCTTATGATAAAAGATACAATTTATAAGGAGACTTGATATAATTTCATGGAAAGAAATTTATTTTTAAAACTAATCAGTATAAAAAAGAATATTCGTAATTTATATTTATGAGTTATACTCATCAAGATCCTTTTAAATCTTCGCTGATTGTAATGGGATTGAGTGTTTATAGTTATAAAAAAAAGTGATAAAAATTTTATAAAAAAGGCCTTAATCAACAAAAACTAATCATCTCTTTTCAATATGAATATCCTCCATTTACATTTTTTTCCCTTCAAAAACCACAAAAAAAAAAAAAAAACCTATATCTTGATTTACTTATTTCCTTTTTTCTCTTTCGTTTCTTCATTTCATTTCCTTTTCTCTCTTTTTTTTTTCTTGACTCTTTTCTTTAATTTTTTCAATTTTTTAAATATTTTTTTTAAATAATAATATTCTCAAACTAAGAAAAATGCAAGAAAGATAAAATAATAAATCAACAATCAAATTCTTGATTATGCGGTGTCTCTTCTTCCTTTCATTTTTTTAGTACAAAATAAATAAAGTTCAAATCCGCCACTAATTTTCTTTTATTTTTTTTTACACTATACATTTCTCTTATCATTCTCTATCAATTATCTCTGTGTTTCAAAACATTTGGCTAGAATAAGTGTTTAATATGTCTAGGTTATTTTTTATATGGATAAACTAAAATATATATATAATTATAAACTTAAAATCTGTACATAATGGACCCAAATTGATTTCAAGTGAAAATTAAATAAAGAATAAAATAGATTTAAGTTTAAAAAGTAAAAAAATGTGTCATTAAAGTCATCCTCATGATAAATAGTAATAACACATTTATATAAATTGTAGAATTTTTTTTTATCAATGATTAATTGTCAAGAAAAATAAGTTCAGGATAAATATGATGAAATTATTGTAAGGTTTTTGCTGAAGGATAAATATTTTAGAATTAAATATCGATATCCTCTCAATTAAAGAATAGTTTAAGAACTCACACGGATATTAAATCTTTACTATATTAATGTGATATATGATATTCAAATAAAATAAGTAAGGATAAAATTAACGTATATTATGTGATAAGTACTTTTAGATTGACATCATCAGATGACACAATCATAAAATTTAAAAGATTAATATTTAAATTTCATTAATTATAAAATTAGTATTCAAATCATAGTTTATAAGATAATTCATGAATTTGTTTTCTTTTTTTGAGTTTTTTTTTTCTTTTTTATTTTTTAAAATTTTTTTAAACTTAAAATCATACATATATATATATATATATATATACAAGCATACAAAAAAAATACTTTTTTTTTCTAAACGAAACATTATCTATAATTTAAAATAATTGGAACATAAAATCATCATAGATTAAAAAAAAAAAAGAGTAGCTGGACATTTAGTACATGATAAGTTGATACAAACTGCATAAAATAAGAAAATAAACTAAAAAATTTATATTTTTTTAACAAGTGATGAGTTTATCAATTAAAAAAACTAGTTACTACAGAAAAAAAATAAATGATAGTTTGATCTTATACTTTTTCTGTTTCGAGTTAATAATTTTATGATTAATTTATCTCAAATTAGAGTGACGATTGGCAAAATAGTTATAGGACAATATTTACCATTACTAGGAAACATACTTTTCAAAATATTATGATCACCTGTCAAAAAATTTTTAATCTTAACATGAAAATTTCCTCATCCATTTTCCCCAGTCTTGTTTAAATTATCACATAACTTTGGATTTTCAACATTAATGGATTTTTTTAATAAATGCATCTTTAAGTGCAACGATTTTATTGGCTTGTTCTAAATTTTACTTTCAATTAAAGCCTCTCCCAAATTTTGTTAGATTTGGGGATCAGATATGAAAGAATCGTTTCGATCCAAATTGCACAATAAATATTTTGACCCCTATAATAAATTAACGAAAATAGTATACAATCAAATATTTAATACATGTAAAGAATATTTGTGTCTAGATATTACGAGCGATACAAATATAAAAATAAAGTGGTAATAATAATAAAACGACAAGATTTTTGGTAATGAAGGAAAAATTTGATACCCACGGTAATAGAGAAAAATCCTCCGAGTTTTAATGGCCAGAAAAGAAATGCACTATAAAAATCAACTTACAGACGGGGTGGTAACGACGTGTTAATCTAACCGACTTACTCCCGTCTTGTAACCTCTACTAAGAAATTCTTTGGATTTACTCGCTGCAGCGGACCCGAACACATTCCGATCTTCACGTTGATCTTTCCTTTTAAGCCATTTGAATTGCCAAACTCACTGAATCCCAATATTCACACCACCAACATCACCGTGAAAGTTAACAGGCGGGAGAAGAGAAAGCAAGATGATAGAGAGAAAACTTTTTCAATCTAACACAAAGGTTAGAGTTAAGTTTTCTCAATAATCGAGCACAAAGATTAGAAACTTTTTAAATGATGTGTACTCCCCAAAAATGTTCTAGAAAATCTCGGGTTTAAAGATGTAATATATGAATATTGAAAAAGACGCGTTTCCGATCGTTTTCACGTTAAATATATAGCGAAAAGAATAATAAATATTAAATATCTAATACACGTAAAAGATATTTAACACTGATACATACGAGACTAGCAATCATGCACAATATAAACAATCACAAGCAATAATTAAGAGCGATAAAGATAAAGACTCAATTTTTTATGACGTTCGATACCACCAACATCAACGGCCGGCAAGCAATGCACTATGAAAATCAACTAACATGGTAACGAATCCTAGCCGAAACTCCCGACACGTGATCCCTACCAAGGAACTCCTTGATTTGCCCCAATGAGAGAACCTTTTCCGGTCTTCAAATCTTCCCTCAAACCACTTGAATTGCCAATCACGAGTTAGTCTCATTCTTTCTTCAACAATGGTAGAAGGCAAACTTTCAATGGCTTAAAAAGGTGGGTGATAAAACTATTTAGAACTTGAGAGCAATATTGTAGAGATTAGTTTTCTCAAGAGAAGAAACAATGATCTTGAAGCATGATTTTCTTCTCAAAGAGGCACGCACATCAAGTCTGCACTCTTAGGGTTCAAAAATATAAGTCCCATATTTATATTGGAGCCAAAAACCGCGCGTTCAAAAATCTGCCAGTTGGGCCGCCGCTTAAAGCTCGATGTAAGATATGAATGTTCTGTTTATCGAGCGCAAAAATTTAATCGAAATAATTCTCGATTATGTGCTCGAGCGGCCATCGAAAGCGAGAGCGAGACGGGGAGGTTCTAAGGCTCGAGCCGCTTGCGAGCACAAGGCGAGCGGGCGGCCTTTGGAAGGGCCCGAGCGCGTGGAAGGCGGACCGAATGAATTTTAAACCGACAACCTACAACCCGACATCAATAAAATAATACATACGGTCACGGAATATGCCAATAAGACAAATGTCTCTAAGAAATATATAGAGGGCAAAAAAAATTAAAAAATAAAGTGTCCGTTAGACTCAAGAGTGCCGCCCACTCGAGTGCCTATCGGGCGCTCATTAAGTGCCTGACTCGCAAAAATGCGCCCAGCGGGCGCTCGAGATCCATTGCGGGAGGCGCGCCTAAGTGGCGCCTC
Organism: Nepenthes gracilis; assembly: GCA_033239525.1. NCBI lineage: Eukaryota > Viridiplantae > Streptophyta > Magnoliopsida > Caryophyllales > Nepenthaceae > Nepenthes > Nepenthes gracilis. Next base: position 6,408,923 of record BSYO01000009.1, read on the forward strand.
GGGCGCCCATCCCGGGACGATGTGAAAAACACGACATGAAGGCGAGAACACTGAAATTTGATGATGACGACCTTCGAGCATGAAACAAATGGAAATCTTGTAGGCCGATACGTTGTTGCAGTTACCAAGGCCCCTGACAAATAACTAAATGAACAACCCGACACGATCACGGAATATATCAACTAAAAATATGCCTAACAATATATTTGTTGAGATGAAAATTTTTCCTCCTCTCGAACACTCAATGCTTGTGTTAATTGGGTAAGACTATTATAAATATATACATATAAGACTATTATATATATAAACAATATATATACTTTTACTCTAAATTTTTTTTTAAATAATAAGACATACATAATTAAAATATATAATTTAATTATATAATTTAAACAAAAATTATTATAAAATAATAACAGATAAATAAAAATAAAAATATAAAATTTAGTATTTGTTAATATTAAAGTTTTATTGTTTCGTAGAATCTATTCATAATATGTTTGGCATATTACAACGCTATTAATATGGCAAATATAAATTTAAAAGGTACGAATATATCCAAGTGTCCCAATCTTTTTCATGACTTTTTATTTACACATCCTGTTTCTAACAATTTTTTGCCAAAAAATTCAAACAATTTATTAGTTGAAAAGCTCTGCTGAACATTAAAAAAATCAAAAAGAACATTTTTACAAGGTTTTAATTTCGACCAAATATACCAAAACCTAATAATTGAATACAAAATTGGGATGCTACGTTACATTGCCCACTGTGGACCTACCTCATAAAACACATTTTAATTTGTGCATAGAAGATTGGGACACTTCAAATGGTGGGGGAGGCTTAAGTGAAAAGCCATCCCTATAATTCGTAATTTTAACTATCACTATTAAAATAAATAGTTATGATTAAATTTTTTTTAAAAAAAAAATAAAATATTTGAGTATATTTAGCTTTTTAATTATTAAAAAAATGATAAATTTCAATACCAAAACAATACCCCCTCAATCCATTGGGGGTAAAACCCAATTAATTCTTTTTGGGGATATGCTTTGTGTTTTTCTTTAATATTTGCTCTAAAATATGGTTGTTATTTTACGCACATAATTAATTTTTTTTTCTCTACTTCAAAATCAAACGAGCAAACATGCATAGTTCAAAAAAATATTAAAAAGGGAAAAAGCTAGCATGATAAAAGCGTTAGGTAAGACGTGGGATGTTAAATCATGAAGATTAAAGTACAGAAATTATATAGTCAGAGTTTGCATTTGGAATGAAATTTACTTAAAAAAATAGATTAATTTATATAAAAATATCAACCAATTCTAATATTTTTTATTTTTAGTTACTTTTATATTTTTAAATATTATTTTATATTTTACATTAATCAATTTTTATTTTATAATTAAATTTATATTTCATATTTTTAATCAATTAAAAAAAGAAGAACATGACATATGAATAAAAATAAAAAAATTAAAATAAAAAGTATAATATATAAATTTTTTTAAAAAATTATTCTATAATTATTTTTAAAAGCATCTAAAAAATTATACCCCACAATGCTCTTATTACTTGCGTAGCAGGCTTTGCTACTCGTTTTTCCTTCGTTGGACAACAGATGAAATTTTATTTTTATTGTATTTTATAAAATCAGTATTGAAATATTTTAAAAATATTAAAAATAATAAAAACAAAACAAAACTTGCATGCAAAGCCAAGTTGGACTGACGTGCCAACGTGGCGTGGCCACATTCATGCAAAATTATGAAAAATATATCAAATCAAATAATCAGGCCATCAAAACCAGATTGAAGATCGATCATACGAAAAAACCCTCTTTAGACAGGCTCTCTCTCTCTAGGTTGCACACCCTCCTTAGATTATTCTAGATCAAGTGATGGCAATTAATCTAGAGAAAATAGCATAAGATTCAGCCAATAATTTCATCAATTAAGGAAAATGGCGACGTTGCCTTGCTAATCCTCTATCTATGAAGGTTTAATATAGTATAGTACAATATACAGATTGTGATATAGGTTTTAGCTCTACAAAGATTCGAGCATGAATAATTTACAACTAGGCCACAGATTAAATAAAATTCTCTAATATCGAATTTAAATTATCATACTATTACTAGTTGATAGTGGTATCTCGTTTCATATGGTAAAATCAAAACTTTCTTTGTCGTTTCAAACAAAAAACTTATTGACTCAAATTTAAAATATAATGCTAAATGCTTGATAATATTTTCTTTGATAGGAACAAAAGATCTCATTAAAATGGTTAATACTATATATATATATATTTGTGTATAACATTGTGAAAAATGACATCAATCCTTTATTGGTATTATTGAATTTTGGTCACTCTTTTGTGGATGTCACAACAAACGAATAATTATTAAAATATTGTGTGAAAGTTGACCGAAAGTTGGTCAAAGATCATCCGAACAGCAAAAAAAGTTAAAGTATCGCGCAATATTTGTATGGGGGTCAGTCAAGGATTGGTCAAAGGTCAATAGAGTGACGCATAACAAGCACCTAATTCACGCCTGTACATCGATTCTAAATTGAGAATCATTTGAAACATGCTCGAGAGGACCTCTTGTGCCTATTTCAATGGGCGCGCACTCGATGCATTCTCGATTAGCTCTCAAGCGCCACTTCTAATATAAAATCATACTTGACACAATTTTAGGGTAATCTGAAACCATTTTCTAACATAAGGAGTACTGCATAGAGAGAAAAGAGAAAAAAAGAGAAGAAAATGTTCGACATCCGGTTGAGATTTGATTTGATTTCTATTTTTTGCCAAGTTCAGTCTGTTGTTTTAGAGTGAATTTTTTTAGCACATTTCGTTTGGTTACTATTATTTTTCGTTGTATTTTCTCTTGTGAGTTATTAGGTTATTATGATGGTTGTAATTAACTATTCTTCACTTAAGATTATAATAAAGGGATTTTTGAGGGGGTTACTTATAACTTGCACTATTATTATAGTGAATTTATTTAAAATTTATATCATAATTTTTTTCTAAGTTGAAAAGAATTTTTCACATTAAAAATATTATACATTATTATATTTCTTATACTCATAAATTTAATAGTTAACGTTTATCGGAGGGTTCAAATTTTATTCCGCTATACTAGATTATATATATCCGGGTCAAGCCTCAACAGGTTTGTATGTGAAAGCTGTCGTAATGCCCATCAAGGAAAGAAAGCCAATAAAGGGGTGGCATTGCTTCCAAGGTTGTGTGCGTCTAGTTAAAGCTCATCAGCCATTACAGTTGCAGTTGAAAGTTCACAATCTCTAAAAGTGAATATGTATGTATATAAAGAGAAAGAACTTAAAAATCTTCACTTTTCAGGCACTTGTTATGGTCTTTTTATAAATGAAGTTCCATTTTAATACCAAAAACTATGATTAATTCATAGAAAATAGAAATTTAAAATTTATTTCATATTTTTAATAATTTCACTTTTTTATTTTTTTGTCATTTAATTTTGACTTTTAAAATAATAAGAGAACTCCATTTGCATGAATTTCTCGTTTTATGCGGTTGCTTGCATGATAGAGTACCTCTTTTTAAGCGTAGGCATTCATCTTAGAACTGTGCTTTGCATGATGTTGAAGATTTTCTCATTGTAAGTTTTTTTAATGCTTAAATAATCCGTTCATTTGCTTCGAAATGAAGAGGATGGGAGACAGAATGGACTCTGCACCTGCAATGCACTTTACTATTAATTTATTAAAAATCAATATTTGTCACATCCATTATAATATGTTTAAGATTTATTAAAACTTAAACTATAACAAATAAATAAATTAGATTCTACGTATAGAAAAAAAAAATGTGAATCATTTATAAATGATGAAATGTGCAGCAATTAATCTTCTAATTAATTTACACGAGAAATCTTCACTGCATGCCTAATGGTTGTTCAACCATCATGGAATTGAAGGGTAATTTAGAGGGATTTGGAAAGCTCATTCTTTTAATTTCAATTATATATTTTAATATGAACGATTATGTTAAAAATTAGTAAATATCAATAATTTTAAAATAAATAGGCTCTAATTTTTTATTTAAAAATAGATAAACAGTATAAAGAGAATGAATCTCTCCATTTGTTTGAGTAGCCTGAAGGATTTGTTTGGCTTTGTGGAAAATCTTTAAAACACCCAAATGAGATCCATCGAGTAATTAAACACCCATAACATCCATTAGGAGAATCAAATGGCATAATTAACAAGTAAGGCATTCGTCATATATACAATTAATCACAACATTAGGGATTAATCAAGAGCCATTATGACTAATTACGAATAAGTTGGCCCTAATCAATTATAAATAGAGTTTAATCAAAGTCACACTGAGGTTCGGTCGGGTGAAGACTGACACCAGTTCTCAGCAAATTCTCCACCACAAAATGCTTTGTTGCCAGAACATTATTTGACTTCCAACGTTGCGTCCAGAAAATCTCTAAGACCATCAAATTAGTCAATCTACGCGGTTAATGCTTTGGTAACAATCAAATTATTATAAAATAACATATAATCATTCCATACGGTGGTAATAATCAGTTAACATTAAAAAATAATTCAATATAAAATCGTTATATAATAATATAGAAAAAATAAAATTATTTTAAGTATTGATAAAATTGGAAACGTCCCTTCTTATAAAGAAAGGAGAATGAATTATTCACATGTCCCACTCGGATATTATTTTTAGAAGCCGATGACAATTCATAACTATTAATGTGACATTAATGAAAAGTAAGACCCAAGCTTTGTTTCTATTTTTCCATTAGCTACGTATCATATGTGTTGAATATGCAAAGTTTATGTTATATCAAATCTTTTGCTTTGACGGGAGTGACTCCCTGTTGCTTCTCTAAATTATGCATGGCGTGCCTCGTATTGTATAGAATTATACAAGATCAGATATCTTTACTGAATAAAAGGAAAGTAACGTAACAAATTAAATTGATACGTAATTTTTTTTATGATTTATCACCAAGGAACATTTAATTTGATTATGACATCCATAGCGCTGCTTCTTTTTTGGCCAGATGGAAATTTTATTTTACTTTTTTTAATATACTATATAATTATTCTACTAAAATGAAAGAAATCATACAATACAGCATGGATGTTATGTCACATCGTGATACGACGTATCATCAAAAACACACATAATTATCTTGAAAATCTATGTGGATGAATCTAACTGGCATGTCGTAATAGTTAATTAGTGCCACAAAATAACATTTTATTCTTCACATTTTCTACAATTTCTAGGCTAACAACAACTGAACCAAGTCTTCATTCCAGGTGAAGATGATCGAAAACCAAATTTGATTTGACACAGGAAATGTGAACCTGGGACTTGACACCAAATCAATGTTTAATTTAAGTGAGCAGTTGAATTAAGCTAGTGAAAGTCGTAGGCTTCCATTGACGAAGACTTAATATGCTGGGGGGGTTGATCGCCTCCGCGGTGAACTCTTCAACTACTGGAGAAAATTGAAGCTGGCAAAATTGGACTACGACTTCGTCTTCCTCAGCTGGAGGTGTATTAAATGCTGATGGTCCTTTCAGTAGCGCCATATTTCTCTGCACAGGGACGAAGATTTCTACGGTAGGTGAAGCATTAGATTACGGCAAGATCCATTGACTGACTTCTTTAATTTTGTTTAAGAGGCTATGTCATCGTAATTCTAATTAAACCTCTTTATATGATTATTTTAAAATAATATTTTATCTATTTATTTATTATTATATATATCGACTTAGGTGTTAGGATGGTGCCTGGGTAATACCCCCTAAGTATTTATTTACATGATTTTGATTAGATAATGGCAGGAAAATATAATTTCTAAAAGAGTAATCATATTTTCAATATGCTTTATATTCCAAATTATCCCATGAAAATTGTCAGATTTTCCAACATGATTAATACCAATCTTTGATTAACTATAGTGTATCTCACTAACTCTTGTCTTCTCTAAGATGGGAGAAAGAAAAAATAAAATAAAATAATGATTGGCGGTTGAAAGAAGGAACCTCAAAGAGGAGGAGAGAGAGAGAGAGAGAGAGAGAGACAACTAGCTTTAGGAGACCCCCGTGGTCCCTCCATAGATTCTTTAGTTAACAAATAAATAATAGATATTAAACAGTAATTTAAATAATCATTTATTTATCTATTTTTATGTAAATTTATAAATATGAATAAATGGACCAATACGTAAGTATGACAGTTTAAAAGTCACTTTATAGTGAAATCTAATTAAAAAACCAAAAAGAAAACTTTTAGGGATGGAATAAGTTGGGTGAGAAATTGGAAACCAGACTCTTAAAGTAAAGATCAAAAAACAATACTCACAGAGAGAGGGATATCAAAGCAATCTAGAGCTGGGGGGGAGGGAATTTTTTGACGCAATCAGTTACTGGATGTCCAGACTAAATCATATCAGATCATACTACAAATTGGCTCTTCTGACTGATCTGTTTTTATACATGGCCGCATTCATCTATCAAGCTAATAATCCGTCAATAAAAATTAAAGAGAATCATAAATGATGCACTAGTTGTTGTGAGCATGCTAATGCAGTGGCCATTGTGTAATTCCAAATGTTTTCACTTTGGTCCTGCAAACTTACCCATCATCTTTGCAATTATAGGAGCCACCTTGGGATTTGCTTGGTGCTTGGCAAGGTTAGCAGGGTTCTTCATCGCTGCAAAAAAAAATCCAAAGTAAGAATATTATATCAGACCACGGGTCATGTTATTACTTATCCAGGAAACAGCAAGCTTCAAATGATAAGATGTCCATGCAACCCGACTTAGAATACAACACGAAATGAGAACAAAATACACAATGATTTCCATATTCATCTATATTCCTTGAGGTACTGACCCATGCTTGTATGAATTACAAGTATAATTCATTCTATCTCTGCTACTTAGAGTAGAGTTTCCGACAATAATAACAATTTTCAGGAGCCATACAGCTTTGATATCATTGGATGTGCCTGCAAACCCTAACCCTTCAAAGAAAAATATCGAGAACAGGGCATCCTTATCCAGGTAGTTACACCTGGCAAGGAATCCATCGCATACTAATGAGGTCATATCTTTACAACTTGTCAGACAGAAAACCCAAAAGGGTGTCTGTAACATTGCCCAGGTGACAAGAGTTTGCCACCAATCAAGGCTTCCAAATTCATCCACTAGGCAATACCACAGCATAGTGCATGCTGACTAGCTTCTATTGGGTGAAGATGGCAATAGTATTTTTCTATTGAATTCACAATATGCCTGTGGCAGCAAATAAACATAAACCACAAACTTCATGAAAGAGTACAAGGCAAACATAGAACATAAGCCGATTACAGAGAGCACGACAGATGGGTAATGAGTAAGATCATTTGGACATCTAAAACATAGAATGGAGATGCAACAATGAGGGAGGGAGATTTGATCGAGGTCAAAAGTAACAGAATGATAATAGATGAGCATATAAAATCTCGGAGACTCATACTAAAAGAGCAATTCACTACTCCTTTCTTGGGCCAAACAAAGCTGCGAAACAGGTTTACATAGTCGAACCAAAATGGATTTAAGGCCCTATAAGCATTGAAGTTGATGCAACTTTTTGCTAAGGAAGTCCAGGGAGCAAAAAAGTTTCTTTTCAAGTGGTATGAACGTCCATGAAGGACAGAACATTACACAATAAATCTCATGTCATGCAGGCTGTCCAGCTCTTTAGAAGGATGCCAGCCAAATGATATTATCTGTTGCAAAATGTCACAATACAAACCTAGCAGATAATACTAAGTTCTCTGGCTAAAGCCCTGATTGTCTTGGCTACTTTATACAGTATGTCATACCAACAGAGCACACCAACAATACCCGTTTAGAGACAGAATTTTGGTTTGAAACTCAGCCGAAGCATATTGTTGGACATATCTAATGCGTGTTTGAAACATCTAGCACACAGGATGCATACATATAAAGATAACATAGGTCTTCTTTTTTCATTTATATCTTTTTTGGAGGAGGTTAATGAATGGTCAAAGCATAATCAACTAATAAGCACAGAGAAATGCTCATCCTGTAAAAGTAGTATAAAAGAAATTGCCTGATTAGCATGGAATTTGGCAGCCTAGATAAAGTAGATTTGGCATGCTTTAACGCAATAAAGTCCACTACTATAAGCCCACAGGATCAGACATATTTGCAGAACAGACAAACTAACAAGCCATCAGTAATGCATTAGTAAGTTCACTTTGAAGGAAATCCAGAGAAGATTAGACCTTCCATCTTCCACGAGTGTTCTGAGTTCCCACTGTCAGTCAATAACTAATTCATAAGATGTATGGATGGGAAATTGCATTTTGAAACAGCCCCCTCCCCCCAAAAATCCAGGAAAAGAAAAAAATAAAAAATTAAATAAAGACGATCTCTCCACAGTGAATCTCCAAGATTAGACCTTCCATCTTCCACAAAGTGTTCTGAGTTCCCAATATCACCACTATCAGTCAATAACTAATTCATAACATGTATGGACAGGAAATTGCAATTTGAAACAGCCCCCAAAAAAAAAAAAAAAAAAGAGGAAAAGAAAAAATAAAAAATTAAATAAAGATGACCTCTCCACAGTGAATCTCCAAAACTTCCATTAATTCTATGGCTCAATAGACAAAGTAGGGATTCCCAAAGTGCAAGCATGCAATCATCTTAATCTTGAAGAAAGTATGAGGGTGAGACTTTATGCAATAATAAGATTATACGTCTGCAGAAAGAGTCTCTTTGAACTGTAGGGCTAAGACTATGAAATATGTACATTTAACCCTCCCAGTAGTGTTCGATGCAGGAAGCCTTGTATACTAGGACAACCCTAGGACAGCCTTGTATACTCATTCAGATCACTGCCATTAATGCATCAATTACAGGGCTGGTCTTGAAAGACAAAAGCCATATCTTCATGAGTACAATCAAGCATCTTACTTACTGAAGTCTAGATTATTTATTTCTTTAGGATTAGAGAACACACAAACAAGTGTACTGATATACTCTAGGAGGCAAAGCAATAACCAGAAACAGATCCTTCTTTTATAGAGTAAAGATGAGAAACTCACTTAGAAGTTTCAGCTGTTTAGAGCATCATGCAAACAAGGGTAATTTGTAACTTCAAGCTTAGGTATCATTAACAGTACGTGTCTGGTGTAAATGTGCTTGGATATGTTTGTATTTCAGATTTATCATGCAAGAACAAGGGAATAAAACTATCCATTTCAAATCTACGTAGCAGTTTCCAAATCCGAGTTTCAGCAAATGAAGGAAACTCAGTCAAATGGATACACAATTATAAGCTATTCTCGTTGTTGACATCAATCAATGCAACTTCTAAGCTTATTTCTGATCATCATCAGAATCCCAAAAGTTTCCATGTGAGGAGCCCAGAAACCCATACGCGCCTGTTAGGCTGGCTGTATGAGTGGGTTGTCCCTCGCTGCTGCATTCTGTTAGGCTGAGACTGGTGCTTTTCTTTCTATCCATACTATCTTCTGCTTCAATTTGATGCAACGTTTCTTCTCCATCATCATCCACCAGTATTCATTATTTTAATCACAAACATTACTCTCTGATGGCCTCTAACCCTAACATTTGAACTCAAAGAACAGTTAAACCACATTAAAGGCAATTTTCATCATTCATGAATTTGCAAAAAACTTGGATCCAAACTGTCATAAACCTTTGAAAGCCCCTCCTCTATTTTTAAATCCAGAGACAACAACCTCACTAGTTTCATTGGTGGCAACCTTATCTAAGGCTGTCCTATGTGAAAGAGTTGCCAGTTCATTAGAGCTTGCCAGAAGGACAAGAATGAAAAAATGACCAGCAACAAGATCAGCATAGTAGAGCAGAAGCTAGTAAACCATATTACTTCACAATTTACAGAGAATTGCCAACCCATCAACAAAAGAAAAAAAAGACCCCAAATATGGAAATAAATAAATAACTGAACATAGTGATAAATACCATCTTGAAGAGCAGCCATGACATCTGGATCTTTAAATGCTGTCATCATCTCAGGATCCTAGTTCAAACATCAAAGGGAAAAAACCCACATAAATGACCATGATAGTGAAAACAAATCTTAACTCCAAAGAATTGTATGTTGGAAAATGCAAAGTACAACTGAGCAAAACAAATAGCTTAACCATTTGAAACATACGTTCAATATCTTGCTAAAGTCAACATTTCCAGGCATGCCTCCTGGGAAGCCTCCTGGGAAACCTCCTGGCATACCCCCAGGGAATCCTCCAGGCATTCCTCCAGGGAATCCCCCAGGCATTCCTCCAGGTCTTCTGCTAGAAGAAAATTGCTCCCGCTGCTTATCCTTTTCATATGCAGCCTAGAATAGAATGTATCTAATTATCAGCAGCATGGGATATATAAAGTTAAAGTTCAGAGTACAAGGGATGTCCCCACCCATGTGAAAAAAAAAAGGACACCCCCACTCATGGGAAAAAACAAACAGCATGAGAAAAGGATACCTGAGCTTCAGCTCGGCGACGTTGTCTATCAAGCTCAATCCTTCTTTCCTCTCTTTCTTTCCTCAGACGCTCATATTTTCTTCGATGTTCCTCAATCTTGCGTGCATTAGGCTCAACCTGCACAATCAATAATTTCAAGTGTGCATTATACATTAGGAGCTTTATGTTATTCAATCCAAAATGAGGTGCACATGTTTCTCACAGACATTTTGTTTATCAAGTAACAACCTAGGTTACTGATTGGACCAAACATCACGCAGAAATAAGCTAAAAATGAGTTTGATTCCCTATCCATTCAAGCAATTTTTACAATGATTTCAAGGCAAAACCGTTGACAACAAATCAATTAAATTAAAATGTGCTATAGTTATAGCTCCTATTCTTGACCTAGCATCTTAGACTTAGGGACTGGTGATTCTTTCCCACCGTATTAAAGCCTCTCTGATCAAGTGATCTAGAGTTTGAATCATGGAAGCTCAAGTGCTTATTAGGATCATTTCATTGAACAACAAAAGGTGGGACTATGCTTAGTTTTAGACTTCGCTAGTGGCATTAGGATGAGGGCATGCACAAAGCATAAAATGAATATTTCAGACCCTAATCAAACAGTTCAAACATTTTTGGATGGTTTGAAACAAATATATGCCAAAATATTCTAATAAAAGGGTGGCTCATTACAAGATATTCTTGTATCATGTCTAGGAAAGATCATATGTACGCAACCTAATCTTTACATTGCTAACAGGTTGTTTCTGGGTTAGAACCTGTGACTTTCATGCCATAATCAATCAGCTTTACCATTGTGTCCATTCTCCGCTCCCTCCCCCAGAAAAAAAAGCCAATAATGGATGAAAAATAACCAACTATGTTTAAAATATGATAGACCATTCAATACATGTTTGTTTGATACCACATTAATACATATAAGCACCATAAATGAAAAAATACAATATCATTTGGCTGATTTCATACAACAGGTTATAAGAAAGAATTGGCCGGAAAAACACAAGAATATAAGGAGAGATTTTAAGAAAAAGATATACAAATAGAAAACCTTCTTCAGGACAGCATTTATTTCCTCATCATAGTCCAGATTTGACGCCAAGTGAAGATCCTTGGCAGCTTCTTCCCATTGTCCAAGCATAGATCTTGCAATGCCACGTGACTTGTACCCTTTAGCAGAATCAGGATTAATCTGGGTACATTGTTAAAAAAAAAAAACTAACCATTGATGTTCATGAGAAATATGAGAACACATACCATCAGAAATAACATTTAGCAAGCATTAAACCATAAATTAGTATTCTTATTACCAATACAGAACTAATGTATAAGCAAACTCATAGTACTACCAATTATTAGGTATGTATTCATCATCAAGCGCTAGAAGTAGCAGGCACTGGATAAAGTTCGTGTTCATCAAGAAAATAGTAGAACACACCACCATATAAATGTGTGACTATGATACCCTTCAAAAAATAATTGATTGACAGAGAAAGAATCAAAACATTACCTCTAATGCTGCATTGGCATCTCGGATTGCAGCATTTGGCTTCTTCATTTTAATATAAATGGTAGCTATAAGAACAAGAAATAGAAATGCACATGCATAAAAAACAAAAATAAAATCAAAGAAAAAAATATACAAGAATATAAGCAATCAATGGATTACAACCACAGAAGACAATTGAAATTACCTCTAGTGGCATACATAATAGCAGAAGTTGGATTATGCGTGATTGCCTCAGTCAGATGCTCAATGGAATCCTCCAATTTGCCTGATGAACCAAAAAGATTATAAAATAAAATAAAATAACAACAATTAAATGAACATCTACCTAGAAATTACATAAAAGACTCAACGAATTCAACAGGACACTAAACCTTCAGATATTGCTTCCATTGCTTTCGCCTTTGCTTCTTGGGATGCTTCACGATTTTCATCTGTTACCTCAACAGAAGGATCACCCATCTGCAAAAAGCCAGAGGTTGAATCACAGCATCCAACATCCATTAGTATACTAGTGGAAAAGGCCAAAAAAATATCCATTTTGTCCTCAATAAGTGAAGTTACTGTTCTATGTGAGCAAGGATCTAACTGCCACGAGAAAAGACATATCACAACCATAATTATACATATATCTCATAGGATGTACAAGTACAAATTTTGTAAAATCAATATCGTGATCTATTGGGGTTCGCCGAATCTCATTGGATGAGCAGGACTAAAAAGAAAGGTTAGAACCCATCTGCCCATGGAGCATAAAATGGGCTGATACAATGAGGCCCAAAGGAAGCCAACTAAGATAAAAGTACAAGCCTAATAGGAAGATCTGATGGCTTGAGAAAGCCAAGTAATAACAAATGGACCCAGACAGGATGGTCATCCACCGAATACTGTTTGAATTGCAGTCAACCCTAAGACAACCACCTTTGCATTGCCTCCAGACAACTTCCATGACCACAATCCCACGTCTCCACTTACACAAGAACATGGGAATGGGTTCAACAGATTGTTGGGGTTCAACACCCGAATTTACACACAACCCGATGCAGCAGAAAACCCAAACCCCCCGTCGACCGTCAGTCACCAATTTAGTGGGCACAAAAAACAAAGAATGCATAACGTTTTTAACATGAAAACCTTTCTCAATTAAAAAAAAAAAAAACCACGGAACAAACTCCGAATAAACTTTCACTATGTAAAATCGGTTACCAAAACCTTGAGACAAAATACCAATAGTACACCCAAGATAGAATAAGAAAAAAAATCTCCAGAATAAGGAAACTCTCATTTCCTCTTATCTCTATGTTTTTCTTCTCTCCTTCCTCTCACGGGTGATGCATTCCACTTCCTAATTTTACAAGTGTGGCGACAAACAGCAAACGGAGAGAGCTTCCTTCCACACTTTGCTCCGTTTCTTTGCCACTGTCTTGCCCCTTATCCTTCTAAAGCGCCTAGCGTGCTTTTATAATGACCCCGATTTCAAATCTCATCTGCTCATTTGGTTTGATCTTGCAGATGATTTGTCACACTATATTTATCATTTTTGCGCCTTCACCAGTTTCGCGCTTCCCTAGACGGCACATACTCTACAGGTCAACTTGCTCTGCACAAATGACGCATACTCTGTAGGTCAACTACCTATTCTGTAAAGCATGTTAGCTCTAAAAATTTAACTGCTCTACAAAGTCAGTTGCCCACTTTCCACACAAGCTGTCCTCGGCCATCACCTAATCTCATCGGCCATCACTAGTGTCTTTGGCCATCCAACTTGTCATCCAAATGGCCGGCGACTTTTGCTTTCCTACGGCTGGCCATATCTCAAAACAGCCTCGCCAACCTTCCTTGTCAAGCTTCTTCTGGTCATCTCGTCCTTCATGCTACCCGGTCGACCGACTTTCTACTTTTCGGCCGGGTCGGTCCAAGAGTAGCATTATTGCTGCTCTTCTGGTCATTTGTCGCGTGCGCTAACACTACGATTTTTCACTCCAAGATTTGCCTATTCCGGCAAATGTTCACTCCGACATTTGCCCACTCCGGCAAATCAGTCTCTCTGAGATTTGCCTACTCCAGCAAATGGCCACTCTGACATTTACCCACTCTCCTTCCTCTCACGGGTGATGCATTCCACTTCCTAATTTTACAAGTGTGGCGACAAACAGCAAACGGAGAGAGCTTCCTTCCACACTTTGCTCCGTTTCTTTGCCACTGTCTTGCCCCTTATCCTTCTAAAGCGCCTAGCGTGCTTTTATAATGACCCCGATTTCAAATCCCATCTGCTCATTTGGTTTGATCTTGCAGATGATTTGTCACACTATATTTATCATTTTCTCGCGCCTTCACCAGCTTCAAGCTTCCCTAGACTCACACATACTCTACAGTCAACTTGCTTCACAAAATGACGCATACCAGAGGTCAACTACCTATTCTGTAAAGCATGTTAGCTCTAAAAATTTAACTGCTCTACAAAGTCAGTTGCCCACTTTCCACACAAGCTGTCCTCGGCCATCACCTAATCTCATCGGCCGTCACTAGTGTCTTTGGCCATCCAACTTGCTGTCCAGCTGGCCGGGCGACTTTTTGCTTTCCGGCCAGTCGGCCATATCTCAGCTTAGCCTGCCAACCTTCCTTGCTGGCTTCTTGCTGGTCATCTGTCCTTCATGCTACCCAGTCGACCGACTTTCTACTTTTCGGCTGGTCGGTCCAAGAGTAGCATTATTGCTGCTCTTCTGGTCATTTGTCGCGTGCGCTAACACTACGATTTTTCACTCCAAGATTTGCCTATTCCGGCAAATGTTCACTCCGACATTTGCCCACTCCGGCAAATCAGTCTCTCTGAGATTTGCCTATTCCAGCAAATGGCCACTCTGACATTTACCCACTCTAGCAAATCGGTCTCTCTGATCATTTGCTGCAACTAGTTTACAGCACTCCAAACTTCGTACAAGTCCTGTGTGATCTTTCGATGACGCATCCATTTGTTGAGCTACCCACAAAAGAATGACCAAACCCAACACAGATAACAACCAATCCATAATGTCTGCTAAAAGAAAATCATCTGTAGAAGAAACTGCCTCCTGGAATCACTATAAAAAGCAACTCCCACCCCTGTAACGAAAAAAAAAGAGTTTTCTGCAGGATTTTAAGATGTAATAAAAAGAACACTTTCAAAAGGAAGGGACAGATTCTACAGAACCTGGTCCTCCAACTATCATACTTATACTCTCACTCTACACTCAATTTCTCTCTTTGATATTTCCTAACTTAAATTGTTGGACAGATGAAACTGACTCGAGTGCTAAGGATATTCCGAAAATTAAGTCCTGAAGTTTTTATTTTGTTTGTGGCGTGCAAAATCATGCTATAAAGTTCAAAAGTTCCATCCCAATCTCTTTTGACGTATTCCAGATTCCATGTACTCATAATAATCAAATGAAACTTTGTCAAAACTCACAAAAAGTTCAGAAATACAGAAGATGACTCAATTTCACCCCTTTGAAAATCCGGAAACATCGACATCGTCATTGACAAATAATTCACAAACTATCGAAAAATTAAAATCAGTTTGGGTGAAGACCTTTTGTGGAGGATCATTATCAGGTTCAACAGTTTCGCCTTCTATCTCTACGTCGGATTCGACTATTTCGTCCTCTTCACGTTCGACAAGTAGTGGCTCAGCATCCGCCACATTCTCATCAGTATCATCCACTGAGTACGATTTCTGAATTTCAACATTCGCAATCAGACCATCCCAAAAAAACAAAAAACAAAAAAAAAAAAACAAAAAACAAAATCAGGGTGGAAAAAACTCTGGAATAATGTGTGAACCCGTGCTTAATATGGATTTAAAAGCAACTGGAAATAGAGTAGTAACAATGATGGAGTACCGATTCGTCTTTTCGACCATAAGCAGCAGGAGGAAGCGTTGCGCCGAGACTGAAACCAACTTTAATCCGATTATACGAGAAAATGAGAGATGGAAGAGGGTTTTAGAGAGAGGGGGCACATGAAAAGGAAATCGGTTACCTTTCGAGATATTCGCGGAAGAAGAAGAGAGATGGATCACTGAGAATGGAAGGATTGGCGTTGCACTTCTCGATGAATTGCCTCAGCTGATTCACTTTCGAAGCATCCATCTTCTACGAGGACGCGAGATTTGGCTCAGCGATTTGGAGCTCTTCTCTTCCCTATAGTCGACAGCTCTGCAGCATGGCGAAGTGTTGAAATGGAAATCGCCGAGGACGGGGCCCTTCTAGAAGCTTCCTTTACTGGATGGACGAAGTTTCGGCATTTTCGCCTTTTATATTTCTGTGTTAAAATTTATTTAATATTCTATACAAAGGGGGGGGGGGGAAAGTATATAATACATACTAAAAATGTAATGTTTTTACTTAGATTCTAAAATATATAATTATTAAAATGTATGTTATATTTAATTACTTATTATAAGATTTAATGATGCATGATTTTAAATATTTAATATCACTAAATGACTATTAAATTTATTAATAGACATATAAATAAATACTAATATATATTAGTGTTAGTTATAATAGAATAGGAGTTGACATAGAAAAAAAATAAAACGGGTGAAAGAAGATTTAATGAGGGCACAATGGACATTTAGGTGGAGGTGTTGGTGATGTCTGAGTTCATAGTTGGCGTTGCCCGAGGGCGGCGGTGGGCGAGGAGGTGTCTGTAGAGGTGGTGGATATTGGTGCGGTGGAGGTGGTGTTAGGCTTGGCTTAACGGAGGTTTTGGAGCTGGAATGTGTGTTGTTCTTTGGTGGTGGTGTTAATGTATTGTCCCCCTGGTGGGAATGTTGAAATCATTATATAATATAAGAATTTAACAGTGTTAGGTGACGGTAGATTTAATATATGATTAAAATATTAAAAAAAATCGGCTCTTATATACTTATAAATTTGTGTTTATTCTATTAAGTAAGAAAAAATATTTTCATTTATGTGATATTAAAAAAACAAACTAGAGAAATCTATGTTTTAGATTTTTTTCATTCAAATAAAATTTTTTGGTAATATATATATATATATATATATATTTGATATATATATATAATTGACCCATAGCAAAAAATTAAAAAGCTTCATAATCTGTATCACAACCCGATATATATATATATGATACGCCTCTGGGCTTCCTACCATGACATACTGGACATGGGAGCCTTTTAATTTTTTGTCATGTCAAATCGGAAAAAGAGTTTTATTTTCCGTCGCTGTTAACCTAAAATCTACGTACTACAAATTACAAACAGAATGTCAGAGAACGACGAAAATTACTTTCTCCATATATCTTTCGACCCTTAAATTAGAAATCTTTCTCAAAGAATAAAAAAAATGTCAGGAGAATGTAAGAAATGTATAGATGTATATAGTAGCGGATTGAGCGTTCAGATGCATCAATAAAAAGACAGCTTAGAAGTATGGCCGCAAAAGGCAGTTTAGAAGTGTGTCCACAGATGGGCAGCTTAGAAGTGCGTTTGCAGAGAGGTATCTCAGAGACACACTCGGCTGAGAGGCGATTTGGAGGTGCACTAACTGAGAGGTAGCTTAAAGGTGTATTCACTGAGAGACGCCTTAGAGATGGGTTCGACTAAGGAGTAACCTGGAGATGTACCCGTTGAGGAGCGACTTAAAAGTATGCCCTAATAGTGAGGATTTAAAAATGCACCCGACGAAAGGCGGCTTAGAAGAGCGCCCGATAGGGGAATAGCTTAGGAGAGTACTCGCAGAATGACGTTTTAAAGGTGTACTCGCAGAGGGGCATTTTGGAAGACTAAACTGCGCTGATAGGCCAGTATCCTGGTCACCTGAACGGAGGGTTAGCCCTTATACAGCGCACTCCTAACTTTAGAATGAAGGGATCATGGCTTCGGGACGGAGGGCTCCTAACTCAAAGATAAAGGATCATGGCTCTGGAACAGAGGGCTTGTGACTCCAGACGGAGGCCGACTTTTTAATAGATTGTAGGCCTTTTGGAAGGAGGGCAACTCTTAATTGGAAGGTAAGCCTCTTTCCTATAAATGCCAAGCCATATTGAGTTTGTGAATCTTATTCTTTCAAACTTAAGGGTGCCTGGTTTTATAGGGCAATCTGCATGTGCATTTTTCTTATTTGTGTAATATGGGATATTTTTTTCTGGAAAAAAAAATTGTTATGGGCCTGCTATGGAGTATGACTCTATAGGCCCATAGTTGCTATACCCATCAATATATTTCTATAAGAAAAAAATTACAAACAATCACAATAAAACTACTAAAGCGTGGAATAAAAAGCAGAAGTATTTCATCCCAAAATAGCACTTGATAAAAAAGTATCCGTAAAATCGAAATGAAAAACAAATAATATCACCTCAATAAAGTAGGAGAAGATTACTCAAAAATAAAAATTCTTTCATTATGCCAAATCAACGGAGGGCTTGATCACGCATAAAGAATCAAACCCTCGTATGAAAACTATAAATATGTTATATAGTTTCTTCGTGGTGATATATTAATTTTTAAGTCACAAGTTTATATATTACGTTTGTTTCAAATATAATATATAATAACAATTAAAATAATTTTAACTGTTACATTTGATTAACATTTTGGTTGATAAATCTAATTTTAACAATTAGAGTAATTCATCCAACCAAACTATGCCATAATAAAATTGACTAATCTTCGCGTTAGGTTGGTTAGTAAGATTGAATTAGTAGTTGGAAAGTCCCGTTAGTATTAGCAGCGCCAAGAGCAAACCACCGTTAATAATAGGAGGAGAACGGCTAGAAACCAAAGCGTTCCAAAGGTTAGTCCTACTGTAGTAATGAAAGGATAAGAAGCGTTACAGAAGCTCAGGCGTTGAAATCACAAGGAGAGTCACTCATGGCCGCTGTCAGTATTGGGATTGCCAGCACCAGCTTCCCCCCCCAGACAAACTGGACATTGACAACACGAAGTCCTTCAAGCTCCAAAATTTCATGCGTTCACTGGGTATTTCCTCAGTCGCTTCCATAATGCGTATCTTCCAGATATTATTCTTAATCGTTCTCTCTCTTATTTGGGAAGGAAGGACCCAGAAGGCTTATATAAAAAGCCTCCCCAGACAGGGCATATAGCTCGATTGGAGTTCAAGAGACGACTCGAGAAGGACGCCGAAGCTAGAGAAGCTTTCGAACGTCAAATTCAGGAAGAGAAAGAGCGTCGCCGTGCTCTTCGCGACGTAATTTTTCTACCTAGCAGTGTTGTTCAAATTCTTAAAATTGGCGAATTGGATCTTTTGATTTTAATATGTTTATAATTTTCATTTCTTTTCTTACATTGTTTGTTCTACCTTGACTTTTGATTCAGTCTCGTGTTGTTCCGGATACGGTTGCGGAGCTGATTGAGTATTTTCTTGACACTGAAGCTCAAGAGATTGAGTTTGAGATCGCTAGGTTGAGGCCAAGGTTTGTCCTTATCCTCCAAACCTTGTTTTTGGGTCTTTTGAGTTTGAGATTGCTAGGTTGAGACCTAGGTTAGTCCTTATCCTTCAAATCTTGTTGTTGGGTGTTTTGATTAAATGGAGCTTCATATTTTAACAATGTCTATCACTTGTTCGACAATTTGCCTCTTGTAGCAAACATCTGAAGGTACAAAATATCTTCTTTTTTTTTTTTCTTTTCTTAAATTCAGTAGTTGATTCAAGAAAATTGCAGATTGAGTGAGGAATTTTTCTCACAACTACGATTAGAAATTGGGCAGCTTCGATTTGCAATGTCGAAAACACAGGTTCTTCTAAGAATTGTGTATTTACTACAAATAACTTGATATCAATCAAGCAGAAGAATGAAAGATGTTGATTGCTTTTTAGGAAATGGAAGATAGGTTGATTGAGTTGGAGGCACTGCAGACAGCTCTCTTGGACGGAACCGGTCTGTAGTTATGACACAGCTATGATTGATTAGAGAGTCCCAACAATAAACTCATTTCCTTTTGTCCGATGTGCTTTTACAGAAGGATACGACAAAATGCAGACCAACCTTATTAAAGCAAAGGAGAGCCTGAACAAAATCTTAACATCAAAGGATATAAAAGCAACTGTATGTGCTAACAATATTTACTTTACTGGAGACATTGTATCCTCTTTCAAAATTTGACTTGCCAAGTTCAGATAATCTTATAATTGTTGCCGTGCAGCTACTTGATCTGGTTGAGCAAAATGAGCTCAATAGAGCTTTATTAACCCTTCTTGATGAGAATATAGCAACTGCTCAGCAAAGTAACCAGGTAAGAGCTGCCTGAACATCTTTTGCCTATTGCTATCATTTGATTTTATGTGCTGTCTGATTTGGCTCATTAGGAATGCATGAATTCATGTAATATGCTTCCCACCTCATAAGATCATGTTAAGAGAAGATCACAGCACAAAATAATTGTTTATGTTGTTGTTTTGGAATATGGAATTATGCTCTCACTGAAAAACCGAGGGCTGAATTGCTTCCATAAACCTATGTAGATTTATGGGCATCCAATCTACACTGTCTAGAAATTAATGATGACAGATGTGCTAATCTATCCATTCCTACTGGTGCATAGGTTAATTCCAAGCAATCCACTTAATATATCAGAGGTGTATATTACAGCAATTTCATCAACTGCTCCGTCTATGTCCCCTCCCAATATAGCTATTGTGATCTTCAACTCACAATTGACTTTGCCTATGGTTTTCTCAAGTAGAAGTCTGATTCTTGAAGATAATTCTGTTCACTGTCCTCCAAAGATTTTTATTGGCCTTTTTCATCTAGCTCCGGATAAACATTAGTCTGTCTGTACCCAGAAATCAAAAGTGATTTTACACTATCCACTGTCAAGACCACATAAGACGTATTCTGAACAGTATTCTCTCCACTAGCAGCAACTGTTTTTGAAACTTGCTCTGAAGGATTGACCCTTTGTTAGAAGAATTCATTGTATTGGTATTTCACTAGGGAGCTTCTTGTGTCTGCTGTGAAATTATTCTGTTTGCTTGCAATTGACAATCTGTGACGGTTTATCCTAGAGCATCACCTTACCTCTACATTCAGCTCATGGTTCAACACCTCTCTGCTTCACTGCTTCTTGTAAATGTTTAAATCAGCTTTTCTTATGTATCTTCCGTAGGGATGCCCTTTTTGTTAGAATTTTTGAATCCATACAACCACAAATGAATGACTTCTTGAGCTGTTTTTGTAGATCTTTAAATCGGCTTGTCTTATGCATCTTCCCATACGTGTAGCCCTTTTTGGTTAGACTTTTTGAATCCATTCAACCACAAATGAATGAGATTTTTGAGCTAGATCCCATTCCTTAGCGCTGGATGCTTGCCTTCTTACCCTTAATTTCAAGATTCCCTGCTTCTTTTTTATGCAAAAATTTTGGAAGGACACTGCATTTCGTTTGCTCAAAACATTGCAAGTTGAAGAAATGACTTACAGGTCTCTCCAACTTCTAAACCATTGTCTTTGTCGCAAGATTTGGCTCTAATCAGTTCACATGGCAAAAATCACAGATCTTATCCATGGCTCTCTTCCAGCACAGAATATGAAACTGGATGTCCATGACTTCATTTCAACTATAGTGTAAGGCCCCTGAAGTCCTTACATGACAACATAGTTAGAGGCAGGTCTTGATGGCCCCTATCTTTGAGAGCAAAACATCCAAGTATTTGAATCTTGGTTCGGTTCTAGTACATGCCTAAAGAATGTTAAGTTTATAATCTTGTTTCACTGACCAGTGAAACTTCAGAAAATGTTGAAAGCAGCAGCCATTCAATATTGAAACTGACAATGTGCCTGCTTTGCACATATATTGTAGGTCACTTTTACGCAGATGTACACTTTATTAATGCTTGGTGTTCTGATCATTCCCACTCTAATTTTTGGAGGGTAAGTGATGTGGAGATCAAATATTCCAAAAGATTCTGATTAGAAGATATTTCAATTTTATTGGCTTTTATTTTATTTGCTTTACTTATTGGATAAGATTCTGGTTTGATTTTATTCGCTCATATTTATGTGATTTTATTGTGATTTTTTTATTTTTAGAAATAGATAATTTATTATCAAATTATCTTAGGCCTAAAATTTATCTTTATAAAAACTCTACGCTCTATTATTTGAATGATGGGATTGATAATTGATGAATGAATAAAAGTTTTGAGAAATCGAATGCAATTGGCTATTTATGACTTCCTTCTCCTCTCCCCTTGGTTTGATCTTTTTCTTGTCTCTACCCCTTTAATCTGTATTCTTGTCTTTACCCCTCTATTATTCGTCTCTCTACCTTTTTTCTCCTCCCTACATCAAATTAGAATCAGAGATAAAAGTCCTTTTTTTTTTTTTTGCCTTCAGCGATATCACCACCCCACCAACAACGAAATCATCCCCACCGGTTTGACCCAGGTATATTACAACTCTATCAGAGTCTATAGGATTGCACATCTTCAGGCCCAAGTCATGTCCTTTCAGACCCAAGTCATGTCCTCTCAGACAACATTAGCAGCTCAGTCCAATTTTGACTTTCCTCTCGCATGTCTAGTAATGTTGGCGGTTGCTTACACCGCTGCTCGGCTTGCGGTTGGGAAGTTTCCTACAGAAATTTTAACTTGACGGGGTTGAGTTCTAGCCACCCGGGAAGAATTGATGCGGACATCAAATATTCCAAAAGATTCTGATTAAAAGATATACCGATTTTATTGACTTTTATTTTATTTGCTTTACTTATTGGACATGATTCTGGTTTGATTTTATTCGCTCTTATTTATATGATTTTATTGTGATTTCTTTTATTTTTAGAAATAGATAATTTATTACCAAATTATCTTAGATGTAGATTTTCTCTTTATAAAGATCCTATACTCTATTATTTGAATGATGAGATTAATGATTGATGAATGAATGAAATTTTTGAAAAATCGAATGCAATTGGCTACTCATGACTTCCTTCCCCTCTCTCCCTTGGTTTGATCTCTTTCTTATCTCTACTACTCTAGTCTGTGTTCTTGTCTCTACCCCTCTATTGTTCTTCTCTCTACTTTTCCTCTCCGCCCTATATCAGTAAACCGTTTCCATAAAATCTCCCATAGAAGACCATAGCGAGTATTTTATGAAGATGATACACTGTCCATTTCATAGGGTCTTCTCATTAGTTATTGGGGAAGCGAGATATTAATTGATCTCAGGTAAATGGCCATGACATTTACTTTCTTTGGTTTAACCTCCCAGTGTTGGAGAGCTCTCAAACTGCAGTTACAATGACTTTGTTTCCTACTAATCCAAGGCTTCTTGAAAAAAACTTGTGCACATACCAGGCTGTAGACATCTCTCATCACCAATATCTAACACTCTTTGCTTGACCTCTGTGCCTACAATGATCCTGCTATTCCACAATTCTGAAACAATGTCATATAGTACCATACAACCTCCACTTCAATCACTCAAGAAATAGTTAAAATTGTATTGCCTTTGTAGTACACTGGAATTTCCCTGGGCAAAATTTTCTTCTGAATCAAATAGGAAAGGAGAAAGTGTGAGACTTTCTCCTTTGTCTATACTTTCATCTACACCATGAAACTTATTCCTGTGATGATTGAAACTATAATGATCTGGTGGAAATCCTTCAAAAGTATAAATAAAAGAGAACTACTGAAGCAACCGTATTTATTCGGAATCTCCTGAACTTTGTAGTCGTAACAACTTTATATATTGTGTAGACATGTAAACACCCTCCCCCAGGCCTCAACCCCACCCCTTGCTTGGAATTCTGAAGTTCGTGAGAGAATTTAAGAAAAAACTAGTGCAAACTGAGAAGTGTACTACAAAATCAACAAAGAGAAAACTACTATATGTTCTGTATACCAGTTTTGGAAGATGCTACTATTAGTAAAAATGTTAGATCTTCTTTAGTTGGCATATTCTGAGGCACTAATTGATTTTAACTTCAATTCAATGTTGAGAAAATGAGTCGCAGATGTTAAGTGAGAGTTGCCACTCATACCACATAGATTGTCCCAAATCCAGATTCCAGATGTTAGCCTATTGCGATATGGGCGCTCTAAGTTATTGGGTGTCCACAAGCACCTTGCTTGATGGCTGCAAGATGGGCTCGCAGGCTGTCGGGTGTAATTCAACTTAAGAAGCATCCCGCTTGATGGCCGCAAGATGAGCGCTCAAGTTGTTGGGTGTAATTCAACTCCAATAGTGCCCCGCTTGATTGCTGTGAGCTTAGCACTTGAGCTGTCAAGTGGAAACTAAAGTCCACCAGCACCTTGTGAGAAGACTGCTTAAGCCACTGGGTGTTAATCCATTTTTAAGCAACTCACCACTAGCTAACTGCGAGACTGGCATTCAAGTAGAAATCTATTAATTCCACTAGTTCGAAAATTTGAATTGCTATTGACTGAAAGTAAATATTATCTTTTTAGCACTCTCTACAAATAGAAGATAAAGGCATCCATAATAAAGCAGAGGTTGAATCAGGCTGTAAAGAATGGAAGAATTCTTGGAGCATCAAACACATTATTAAGGATCAAGTGTTTTGTATCTGAGTTGTATTATAGTAAATTTATTTTTATTTCCTCCTTAAATTGAGCCTTTTTATTGTGTGTGGAGAATCAAAGCTTGTTGGAAGATAGTGAGATCCTCATTATAAGAAATTCTGTGAAGACATTCATCGGTGCTAGATTCACTTGTGGAAACCAAGAATACCTAGGTAGTTGTTGTGATACAGATCTAAGGAGGGTATTAGATAGTCATTTGTCTGGAGTCAATTGGATAGGATAGTGCTTGGAAGTTTTAGCTTGTGCATAGATTCTTTTTATCATAGTGAATTTTTAGTTGGCGATTGATAGCTCGAAGGTCTTTCTTAGAACATATTGTTAAGAGTTTTTCTTTGACACTAAATTTCTATGTCCATTCGTTATTTTTTTTAGTTGATGATTATATGTTCAGTATTATCTAGATTTGCAAATCATTTATATGTATTTGGTTTGTATTTTATATTTTGATAAATTTTTAATTTTACTTCAAGGCATCTATTCATCCCCTCTAGGTGTGTGGGTCTAAACAGTATTTTTTTAGGAAACACATTGTTTTACTGAATAATATAAGTACGATGAACTGCTAATCGCTCCTATTGCAAATCACGTTCTTTTATTCTTCTTGTTCAAACAAGAAAAACATCCCATGCTTTTTCACCTGCATGTTATCTTCCATCCAAAACGACTAGTCCTGACTTGATATTTATTTCTTGTGAGCAGAAGCAGGCTGCAGAGTTCATGGAGAAGCTTCGCATGGCTGTTCTTAAATACATAACAGTTTAGAGCTCAGAAGAGTATCATTCAATTTATTGTGATGAGTTGCTGATGATCTCATCTTGCTGTTTACAAAATATGTCGACTATGTAAAGAAATTATAAACAATGAATAGCATGATGCTACGGCTGAAACCTTTATCCTCATTTGAAGTTCTATGTCAGTATCATCTTCTTATGACAGAAAGTAGCAACAGGTGGAAAATTTTCATCCAACTGAAAGTATATATTCTTTCGTTCAACTTTTTTTCCCTGATAGTTGAGATGGGGAGTAGGGAATCTGTGGGGATAGAGTTTAGGTCATTAACTTTGGCTAGGGAGAAGGCAGGGAGGAGGTGCTGTCGCTAACCACGGGAAGGGGAGGGGGCAGCATGGTGCTGGTGGTGGGGGATACCAGTGCCAGCACCATGGAGGGGTGCAGTGTGTGGTGTGGGAGCTAAGAAGGGCTTGTTCTTCATTAATGGGGGAAGAGTCTTAGTACTACGTTTTGGAATTGCAAGTCTTTAGTTGCAACCTAGGAATTGTGAAAGATTGTTTTCAATAGTTTTTCAATTCCAGAAAGATTTGATGTTGGGGTGAAATTCCAATTCCAAATGCAACCCGAACATAAAAATTGCTATTGGTTGGGACAATTCTAAGTATGGATAAAATATTGGTATTAGTATTGATATCAATGCAGGTATATCAATATTAAATATATTATACAATGCATACTAATAAAATTCTGAGAATCGTAAATTGACAAATAAATATTAGCTAGTATTTTGCTAAATATTTGGTATATCAGTCGATATTTTAATTATTTGTCAATATTTTAAATATCAAGCAATATATTACGATATATCACCGTTATGTAGGATATATTGGTATTGAGGGGGCCCAATACCTCATAGTTTTGGAAGAATAGAACTACTTTCAACATCCATTAAGTGTCAACACTCACTAATTTGCAATGTTTCCAAGAGAAGGCAGTCTTAAATTACATCGCCCCTTCTCTCTTAAGTGGTTTGAGCCCCTTCTCTCTTAAGCGTCTTGAGAACAAGTCGCTTCAAGACTGTAAAAAGAAAGAAAGCCATTCTATGGCTACACCTTTGTCCTACAGAAAGGACGATAGAGCTATGTAATTCTAGTTAAACTGTTCAATTGGCATGACTCTATTCTTGTGAACGAAATGGTTCAGCCAATTACTCATTCTCTATTCTCTTTTATAGTTGGAAAAAAGTAAAAAATGGAAAGAAATCTGCAGCAAAAAAGAGAAAAGAGCTGAATGCTAAAATCCTCCACGAACCCCTGTTGCAAAATGGCCACACATGCCAAACATAGTGTTCATCCTACCACGTCAAAGCTATACAATACACTAGAAATGCCATGTCACCCTATAAACAACCAATTATAAAGAGATGCATTGTCATTTTTTAAATATGTAATGAGTTTGATTAGTTACTGGGATGTGTGGTGGTTACCTGTTTCTTAATAATTGGTTGATTCAATGAAGTGGCATGATACTCCTTGTGTATTTGGTATTTTTTTTCCCCAAAGCCACTGCAGCCGTGGTGGACAAGGAAAACAATCACAATCTGCGTGAAGTTCTGAGTGACTATTACAATGGTACGGTCCCACAAAACTGGAAAAGTCTCTTGCTTTCTTTGTTTTTTTTTTTTTTTTTCTGGTAAATAGTTGCTCTCTTTGTCTAACTTAAATTCATGATAATTTGCTATATTATCTGATGCGGTGCTTGATGAACGCAAGAACAAGCTTGATGGATAAAGTTGAACTAGAACTATGTGATAGTCTAAAGGAGTTGAACTAGAACTATGCGAGAATCGATGGGCAAATTCAATTCAATCAAGCTGTGTGATAGCTCAAATAAGTTGAAAAAAGTTTCCTAGAGGTAGTTCTCCACTAGGCAAATTAGTCCAGAGCACATCAGGACTCCGTCAAAGTGAACAGAACTCCTGAAAGCTTGGACACTAGGGAAAACAAACCAGGTTTGTTGTACTACTACATATTGTAAATAATTTTAGTTCTAGATCATCTTGAGGGGAAATAGAGTGCAAAAGTTTCTGGTAGGATTGCTATAAGGGGAGATCTTGATAAGCTTGTCGAATTAATTATTGAAGAAAAGTTAGATGGATATCTATAGGGAACTGAATAGTAAAGAAGAGAAGCATCAAAAAGGGGAGCTTTTATTAATAGGGTCTATTGTTATGCATTTTTCAGGAGTGGCTGCTGAGTTAGCTAACAGTTTCAACTTTTAAGCTCCCCATATTTTCCAAGCTGACAGAATATAAAAAGCAAAAGAAACTAGATATGAGGAGGAGGAAGCACCCAATGAAGGAAGCTTTTATAGGGTTCTTATCCCCAAGTATTTGATACCCTCAGGCCCTGAGAGTGTACCCATGGGAGCATTAACAGTTAGCCAGTACTTTTGTGAAATATAGGTGTCTTGCTGCCGAGGTTGCACATAATGTTGCGGTAATGGTTTTTACTGATCTTCCAGTCGATTGATGCACGAGAAGCAATTTGTGGGTCTTATGAAGAAGCTTAAAGCAACAAAAATAAATTGTAACAGAGACCTGCTTTTAGCCATTGTTAATGGGGAGGCCATCACTTCAGATTACTTGGATGATTTAACTTGCAACATTGAAGATCATGCATCATTCACCTGGTTGGATTCCTGTCCAATACTATCTTGCACATATTTGACTTGTTTATTTGTTTCTTTCAATAGGTAGCATATTTTGATTCCTTTAGTTTGAGTTGCAACTTTAAGTGCTTGCAGGATAAAATCATTGGTGTCATTTCCTCTATTGTCGCCCTCTTCTAGTGTGGGGCACACAGCTTCCCTTGTAGTCTTTAGTATCGGGCTAGGCTGACTTATTCTTTTAGTTTAGAAACTTTATTGTATTTTGGGGTTTACTTCTCGGCTTACTTTGCTTTGCTTATTTCAATGCTGAGGTTGCCCTATCTATTTTCTTCATATAACATTTTATAGGCCAGCATCAAGTGTTCTTTTTAGAAGCAACTCGCATAGAACTACTCTCAAATGCTCACCCAAAGCTGTTCCCAAATGGGTTTTTTAATAAACCCTCATAACTCTTGCACGAACTCACTCAGATCTCACTAAAAGACAAATGACAATCCTCACCCAACAATACAATCAAATGAGAAAAAAATATTAAATAAACTCACTGGAACTAGTTAGTAGACAAATTAAAGATCACTTAATAGTAAACTTGCAAGATGAACTTGGAGTCCATGAGCAATTTAGAGAACTAAGAAATGTTAAATTCGATGAATGAAGTGGCTGCCAGGTTTCTTGATAATTATCCAGGGTTTATTTTTATTGTAAAAGCATGCAATATAAAGTGACTTCCACTAAAATCTGCAACTGATTACATATGTGAAAATATGGAAAGAAATTGATATAAAATCTATTGAGCAAAATACATTTTATGCCCAAGTCTACAGAAGGACCATGCCCCATAGGAGGCGGGACCAGTTCCGTTCATGTCTTAGTATTCTATCAGTGCTACATACAGAGCTTCAATGAGTTAATGAGAACTGATTCTTTTAAATATATTCTGATGTAGGGAGGAAGGTGAAAGTAGAGAGAAGAAAAATAGAATGATAGAAACAAGAAATTAGACTAGAGGGGTAGAGACAAGAAATAGATCAAATCAAGGGGGAGAGAGGAAGGGAAGTCATAATTATTCAGTTGCAATCAATTTCTTAAATATTCATTCATCAATCAATTATCCTAAATAATAAAAATGACGATTCTTATGTAGAAAACCTGATACCTAAAAAAATTGAAAACAAAATTATAGGCAAATAACTTTCTAAAATACTAGGTCTAAGATAATTTGGTAATAAATTATCTATTATTAAAAATAAAAAATCGCAATAAAATAAAACACAATAATATCAAACTAAAATCTTGTCCAACAAGGAAAACAAACAAAAGCTAATAAAATCATAATATTTTTTAAAATTTTCTTAAAATATTTGTTGTGATGTCCGCATCAATTCTCCCCGGGTGGTTGGAACTCGACCCGTCGAGCAACCCAGGTAATCAATCCCCCAACCACAAGCTGAGCGGCTGGACAACCCTCTGGCGACGGTTGTAGACTCGTATAAGGGGGGCCAAAAGCTGACGGAGCGACCGATATCTCCAGAAGGAAGTGAATTTGGGCTTGAAAAAGTACACTCCTACTGGCTCTGATAAAACTCCAAAAGGTCTGGGTTAAATTGCTGTAGTGCCTCTCGAGAGATCCAAGCATTTTCAGATTCTGATTGGCCAAACGAACGAACAAGGAAGCAATGAATAGCTCCATCCCTGGTAAATATAACCTACTCATCTAAATAGTATCAATTTTATCATGGTGTGTCGGGAGGAAAGGAAGTGGCACAGGAGAGGACGAGCGGTTAATAGGGGGTGTACACGGGGGGATGGCAAAGGGATCCATAGGTGGGAAAAAATTGCCTTTATATGCAATTAAATCTTCTACATTGAAAGTATAATGAAAACCAAAATGAGATGAAATGTCAAGAACATATGTATTTGAACCAATCTGCTGTAAAATTTTAAATGGACCAATGCTACGAGCCTGCAATTTAGAGACGTGCCCAGATAGGCGCCATTCCGGTCTGATGCGAACCATAACATAATCTCCTACATTGAATTCAACGTGTATTTTATGGGAATCAGCATGAAGTTTGTATGACACATTACTTGCCTCTTATTGTTTATTGATCTCGATGTGTAAATCGTGAAGGTGTTGTGCAAAAGTTTCGGCTATCATGGATACATTAATATGTGGAGACATCAGGAGGTCCAATGGTTTTCGGGGTTTGTACCCATATATAACTTCAAATGGACTTATACCAAGGGATTTATTGAAAGAACTATTATATGTAAGTTGGGCAGTGAGTAAGATTAAGTCCCAATTCCTAAAATGCTCCTGGACCAAACACCGTAACAGATTACCTAAACTCTGATTGACGACTTCAGTTTGGCCATCTGTTTGAGGGTGGTATGGAGTGAAAAATTTCAATTTGACACCGACCATGTGCCACAGGATCTTCTAAAAATGACTGGTAAAACGAACATCTTGATCAAAACAATGGTCTTAGGAAGACTATACAGCTTAACAATCTCGGCGAAATAAAGGCAAGCGACTCGAGAAGCATCAACAATCTTACAAGGAATGAAGTCGACCATTTTAGAAAAATGATCCACAACGACAAAAATAGAATTATGTTTCTTAGGGGTACAGGGAATCCCTAACACAAAGTCCATGCTTACATTTTGCCATGGACCATGAGGCACAGGTAGAGGGGTGTAGAGGTCAGTGTTTTGCTTTGTATATTTGGCAAGTCGGCATATTCGATAAGTACTGACAATTTTAGCCACATCTTTCTTCAAATTAGGCCAATAAAATTGTCGTTCAACCTCTTCAATTGTCTTATCACATCCAAAATGGCCAAATAAACCTCCAACATGAACTTCTCAAGCTATGAAGTCTCAGACAGACGTTTTCGGGATGCAAAGTTTATTAACTCGGAATAAATACCCATCCTGAAGACGAAATCCATCAGTGGTGTCCAAGTGCCCACATTGTATGTTAAAATCAGGGTAGAACTCATATTTTTCCGTAAGCCTTTCAAAGCTAACAATTTTAACTTGAACAACTGATAGTAAGGTCAAACGATGGCTCAAGGCATCAGCCACTTGATTCTCAACTCCTTTCTTATGCTTCAAGATAAAAGAATAGGCTTGTAAATACTCGATCCACCGACCATGCCTATAATTTAATTTCTTCTGAGAGTTAAGGAATCGAAGAGTTTCATAATCCGAATAGAGGACAAACTCTTGAGGTAGCAAGTAATAGCGCTAGTAGTGTAAGGCCTGTATAATGGCATACAATTCCTTATCATAAGTAGAGTATCGTCGTTTGGTATCATTCAATTTTTCGTTAAAGTAGGCAATTGGGTGGCGTTCTTGACTAAAAACTCCTCCTATGCCTACACCTGATGCATCAAACTCTACTTCAAACACTTTGGAGAAATCAGGAAGCCGCATAATGGGAGCTGTTGTCATCCTTTCTTTGATGAGTTTGAAAGCTTTGGCAGTATCGGGAGACCAGGTGAAGTCACCATTCTTCATGCACTCAGCGAGGAGAGCCATGATTGTGCTAAAGCCCTTGATGAACCGACGATAGAACGTGGCTAAATCGTGAAAACTTTGAACTTTATGGATGGATTTGGGTTCTAGCCAATTTATGATTGCCTGGATCTTTGCGGGGTTGGCAAAAACCCCGTCAAAAGAAACAATAAATCCCAATAGAGCCACTTTGTCTGAGAAGAAGGAACATTTATTAAGATTGGCAAATAAGCTTTCTTTTCGAAGAGTAAGGCAAACTTGTGTAAGATGTTCCACATATTGCTCCTTGGTCTTACTGTAAATGAGGATATCATCAAAATAGACCACTAAGAACTGTCCCATGAAAGTCCGTAAAGCCTGGGTCATGAATTTCATGAAAGTGCTTGGTGCGTTAAAGAGTCCAAAAGGCATGACCAACCATTTATAGAGGCCGTCCTTTGTCTTAAAAGCTGTTTTTCACTTATCCCCTGAATGAATTTTGATTTGGTGGTAACCACTCTTCAAATCTATTTTGGAAAAGATTGTGGAACCGACCATCATATTTAATGTGTCATCAAGCCTAGGAATGGAAAAACGATATTTTATGGTGATTTTATTTATTGCTCTACTATCAACACACATCCTCTAAGACCTATCCTTCTTAGGTGTTAAAAGAGCGGGTACCGCACAAAGACTCATACTTTCTCGAACGAATCCCTTGCGGAGGAGTTTTTCCACTTGTCTCTGGAGTTAAGCATGTTCAGTAGGATTTATCCTATGAGGGAGGTTCGGGAGTGACGCATTGGAGCGAAATCAATGGCATGTTGAATTTTCTGTAAATGTAGTAAGTGATTGGGGAGGTTATTAGGGAAGACATCTTGAAAGCTTTGGAGAATTTGACGGGCCTCATTAGAAATTGATATGGAATAGTTCAGAAGGGTTTCAAGGACAATAATGGCGAACACAACTGACTCGCTGATAGCGACTCGTTCAAATGCTGTGGGACTAATAATATGTAATCCTTTGGTTGCTACCACAGTCCTCTCTTTGTTGGGAGTCATCAATTTTGGGGGTGGGGGGTAAAGGCGAATTTTCTTTCTCTTGTGAACAAAGTGGTAGGAATTAGAACGACCTTGAATTGTCACGTCCAAGTCGTAGAGCCAAGGGTGCCCGAGAATGACATGGCCCACGTCCATTGGGATAACATCATACCAAATGTGGTCTTTATATTCTAAAAATTGAATAGGTATAGGACAATATTTTTTAACGGATATAGAAGATGTGTCAATCCAAGAGACACTGTATGGAATAAGGTGTGGAACCGCCTTTAACCCTAAACGAGAGATAGTGTTAGCGAAGACTGCATTAATGCAACTACCGCTATCCGCAATTACCTTACAAGCCTTCTTGTTTACTTTGATATAAGTGTGAAATATAGCGTGACGATGCCAATCATCAGCCTCTTTGGATTGTGTCAAGGTGTATCGCACAACGCCCAGATATGATGTATCGATGAAGGAAGAACGAGAGTCTAGATTGAAGGGAGTAGGCTGAATGCAGCTCACAAATGTGTCAATGTCATCGTCATTCAGGTCATCGAACTCCTCTAATTTGGGTTTATAGACTTGTTCTTCAAGGGGTTCCTCATTGATTTCATTTTGTTAGTCAATTAATAAAGCTTTATTCGAAAATTTTGAAAAAATATGTCCAAAACCTTTACAGTTGAAGTACTGTAATTGAAAATTTCTTTTCAAGGCTTCAATATCCTTTCCTCGAGCTTCCCTTGTAAGGACAACGGTGGAAAGAGGGGTTCCTAAGACAGACATAGAATTGGTGGCAGGAGTGTTCACTATGGGTTGACGGTGGGGTATCCTGGTGACTAATTCAAAGTCTCGGACAAGATTATACACATGGTCCAAAGTAGTGACTCCACGGAGGACAAGTTCTCTTCTAAACGCCTCATGTAAACCTTGCCGGAACCTACTTAAGTCATGGCATCATTCTCAATGATGTGACATCTCATTCGAAAATCATCGAATTGAGTCACATGCTCAGTGATTGACCGATTAGCCTGTCAAAGGGCATTCCACTGATCGAGTAAGTTGCTACAGTAAGAATAAGGTAAATACTTCTTTTGAAGGCGTCGTTTCATTTCAGCCCAACTCCGAACAGGGGCAGCTTGACGCCTAATTAGGAGGTCCTCAACACTTTCCCAATATAATTGGGTGTTTTTGGTCAACTTAAGGCTGGCAAATTGAACTCTCCTGTCTTCTGACACGCTATACCATTCAAAGAAACGATTCATATCTTGAACCCATTGAATGAAAACTCGATGGTCCAAGCAGCCATCAAAAGTAGGGGCATCCAATTTGATATTTTTGAAGAGGTGGTCATCTGGATCGTGCTCTTGATCATAGTATCTAGGCCCGTGATCGTGTCTATGAGGGGTTCGTCTGTTGTGCCTTCATCGGCGAGCCTTTTTATGTGATGCATCAGAGTTTTCAGCATCCGATGAGTGAGACCCCAGTTCTAAAATGGTAACTCGATTTGCAGGATCCAAATTGGTTTGACGAGTTGTAGTCAGGTCAGTTTGAATGTGATGCGGACATCCAAGACAAATATTCACTTTTATTTGCCTTCCAAATATGAATACTCGCTTTTATTTGCCTTCCAAATTAGTTGTGATTTTATTTTTATTTATTTGATTTTATTTGATTTCCTTTTTCACTTTTTTTAATTATTTGATTATGATTTTGTTTCCAATTTTCTTTCACATCGGATTCTCTATATAAGAATCCCTAGGACAATTAATTGATGAATGAATGAATGAGTATTTGAGAAATTGATTGCAATTGAGCAATTGTGCTTCCCTTTCTCTCTCCCCCTTGGTTTGATCCATTTCTTATCTCTACCCCTCTAGTCTAATTTCTTGTCTTTACCCCTCTATTATTCTTTTCTCTACTTTCACCCTCCTCCCTACATCAGAATGGCCCTCAGGTGGTCTTGCAATTGAACTAATTGTTGATTTAGAGTTTTAAATTGGTTAGAGTCCATGATTAGGTTAGGTATATTATGAAAGATAATCCGACCGCTTTGCAAGTGCATACAACACCAATACAACTAACGGGGTTGAGTTCAATAAGCAATTGAGACGATCCGAATCAATCAATTTTTTTTTGTAAGATTTTTATGGTTCAGATTATACAAACTAGTATCGCTTATCTATTAAAATAATCAAGCAAGAATCAATTGTAATAAAGGTGTATCAAAGGTAGTGAGATGACTCTTTTTTGACAATAAAATGACACACGCAGAAAAAACTAAATACTATTAAAGATAAATAAAATATGCTACTTAAAAGAAGATGGAACAAACACACCTGCAGATGATCTGACCAGCTTGTTGAGATTGCCTCAGAGATGAGCTGACCCACTTGTTTGAGATTGGATAAAAATCTACTACTGTTTGAATTTTCTCAGCTGTTTTTTTTTTCTTTTTTTTTCTCCTTTTTTTTTGTTTGTTTTTTTTTTCACTCTTGTTTTTGTTTTTTTTTTTTCTCTTCTTTTTCATAGCTATTGTTTGTGCTTTTGGTTTTCTTGTTTTCTTTACCTTTCCTCGGCCACAACCTACAGACGCAGAAGAGAGGTGCGGTTGCTCATTGCGCGACAGCCTTCTCAGGCGGCGGCTATGACGGTGTCGGCGATGGCGATGAAGGCGACAACGATGGCGTTGGCGACGGCGATGAAGGCTACAACGACGGCGATGAAGGTGATGACGAAGACGAACACAGACGAAGAAGATGATGTGGAGAACGAATCTGATGAAGCGACGAAGACAAAGAAGAACGAGGGCAAAGACAAAGACAAAGAATGAAGACGAAGATTCGGGACACCCGATTCGTGACTTCTCTTTCTACTCCCTTTCTTTGGTTTTTTTTTTTTTTCTCAGGAGGACGGTGGAGGCTAGGTTTATCTGGTGGTGGTATGATTTGGGTTAGGGTTAATTTTGGATGTGGGCTTTGGTTTGCGGTCAATTAGGTTTCTCTGGCCGTGTAGATGGTTGTTCTTGGTGGGGTTTGGTGTGGCGGAGTGGTGGTGGTTAGCAGCGACGTGGAGGATGGCTTGTGACGGCAGCTTGTTCTGCCTCTTGCTG
The DNA here is from genome assembly GCA_033239525.1 of Nepenthes gracilis. Taxonomy (NCBI): domain Eukaryota; kingdom Viridiplantae; phylum Streptophyta; class Magnoliopsida; order Caryophyllales; family Nepenthaceae; genus Nepenthes; species Nepenthes gracilis. The sequence goes on from BSYO01000009.1 coordinate 6,444,630, forward strand.
CGGCGGTGGCGCTGGCTTAGTCGGCATGGAGTGTTGCGTCGTGTGTTTCTGCCTCGTTGATTGCTCTGTTTCTTTGCTTCTTCTGCTGCTTCTTCTGCCTTTTTTTTCGTTTGACAGAGGCGGGCATGGGAACAAAAATCACACTTTTTTTTTTCACAAACAGAACACCTAAACAGAGGCGGTGCTCAACAAAAACCACACCTTTTTTTTTCGACGGGGGCATAAACAAACGTTAGGAAGCAGTGGTGTTGATGGACCGGCAGATGCACAGAAAGGCTTTTGTAGGATGGCCAACGGGTGGTGGCATAGTGGGTGGTGGTGGTATAGTGGGTTTTTGGTTGCGGGAAGGTGTGTGGTTGGCTATTGGGTGCGGGAAGGTGTTGCTGGCGGCAAAAAGATAGGATTTTTATCTTTGATACCAATTTGATGTAGGGAGGAGGGTGAAAGTATAGAGAAGAAAAATAGAGGGGTAGAGATAAGAAATTAGGCTAGCGGGGTGGAGACAAGAAAGAAATCAAACCAATGAGAAAGAGGAAGGGAAGTCATAATTGGTCAATTGAGAATTTGATGTAGAGAGGATGATGAAAGTAGAGAGGAAAAATAGAGTGGTAGAGACAAGAAATTAGATTAGAGAGGTAGAGACAAGAAAGAGATTAAATCAATGGGAAAGAGAAAGGGAAGTCATAATTGCTCAATTGAGAATTTGATGTAGGGAGGAGGGTGAAAGTAGAGAAAAGAAAAATAGATGGGTAAAGATAAGAAATTAGACTAGAGGGGTAGAGACAAGAAAGAGATCAAACTTAGGGGGAGAGAGGAAGGGAAGTCACAATTGCTCAATTATAATCAATTTCTCAAATATTCATTCATCAATCAATTATTCTAAACAATAGAAATGACGGTTTTTATATAGAGAACTTGATACTTAAGAAAATTGAAAACAAAATCAAAGTCAAATAACTTCCTAAAATACTAAGCTTAAGATAATTTAGTAACAAATTATCTATTGCTAAAAATAAGAAATCGTAATAAAATAAAATCACAATAAAATAAAACACAATAAAATCAAACTAAAACCTTGTCCAATAAGGAAAACAAATAAAAGCTAATAAAATCATAATATTTTTTAAAATCTTTTTGGAATATTTGTTGTGATGTCTGCATCATATTCTCTCGGGTTACCGTTCTGGGAGCAAAGGGTTAGACCCCTCAAATGGAAGTCTCACGAGTAAACATCAGGGAAAAGTGGGGAATTTATCCAGTGACAAAGGGAATTAATTCCTACACGTAAGACTAAATGTATGGCCCAATCACACCAACTCACAAACATGACCCCCCAATGAATTGGTCTAACCAAAATCATAACCTAGTCTTATGATTGAGCACTTGATCTTTAATCTAATGCACTTTGATGTAATGCTTGCATTTGACTGACTGAACACCTGAATACACAAACTAGGCAAGGATCGTTTGTTTCCATAAATGACCTAGTTAGTATTTACCATCAAGTGAACAAACTCAATGACCTTGGGACCATCAAAATCCTTTTCGGTCCTTTGCTTAATAGCTTAAGCTTTAGAGTCTACTGGTTCCTTGACACCTTCCAGTATAATTGAGCACTTGATCACTTGCTACTAAAAAGCCTTTGTTTTAGCTATGGAAGCTCAATAGCAGCTTCAGCAGCATGACTGCAATCTTGTCATTCATTTCACCAATGTACAATGCTGATTGTCAGAACAACAGCCAGTATTTAAGAGGCAACAACCACAACAGTGTTGTCATGCATTAATGCAGTTCTTTCTATCAAAATGAATTTATTAATGCAATTCTGTGGTATAGGAACAATCAGTTTGAAGGCCTAGTAGTTGTGATCCTGGTGTAAGTTGGAATGATAAAGTTGCAGAAACAGGACAGAGATTAAGAGCCAATTTTTTTATCCGGGCCACCACTGATTTGGGTAGTTAGAGTAAATTGTGTCTGCAAAATTGTTTTCTTCTTCAGCCGTGTTCGTCCAGGACAGTGTGGACTGATCGTTCTGGACAAAAATTACATCTACCCAATTTTCTATAGTGACAGTTGCCGGATAGTATGGTGAAAAATATAGGAGTCCCTTCTAAAGTATATTATATTCATTTTTGGTGGGAAGAAACTGAGCCTGCAGCCTGCCACCCAAGAGAGAAAATCCTTAAATGATTCCTATCTTGATTATACGGATTATATGCAATGAAAAAGAGTGATAAAGGCTAAAAGATAACTATACCACTGAGGTAACAAAGTTGCCAGTGCTGGCTTATTGAGAGAGAAAGGGAGGTTTGTGAGGGGGATACAACCAATATACGGGAGTAAGGATGAACAGCCTTTAAGTTGATATCTCTGATGGTTGGTGAGTAGTAGCAAACTTCCCCTCTACCTGCAGATCTTTGTATTCCCTTACTTTTTTCGTTATTCTGATGGCTTTTGTTGAAGGTATATACTATCTCTATCAAAAGGAGTCTTGATATAATGGTAAAATTGTCGTCGTGTGATCTAATAGTCACGAGTTTGAATCATGAAAAATGTCTCTTGTATAATGTAAGTTAATATTACATATAATCGACACAAGCTGGTCTGACCCTTCCCTACACCCCACGCATATAGTTACAAGAAATCTACAGCCACCACCCTTCTTTCACACACACACACAGACATGGGAAATAACTGAAGATTCAGCTCTTTGATTGTCCATTTACGTGTGTTTTCTTTTGATGGGTGGGTTGGCCATTGATTGATGGCTTTGGCAACATAGAAGTTTATCCTTTGCCCAAAAGTGCAATTGAACTTCCATCAATAACTGTTGAAGGATGTGGGTAGAACAACACAATGAGTAGTTGACGTTATATATATCTAATCTCCAGATTAGTTGCTGTAGATAACGTTCATTCATGATGCATAAACTTCAGATTCATTGCGATTTCTGACTCCTAAATATATTTTATTGTCTTTCCCTGCTTCCTGGTGTTTGATGCTTTTTGGTTTGGTGGGGTGTGCTTACTGTCATCCGTTTTCTGGACATTGTCTGTCTTTGTTTCTATTTGTCACTTCATTTTAGTCCGCTTTATTGCATGGATACTAGGGAAAATTACTTCTCCTTGATCTGTCAATGCAAAATTTAATATAGTGTGCGTAACTTGTTCTTTTCTTCTTCTTTTTTTGGTCGAAGAAAAGCAATGGATGTTCACTTGGTGCTAAAAAACTAGCTATTTCTTAAAAGAAGTTTGTGATAAATAGATATTTAAGTTATATATATATATATACCTGTCAAATGAATCAAATGGCAGGTTAAGGCTTCGAACTCCAGTGTTTTTTTTTAGGCTAATTGAACCCGTTATCAGTAGATTCCATTAATTGATGAAATTAATGTGTAGATAGAATCTTTTGGAACTGATAATTTATAGTTGGACCTGGACTGACTTTATGAAGGATCTTGAATGAGTTAGTTTACGATACATTTTGAAGGATATTTTGGTAATTTTTTCAATAGCAGTAAAACTTAACTTTCGGTATTATAAGTCATACTTTAGGAATTTTTGTGATTATGTTTTATGTATTTTTATGCGATTAAGATAAGCCTAATGTACCTCTTAGAAACCAAAATTTGTGCAGCCTCCTTATTTCACTAAGGCACGATCCTACTTATTATCTCCAACAGCCGCTCCATACCTGCCTCCCCCATCCAGCTGAACCATCCTTGTTTATGGCTAATTGGCAATTAAATTGGATGGAGGGTAATTAGGAGTAATTTGGTGACCACCTCACCCCAGTTCTAACCTAGTTAATTTCTTTTTAAAGAGCCCCTTGCCGCCGCTCATTTGGCACTCATTCCATTTGGTTTTTCAGCTGGAATCGTGTAGAGAGAAAGAGAGCAGCAGCTTTTACAACTAAACTGATTCAGTTTTAGAGAGAAGGAGAGAGAGGAAGAGAGAGAGGAGCTCCAAATCGTTAATAATCTTGATCTCCTTCCAATTGTTTAGTTGTGCCATTGTTTGATGGAGGAAAATGAAAGAATTGTGCGTGTGGTGAAGTAGCTGGAGCTGCTGTCATGCTGATTTTCCGTGGAGCACAGATTGAGGCAGGTGTTAATCTCCTTCCTTCTCTTGTCTTATTGAATTTACCTTGATTTCTCCTCCTTTTTCCTTGAATTTGTGCCACTTACGGAGAAAAATTGATAAGCCGTGAGTGGTAGCTGATGTTCGCTTCTGACCTTGCTGAATTTTTGGTATAGTCACCCAAATTGAGGCAAGTGGTTAACCTCTTCTTGAAAATCTCATAATCTTCTCCTGTTCATTTGAATTCCAATAAATGTTGCATTCCTAAGCCGTGTTTTATTGTTGAATCAATGAATAAGCGGAGTATAGAAGTTGTATGAAAAATTTCTTAAGAAATTATATGGACTTGCTGCTGTTTTCTGTGTGACGCTCAATTTCCGCTCAAGTGCCACACTGTTCCAAGCCAAACCATGGGCTCCTGTTTCAGCTTGGACCGATGGTTTTGTGGTGTAATTTCAGCTAAGATGGATATATAAATACATGAATTGCTGTTTTTCATAATCTAAATGCCTTGTTGCTAGATTTGAGCATATAGATCTTTCGGTTTTTAAGATGTTTGGACTGTTGTTTGATCTGTGATCGAACAACACTCAAGTGCCATGCTGTACAGTGGCCAATTCATGTTCAACGGTTATTTTTGGCTTGGGTTGGCAGATTTGATGAATACTTTTGGTGGTTATGGTTATATAAATTCATGTTTTGATGTTACATGTAGCTGTAATGCACTATTGTTGGATTAAAATGCTAGATCTATTGGTTTTGGAGCTATCGATCTTGGTGCTGGAAGCGATAATCGAGCGCCGAATTAATTATGAAATTATAACAGAATTTTGGTATAGGAGGTTGAGTTTTAATTGCATATTAAAACGTTATTGCATATTTATGATCTCATAGATAGACGATGCTAATATTTGTGGTCTTTACAGTAGAATTAGTGGACTAATAGGTTCGGTAATACTTGTAGTTTTACGAGTTGGCATGAGGGGCGGCATGCAAACGGGCGCTTGAACATAAGAGGATTTGATTGAGTTTTCAATCTTGACTTCTGGCGTGATGCGTAGTTGATTAGTAAGATGTCATATTATGGGTTGTGCGGGCGGTGTAGCATGTTGTAGTGGGCCTAGTGGAGTGTCAAGAGCCGGATACTATGTAAGCTAACAAAATAGGCAGCACTAGTGAGCAGAAGAGGCGCGCTCGTGTATGGGTTAATAGAATAGACAACGCTTATGTGTGGAAGAATGACACTTGTGCATGCACGTGCTTTGTTTTTGTACTTGATGAGTCCATAATCGGTGTTCGTGTGTTAGTCTGTCTATATAATTAAGTTCATTCATATTTTGGGCCATTTTTAATGAGATTTTGAGAAAAGATGGAAAAATATAGAAAGAAGAGAGAGAAGAGAATATAGTATGTCAAAGAATGTGATTTTAAAGCAATTTTGAGTTAAATTTGGATAATACTTAACATAAGAAATATGTATCTAAACTCATTCTTCGTTTAATATTTAAATCTTTCAATTATTTTTTTGATATTTTCATGCTTATTGCTTTGATGTTTACATTTTGCTTGTTTTGACATATATGTTAATTTTATTTTGATTTATGAGATTTGAAAGTTTATGCTTGCATATATAAAATTGTCATGGAATTATGAAATATTTAAATATTTGATCTTGTATGTCATTTTATACAAGTATATAATGAAATACTCTATTTTAAATTTATAAAAATTATTTATTAAAATTAAAAAATTTATGCATTTATTATTTATTGTAGAAATTTTGTTTTAACTAAATAAGAATAATTGTATAAAATTAATCGAATATATTCAAATATATATTAGTATATTATTTCTAAGCAAGGATTGTTATCTAACATCTACGGGTTTCATAAATAGTGTTTGATTTAATCTATAGTGAATAATATATAGTTCATTTATCTCCAGGTTTTAAACAGTGACGTATGGTCAATCTATGAAAAAATTATGTAAACTGATTTTTAATATTTGACCATTATTTATAAGATTATCATTGATTATTGATTCTTATATTCTTATATTTTTTATATTTTTATCCATACATCATTACATTTTGATATTTTTATATTTAATTATTATTATCATTCTTTATACTTTAATCATATATATTCGCATATATAAATTATATGTATTTTGCTAAACGTTGGTAATTAGTACTGATACCAAAGACCAATTTAGAAGATTAATTATCGTCAAAATTGGACCTCGATGTCATAGAGACCGAGTAGACCCAATAGGTCTAGGCAGCAGGATTAGCCCGTACGAGATAGTAGACTCAAAATCCACTCAGGCCTATGGACTTAGGCATGGGCCTTGAACGTCATCACGTTTGTAAAAATGGCGCGCTAGAGATTTGGTGACTGACCCTGTCAGGCTGTAGAAAGAATGATGGCTTACACGGCACGCCTAACCACTACAGATGTGACGCCATGTAAAGTTAGCCAGTATGCACGCAATCTCCCTGACGCAGTAAACTTGATCAGTGGAGTTGGTGGCAGACTTCTCTGCACACGCCAACGCCACGTGGACACCCCACAAAGGAAGATTCAATTACTATAAATATATTAACTGTCTACCAAATAAATGATCCCAATATTTACACTTGTATAGTTACTATAGAAAAAGGAAAGAGAAAAGGCTTGAGAGTAGTTTATTTCTCCTCTGTAATCTCGTCCTTTTTTGTAACTAAACACAACGGTGAAGTAAGTTCTCGGACGAAAGTCTCGTTGCTTTTCTTTCTCATTTAAGAGAAGATTTTCTACGTAAAAACTCTGCGTGTTTTAGTTCTCATACTCTTTTTCTTTACTTTATCTCACTCTATGTGTTGTACGTGTCTTACACAAGTACTCAAAAACAATCTGCGGACTCAGCTGGATCCTCGTTTATACAAGTGCGCAAAATCTGAGGACGTAACAGTTGGTTTTATTCTTGACAAACTTTTGTAAACCTTTAAATTAATTGCTATAGATCTATTACAGGGCTTTTAGACCAAGACAAGACTTGGAATGATTAGTTGTTTAATTGTTTTAAATTAATCTCATCCGGAGTCTTGTGGCCCAAGCATCCCTCAAGCCTTGGGCAGCTCTGGGCATTAGAGGCCTCTGGAACAAGAGAGTTTGCCGACCTCGTGGCCTTCTTGGCCAGCCTTTTCTTCCTTTGGCCTCCCCACCTAGAGGTCAAATAGGAGCTAAGAAGGGCAAAGCCCCTTACTTCCTTTTACCTTGACGGGTGCAGAGGATATGGAGCGTTTTGTTTATATTACTCATCCGTTTCACCAGATTTTAGAGAAATGGTACCGGTGCCCCTCTAACTAGGTTACCAGTAGAGTGGTCCTGATCAGGGAGGCAACATCTCTAGCGAGAATACTAGCTTGGGCTCTAGTATTCACCATTTTGGATGACAATACTGATTTTGAAGATGAAAATGGTCGTCTTTTTTCAGCTTCCCACAGACGACGCCAATAATGCGTCATAGATCCAAGCTTGAACAAATTTTGGTCGAATAATTCGTCGGGTTTCAGTCTCCATTCGCTGAACTTTGGGTTCTGCACACTACAATTTTAAACAGGAGGTCAGGTAATGGCAAGATTTGATTACATCAAAAATATTTCAATGTTCAAGTCAGCAATCTACATTCTGAAGACAAGAAGGTAGATGCAATATGAATACTGATAAGTGTTTGTATGTGGGGATATACTCGTAAGAAGAGTAGCTTCGTAATTGCTCGTGAGGAACGGTTTCTCTAAGTACTGAGTTCACAATGAACTAGCAGTAGAAAAAGAGAACGCTAAGAGGCTCGAGAGAGTTAGAGAGTTTCTAAGAGCTTGAGTGCTTTTGTGAACGTTTGAGAACATGCCTAAAAGCATCAACTCCCATGGCCACGGGATGCCTTCTTTGTGTAGAGGGGTTTAATACTCGCATTCTGTTGGAGATCGTTGCCTTTCCTGTCTAGGTGTGAGCGCCTTTTTGGCTATAACGGTCAATATGGATAATCTCCTTTCTACTACGTTTTGCAACCATTAAGGTTTTCAATAGACAGTGCGCAAATTATGGCGCCTTTCTCTCGAGATGCGTATTGATTCTAGAGGTGATCGTTATAATAAAGCTTACCTTCTTGAAGATGTAGGAAATTAAAGTAGATGACTGTTATAGCTCTGAGATGGACATGTAGACCAATTGATGCTTGGGTCGCATGCGTCCTTTGGTTCAGCCAGTCTACTGGCCGCTTCTCCGGTCAACGGTAATATTGACCGTTCTACGTTCAAATGGGTTGTCCTGATCTTGGGCCTCTATTGGCTTACTTGCTTTTCGTCAAGTCAATGGCAGCGTTGACCGTCCAGGTAGAAATGAGCCGCTGAGGATTTGTACTGTTTCCTCCTTTGTAGGCTAACCCACTACTGACGTCCCTATCAATTTTGTTGAGTGTTAAAATGATTTACTTTTTAGATAGTATAGATATAATTTTCAAGGCCATAATCCTTAGAATTTGTTTGATGTACCCAAAAATTATTTTTTCTTAGTGTGTATGAGACATTAGACTTATTTTATGAATGATTTATTCTTGAGATATTTTTACGTATAATAAATTAATAATAATTTTTATGGTTTAAGGTTTGAGTGTGTATTTGAGGATTAGATAAAAGTCTGGATTGTCACATCATTGGCGACAACTTGGGATATTTCTCCTTCGATTATGTTACAATGACTACTTTTTATTATCCTTCCACCGCTCTATTTTAGTATTTATATAGCTAGATAAATATAATATCGCTTAAAATTATTCTAAAGATATCAAAAATATACCGTCCAAGCATTTCTTTCTTGGTTACCTAATTGAGGGTCAAACAACAAGCATGGCTTTTTTTTTGTTTTATGGGCTGGCTGGGTTAGGCAGATTGACATGAGAATGAGTTTGAAACACAGTTCTTAATAGGGTGGAGGCAATTCCACTAATTCAGTGTAGATTTTGAAAATTCTGGTGTAATTTAATGGGAAAGGAGTGCTATTGAAAGTAACGCATTGAGTCTAATATATCAAAACTATCATGTTATTTTATAATGTTGCTGATTATTAAAAGCTGTATAGTTATTTTTAAAATGTATGATTGATTTATTTGGTTATTAAAATATACGTTGATGATTTATTTATTTTTAATAATTAATTGGTATTATCAATTAATTTAATATTTTTCCTACTTAATTTTCCTTATGTAATTGTTGCACTGCTACAGCTCTCTCGGTGATCTCGGGAAAAGGAAATTAAAAAGATCTCAAGGAAAAATGTTTTAGATGATTTAATATTTAGGTATTTATTTGTTTTTATATAAATTAATTAATATAAACATATAGATAAGATGATATATTTTTAATAATATCTTAAAATTAATTAAAAAATATTTTTACAAGGCCACTAAAAAATATGTGGATAACTTCAGGGCATTGGAAATTGGCGTGCGACGCATTTATTAAAGATGAGGTCCCATATAAAATGTGCTACTGCACATTAATTATGAAGCATACTGTCAGAAAGATAAAATTGAATAATGGGATGTTATTTTTCCAGCATGTAAAGGTGCCGACTCTAAAGACTTTTTTCATAATATTATAAATAATGTAATATTTGCTAATTTATCTAATTTTATAAAAAAATTATTATTTTAAAGGAATAGGTATAATATTATATATTTCATTAAGTATTTTTAAAATATTTAAAAAAATCAAAGAAAAGAAGTCACAGAGAGCCTGTAGCAATTTAGAAAGAAGAAAAAGAAAAAAAAAAAACCACAAATTTTTAGACCTCTATAAAGAAAGCTCTGAACGCTCGATTGTTCATCAAATAATTTGGTTCAAAAATATGGAAAGACGAACACCCTCCCCCTCTTCGCTGCTCTTTTCCTCTGTCATCTTCCTAACCCTAACAGCAGGGTCCTATGCAATTCCCAAAGCGACGGACTTCATTCGGGCATCATGCCGCGCCACCCTCTACCCATCGCTGTGCCTCCACAGCCTCTCCGCCTATGCAACCGAGATCCGGCAAAGCGAACGCCGGATAGCTCTAGTAGCCTTGGCAGTGAGCCTAGCCAGGGCTAGATCAGCTGCCATGTTTGTGTCCGGCTTCAGCCGAGCTAAGGGCATCAAGCACCGAGAATTTGAGGCAGTCAAGGACTGCGTAGAGAACATGGGGGACAGCGTGGGGGAGCTCAGCGAGTCGGTTCGAGAGCTCGGGCACACCGGCGGGGCCGGGGGCCAGAACTTCATGTGGCACATGAGCAACGTGCAGACTTGGGTTAGCGCCGCGCTTACAGACCAGCAAACTTGTGTCGATGGGTTTGGTGAAACTGCCATGGATGGAAGTGTCAAGGATGCTGTTAGTGTTAGGGTGATCAGCGTTGCCCGTGTCACCAGCAATGCCCTTGCGTTGGTTAATCTCTTTGCCTCTGGCAGGCATAGGGTCGGCGAAAACGGTGACTGACCCTTAGATTAAGGGTCACCAGAGAAGGTGATGTGCCTGCTTGTCTGTGTAAAGAAAAAGCACTAGATCTACGGTGGTTTTGGTCTAAGCCTTCTGGGTTTGTGGCTTGTCAGTCAGTCATATGCAAGTAAGGGCTTGCTCTCTTGTCCTGTTAACTGTACATACTTATGGAGTGTGTGAACTAGCTACCGCCTCTGTTTCGCTCTGTTAATGTCACTCTCAAGTAAAAATAAATTTCTCATAATGTGTGAAGTTTAAAAAAATATCGGTTTATTTTTTGTCGTATTTTTATTACATATTACATAAAATACTTTTATAGTTTAAATTCATATTATCAGGTATATAACATTTGCATTTAATGTGCCTAGAATTGCATATGAAAGTTTATAAATAATCTAAAAAATCAAATTTTATGCAGCTCAAAACACTGTACATTAGATTTAAATTATAAATTTAAAATAATAAATTTGATATTTTTATCCAAATTCATACCTAAACCGTAATTTTGACATATTTGGATAAATTGTCGTAATTATGCATGTAATGTAAATTGATTGTTCCGTCGCTGTAATTATCCACGCCGTCAGCAAGCGACTATTTTGGACGATTCGTTTTTTGAATGTGACTTTGAAGTTTTGACTGGCAGACGAATTAATTGCCTTTTTAAAAAACAAAAAACAAAAACAAAAAGTACGAAAGTGTAAAATAGAGAAAAAAAAAAGAGGCTATCGCCTAATCTTCTTTTAAAATAATAAAAGCAACAAAGTAAGCCTAATTAAATGTCTAAATTCGTGTAAGAGATGTATTTTATGAAATTTTTAGATAATTTTTAAAAAGTTCGTGTGATATTATATTATATTTATTTATTTATTTCTATCAATAAATTTATATGATAATAGATAAATTGACGATAGATATATGAGGATAATTGTTTATATAATGGTTATATATGTATTATTTTTTATATACATGAATTACTGTACAAATGATGTGAAAAAGGGAAAGGAAACGAGGAAATCCAGCCGTAGATCGCGGATGGAAGTGGCCTTACCAGCAGTAATAAAAATATATTAAGGAATAATGTCGTTTCATTTGATGTTAAACGATAATCACGCTCTCTTTGGTCTTTTCTTTTTTCTTTTTTTTTCCCCCTCCGAAAAAATTATAATTTGTACTTTTAATAATTTTAGTTTTCATATTTTTAAAAAGAGATTTCAATAGAAATTTTAAATGAACGTCACTAAACTTTTAAATTTTTTAAAATTTTCTTTTTTAAGTTTAAAAAAAGTTGATTTTATGGGTCAAAATGTGATTTTGATTTTTAGTTTAAAAAAAGGATTTTGGGTCTAATTTTAAAATTCTCATAAATGTGATTTTAATGTATACGATGTATATTTATAGAAAAGAAACATATCATAAGAATTAATTTCTTAAAGATATTTAAAAACTATATTAAAAGTCTTTATATTTATCATATTTATATAAATCAAATCTGATTTATGAAAGAAATTTAATTAATAAGAAAACATGTTTTCTAAATGAAATATTTTTTTAAAAAATTATTAAAAGTAGTAGTTTACAGTAAGTGATTTTCTTATACATAAAATAATCTAAATCCCAATTGATGCGAATATCCACACATCATATAAAAATATGATAAATTCTAAAAATCTACATGACACAAAATCAATGAAGTAAAAATATAAATAAACTTAAATATAAAATAAAAAACACTTTTAATTTAATCCCTCAACTCATTTCTTATTTTATTTTATTTTATTTTAGAATTAAAAAATAGATAGGAAAAGGGGGACAAAAATGGGCAAATGGGCCCGCAGTGGGCAGGGAGCCCGAAAGCGACCACGTGAAGCAATAAAATGTAAAATCTGAGAGGGGCCTTCTCACGAGGATTCCTACTCATATTCACCACTAAACAAAAATTTATTAATAAGGATTTTAAAAATATAAAAATTATATATATATATATTATTTTTTAAAAAAATAATTTATAAATAAATAAATATATATCAAATAATCTTTTGAAAGTTATAAAATCCTCGTTTCCTTTCTCACGCCAAATGATGTCAGTAACTTGCCAATTATCTATTATGATAAAATGTTGAGTGGGCCTCACTCACGTGATGGTTGCCCTCGGAACACCTTCACTTAGTACAAGAGTTAAAATTAAAAATTAAAAATAAAATAGTAAATATTGAATTAATTTTTTACAATATTTAATATAATTTTTACTATTAGTATTTTAATTTTTAATTTTAATTATTAAATAAATATAAAACTATAAATAGTATGAGAAGCTTAATAGCGTGGGATATTTAACCTAATAATATAACCTAAACAAAAGTATACTTGGACCGAATTTAGACCTTTATATAAAAAAGTATAACCGTTAAGTTAGACTATGTTAGGTTGGACTCAATTATTCAACAGAAATCAAAGCTGTATATGTTCGAATCGATCTATAAAAATGTTTTATTTTTATCTAAAATTTATATTTAAAATATCTAAATATATCATAAAAATATGATATTTAAATAAAAATAAGATTTGCTGTTAGAACTTAGAATTTAGATTAACTTTACAAAACACACATATTGCACAAAATAAGAGGTATTAAGATGGTTCTGTAAGTCTAATATTTATCTAAAAATCTATATTTATAGAAATTATATTGTGGGATGGGACGATCATTTTCAGTTATAATTGTATCCAATCTAAATAATAAATTAATTTTAATTTTATGTGTTTATAACATTCATATCTTTTGATATATCCTACAAATTTCAATATTAAAACTTGACGGGTACTGGATACTCAAGGCTCATTTTAGGATCCATTTTTCAGGAATTGGACTATGATACCATGGAGATCCAACAGGTCCAAAGAGACCCAAGATGTTTAATTGCCAAAGCTAGCCCACATGGCATAGTGGACTCAAATTTCACTTAGGCCCGTGGACTCAAGATGGGCCTCGGACATCGCCTCACCAGCAGAATCGACGTGTCAAGGATTTGGTAGCTGATCTGTCAGATTACAAAAGGAATGATGATAGGTAGAGCACGCGGCCCTGCAGAAGAAACGTCACATAAGGTGGGAGTGTACGCAACTTTCCTGATACGGCAAAAGGGACTTGTAGAGTTGGTGGCAGAGTTCCTTGAACATGCTAGTGCTACATAGACTGCTCTCATGGGAAGCTCAACCACTATAAATATATTAACTATTTACCAAACAAAGGATCCCAATATTTTACTCTTGCTAGCAGTAGTAGAGACAGAGAAAGAGAGAAGGGCTCGTATTGTAAGAATAACTTATAGAGTTTCCATACACTAAGTCCACAATCTCTCGTACTTGAGCGCATTCTGTAATCTCTTTGTAATCAAATACAAAATAGTGAAAACAGTTCTCAGACTAAAATCCTGTGGTTTTACCTTCATATTCAAGAGAAGATTTTTCACGTAAAAACCTCTCAGCGCATCAGTCCTCGTCCTCTCACTTTCCTTCCGTCCTTATACTCTCTCTTTCCTTGTCGCACGAGTAGTATTTGGTATTACTGTTGGATCCTCGTCATGATCAGAGTAAGAATCCGAGGACGCAACATTTGGCGCCGTCTGTGAGAATTCACAATGAAAAGTTAACTCAGTGGATTTTCCAAGAAACTCAAAAATGGTGAACATCCGATGACAAACAAGCGCTCCTGTCCGAGAAGTGTGCTGGGACAACAACGACCCTGCACCTTGTGGCAGGGTGGAGGATCATCTTGATCCTTACGTGCGGGCGCTGGCTCTGAAAATGGATGATGTGTCCAAGGCCGTCCAAAACCTTTGTACGAAGATGGAAGCGCGGATGAAGGAGGCGCCATCTAAGACCTCCCAAACCGTGACGTCCCAAAAGAAGAAAAGGGGGAAGAAACACCCCAGTAAACAAGCTGCTCAGCACGAGGACCCTCAGACATAGGTTGCCTTGAGTAGTAGGGCCCCATCGTGTCTCCAAGGGCGCTTAGGCCCTCTGATACAGGAGAAAAGCCCAGAGAGACGAAACCCTTGCTGTGTCTGTGACGGCCAAAAGCGCGCCATTTAGGACGCAACCTCTATCGAAAAGGTCCCTCAGAGGACTAGGAGTCGTCCGGGGTAGCAAACTGCACAAAACCTCTACGAGTTGAGGACTTACTTCAACAAAAAGAAGATGACGGCCACGCCTCAGGTGGACGAGAAACTCGACAGGGTATTTCGTCGAGTTTTTGGCGACACTGAGGGAGGAGTTGTTAACCTTCGCAGATCTCCGTTCACGACAAAGATTAGGACGAGGCCGCTCCCCCCGATGTTCAAAATGCTAAATCTCGACGAGTATGATGGAAGTGCGGATCCAATGGACCACTTGAATCACTTCCGCGAATATCTGAGCCTTCAAGGCTTAGATGAAATGACGATATGCCAATACTTCCCCTTGACGCTCAAGAGAGACGTGAGGATCTGGTTCTATCGGATACCTGCGGACTCTATCCACTCATTCAACGAATTGGCAGAAGCCTTCCTCTCCCAGATCGCTTCCAGCCAAAGGATCAATAAGCAACCATGGCACCTTACTCGCGTAAAATAAGAGGTTAGGGAGAGCTTGAAGAGTTTTCTGTCCTACTTCATATCCGAGGCCAGGCAGATCCTGAAACTGACTAACAGGGTCAAGCTTCTGCTTTCCTGTCTGCACTGGAGGGAGGTAGCATCTTCAAGTACTTCGTACACAAGGGCCTGCAGACGTTCAGGAAGGCCGAGGGCATAGTGAGAGCTTACATTGTGATCGAAAAAGTGAACGATGCGAAAAGGCCCATCCAGGTGGAAAGCCTCCCTCCAAGGACAATAGACAAGAAAAGGAGACACAAAGGCTGACAAGACTTCCGGACACTCAGGAAGTAGCAAAAATTCGAGCAGAACGTCAACAGAGAGTACAGGCCAATCAACCTTGCTCCATTGAACGACTTGCGTACTAATATTGTGATACAGATTCGGGATAAAATTTTTTTAAAATTGCCCAAGGTATTGAAGAACCCAGAAGATGGTGACCAGTTTAAATACTGTCACCACCACCATTGTGGAGGCCACGGTACCGAGGACTACAGGACGTTGCAAAAGAAGATCGAAGAGCTGATCAAGAGAGGTCACCTTAACCGCTTCCTACAAAGATCCGGACAATCTTTCAGAATAGTAGAAGCGGGGAGGCCGACTAGTAAAGAGAAAGAGCGCCACGGGGGTGGTCAACATGATTTCCATCTGTCTGATTAGAAGAGGCGCTCGGGAGAACACAACGGCGAAGAATAAGAAACCTAAGGTAGAATCTAGGGATGAGATCATTAGTTTTTGTAACAAAGATATGACACATGTAACACACTCCATTCTAACCTCTTGGTTGTAATAGCACTCATTTCTAACTGTAGCCTGTACTACCAGATAAAATGACTATTTATTGATAATGGAAGCTTGCATAACATTCTCTATCTTGATACTTTCTTTAAATTAGGGCTCAAAAGAAATCAAGTGACCGCAACTGAAGGGCTCCTCTATGGGCTGGATAATGAGCCAGTGTCAGTGCAGAGAGTCATCCAATTTGAGGTCACATTAGGAACCCATCCGAGGATGTCGTCGAATACCTTTTCCATCTTGGTAGTAGATCTACCCTCGGTCTATAAAGTGATCCTCGGACGCCCTTGCTTAGCCGCCTTCAAGGTTGTAACCTCAATCCCATACTTGAAGATAAAGTTTCCAATACCGTACGGGATTGGGGAGGTCCTCAAGGATTAAGTTATCGGATGGACATGCGACTTGTCCCAGATCACCCAGACTCCTCTTTCTCAGCCCATGAAAGAATTAGACTTCCGTAATGAGACGACATTGTAACAAGTTGAGTCTGGGGAAGCCATCGACCAAGTCCTTCTGGATCCCAGAGATCCAGAAAAGACCATCCAGATTGGAAGTTATCTACCTCATGCCTTCCGAGACTAACTTATCAGCTTCTTATGGAAGAACTCATACGTCTTTGCTTGGATTTCAAGTAACATGCCTGGGACATCGACTGGAGTTATGGTCTATAAATTAGGCTTAGATCCAAATCATAAGCCTGTTAAGCAAAAGAGGATGAACTATTCAGTAAAAAATTTGGTGGCAATCCGAGAGGAGGTAAAAAAGCTTCTGGACGTGGGATTTATAATGGTGGTGCACTACCCAAATTGACTGTCTAACGTTGTGATGGTCAAAAAGAATAACGAAAAGTGGAGGATGTACGTGGATTTCACGAATGTCAATAATGCATGCCCGAAAGACAACTTCCCTCTGCCGAGGATTCATTCACTTGTAGACTCATTGTCCGGCCATGAATTTCTAAGCCTTATGGATGCGTACTCGGGTTACAATCAAATAAGGATGAGTCCCGAAAACGAGGAGCGCACGTCATTTATGACATACCAATGGACATACTGTTATAAAGTCATACTCTTCGACTTCAAGAATGCAGACGTTATTTACCAAAGACTCGTGAATAAAATATTCAAAAGCCAGATTGGAAGAAATGTAAAGGTCTATGTGGACGATATGCTCGTCAAAAGCAAAATAACCGACCACCACATTCAAGATCTGGATGAGGCCTTCAACGTCTAAAGAACGTACCAGATGAAACTCAATCCAACTAAGTGTACATTTGGAGTGACGTCTGAAAAATTCTTAGGCTACATTATTTTATGCCGAGAGATTGAAACAAATCTGGAAAAGATCAATATCATCCTTGATATGAAATCCCCTCTGACCGAGAAGGAGGTCCAGAAGCTCACCGAAAGGTTAGTAGCACTGTTACGCTTCTTGGCCAAGTCGGCCAAGAAGTATTTGTCATTTTTTAAGGCCCTAAAAGGGATAAAAAATAATGATTTTCAATGGATGATCAGCTACAAAGAAGCCTTTCGAGGACTTAAGGGGTATCTATCAAACCCACCTCTGTTAACTTCTCCCCAAACAAGCAAGGAGTTATACATGTACCTTTAAGTTTTAAACAAAGCCTTAAGCTCAGCCTTGGTAAGTCAGCAGAATGGCAGGCGGCAACCCGTGTACTACATTAGTAAGATCTTGGCTGACGCTGAGATAAGATATTCCCACGCAGAAAAGATGGCTCTGGCACCCGTGTATTCCGCTTGAAAATTGAGACCATACTTCTAGGCGCACAAAGTAGTCATCTTGACTGACCAGCCCTTGAGAGTGATTCTGCAAAAGTGAGAAATGTCGGGATAGTTGGTCAAGTGGGCTATTGAGTTGGGTGTGTTTGACATAGAGTTTCGTTCGCGACTTGCCTCAAAAGGTTAGGCCCTGGCGGACTTTATCCTTGAAACCACGACAGCAACTCAGGACTCTCTGAACACTTGTGATGTCGAGGACTTACACAGCCCGATAACATGGACTCTGCATGTGGATGTCTCATCAATGAAGGATGGTTGTGGAGCTAGCGTTGTGCTGAGAATGCCTGAAGGATCAGAGACAAAATATTCAATGGCCATCAGATTCCCAGCAACCAACAATGCGACGAAGTACGAGGCCCTGCTTGTAGGACTGCGATTGGTAAAGGAGCGCTCTACCAAGGACTTGATTGCCTATATTAATTTCAAGCTGGTCATCAATCAAGTCCACGGGAACTTTGAAGCCAATAGCCCACAACTGTCCAAATATCTCTTGAAAGTCCGAGAGCTTATGTTAACCTTTGAGAGGATAGAAATGGTCCACATCCCGTGGGAGGAGAATGAAAGGGCCAACCAGCTGACAAAAGCGGCAGCCTCGGGAGACCCAGAGTAGTATACTCGAAGAATGTGTGAGGTCCTTGACAAATCCAGTATGAAAGATTCCGAGATATAGGTGATGCAAATATCCAAAACCAACAACTGAATGACCCCTTAACAAATGTACCTGTCTGATGGGACACTATCTGAGGATGCAGAGAAAGTCAGGAAGGCGAAGAAGATGGCAAGGTGGTATACTACTATGGACGGCCGACTGTATCGCCGAGAATTCTATGTCCCCTACCTGAGGTGCCTTACCTCAGAAAAGACTGATTATGCCCTCGGAGAGGTACACATCGAAATTTGTGGATCCTATATTGAAAGTAAGAACTTTACATTTAAGCTAATGAGGCAAGGGTATTACTAGTCAACCATGAAGTATGATGTCATGGACTTCGTACAAAAATACGAGAATTGTCAGGTCCATGGCAATCTTACCCACCAGCCGCATACGGAACTCAGAGCTTTACAATCACCTTGGCCCTTCACGTAACGGAGACTGGACATACTAGGGCCACTATCAATGGCATCCGGATAAAGGAAGTTCTTAATCATCGAAATTGACTACTTCACAAAGTGGGTTGAGGCTATGTCATTGGCTCGCATAACCGAGTGGAACACAACAAACTTCGTTCAGCAGAACATCGTGTACAGGTTCAGGATCCCCGAATACATTGTGACCGATAATGGGACCCAATTCTCCGAAAAAAGGTTCACCAAGTATTACAGTAACCTTATCAGGTTGCTGCATACATCAGTCGCGTACCCGCAGTGCAGCGATCAGGTAGAGGTCACAAACCGCATAATACTACAAGGACTGAAAACGAAGGTGAAGCACGCTGGGGGCTCGTGGGTTGAAGAGCTACCGTCAGTGCTATGGTCATACAAAACAACTCTGAGAGAGCCAATACGGGAAACTCCTTTTAGTCTGTGTTACTGGGTCAAGGCGGTCATTCTAGTGGAAGTCGGCCTGCCAAGCCTCCGCGTGAAAAGTTTCAATCCACTCAATAATGTACAGAGACTCTGTGAGAACCTTAACCTTTTTGAAGAAGTTCAAGACGCAGCAAGATTGTGGATTTCGGCTTACCAACAAAAGGTCGCCCGGTATTTCAATAAAAAGGTGAAAGCACGCCAATTCGAGGTAGGGGATTTAGTGCTAAGAAGTATTGAGGTAACCGAAAAAAATACCAACCGGAACAAGCTCTTTCCAAATTAGGAAAGGCCTCTCCTGGTCTCGACCTTCCTATGGAATGGAGCGTATAAACTATACACCCAAGAGAGAAGGTTTGTCCCACGAACTTGGAACGCAGCTCACCTCAAAAAGTATTGTCAATAAAGTTGTAAAACACACAGGTATATTGTTTGCACTGCGTGCTTGTATGCCGTTTAATTAATAAAGTAACAGTTTTCGTTTAAATTATCATTTTGCATCTCACTGAGTGATTGCACCATCTCATAAAATAATAAAGCCTAGGCTACCCCTAAGTCAAGTGGATAGGATTCCTTTCACTTATCCTAAAACTCGGACATGTCCGAGCGGCTTAAGAGGTTGTCTTAAAAATTTGGCAGTACCCGAACAGTCCAAGAGGTCGCACAAAAACTCAGTTGTGACCGAGTATCCCAAGAGGTCAAACAAAAACTCGATAATGTACCAAGCGGTCCAAGAGATCGTATTAAAACTCGTCCAAGGACGAGAGGCCCAAGAGGCCAGACTTAAAACTTGGTAAGAAACCAAGCAACCTTAGAGGTTAAACTAAAAACTTATGAGGCTTAAAACGGGAAGCATGCGACGATCCTAGAGATAGCATCTTCAGCCTAAGACGGTCAAAGGGTTCAAACATTAAGCTAATATAAGACTAAGTTCTTTAACAGCATGTCACGAAGGAACCAAGTGCTCAGGAAATCCGAGAAGACAAGCAAGATGTTTACACTTAAGCGATTTGAATTTTATTCATAAAATCAATAAGTGTACAACAGTGTACATACATGTAAAAAATGTGTGTATAACAAAACAAATTATGGAGCTGAAGGTCCCACCAGCTCCGAGGGCCCTGGCTGTCTAGAGGACTCTAGCCAGTTGGACGACCTCGACTATGAAGGCACGAAAGACCTCCAGCGTGGTAGGAGGCCAATCAAGTTGTCCTTGCGCTGGGCACTGGAGTTCCTTGGATCAAGAAGAGCAGTAGGAAACCTCGGGACCAAGAGCTTCATGATCCGACGGCACATATCAAGGGCTTCCCGGTACTTACGCTCAAGGGCTGAAGCAATGTCCTCAAGTTTCAACGAAGTCTTGAACTCTTATTCTAGCAAGAGATTCCTCCCTCAAAGGACGATGTGCAGCTTCTCTTACTCCTCCAGTTGGCTCTCCAAGGAAAAAATGTGGCTCTCAGCCTCAACAAATTTAAGCTCTAAACTCCGGACGCGTTTCTCCGAGGACCTGAAAGTTTTGAGCTCTGCGTAAGCCTGAGCAACCTCGCTGATGATTACGTCAAGGCCGCTTGCCATATCCTGAAGCTGCAAAGATAAGGTAAGTCATTAGGATATCAACAAGATGAGACGGTCAAAAAGGGGATAAGGGAATACCTTGGTCACAAAGGAACTCCCAGAAGTGCTACTCTCTCTGGGGGCTTCTGGCTCCGCAGGTTCTGTACTCGCGGCCTCTTGCACTACAGAAACCTCAGCCTTTGCCTCGGCCAGAAGGTCTTCAAAAGCCACGGTTGGTGTCATCACTGGATTATAGATTTGGATTTTTAAGCAAGGGGGATCAGTAGACTCTGCAGCAAGCTTCGCAACAAGTAGCTCAACGGCCTGACTTTTCTCGGCCTCAGCAACGTCAGCAATTGTTGTCGTCGTCATCACCACTGCTTCATCGGCCCGAGTCACCTTAACCTCCCTCACAGCCTACTCCACAATTTTGTCTTCGGATTGATTATTGATCTAGTCCGAAACCTCACAAGAGAATCCGGAATGGATGCCAAGAATCAACTTGTCAGGGACGGGCTGGGTGACAAGCAGTTTCGTGAGCTGGAACGTAGCCTCAGAAGGCTGCCTGGGTGACTCAACAGAGGCTAAAGGTCCGACACCAAAAGAGTCTCGGACAGAGGCCACGCGGAGGCTCGGCCTCTTGAAGATAGGCGCTATCACAGCGTCATCATCATCAGACAAGGAGCTTGCAACGATGGTCACCGGGCACTTTGAAGCTTCAGTCCGATGACTCTTCTTTGACCACTCGAACAGCTCCTCAATCCTCAAAGTCTCCTCCTTTCTCCTCAACTTCTTCTTCTTCTTCTTCTGAGAAGCAACAGCAGCACCAGAACCCTCGGCCTGAAACCCCCACTTGACTTTCTCCAAATTCTCAGATCTCAACCAAATATTCTTCTTATTTTCATTGAAACAGTCAAGTTTGACCATCACCAAGTCTCTAACATCCTTGGCAGCCTTCCTTTCCTCTTTGGAGGTGTTCGAGCGATGCCGCTCAGTCACATTCCCCAAAGTGTTGTCAATGGCTCAGATCTCTCGGATAGCCAAAAAGAAAAAAACTTGTCTTTTTACCTTTTAGTGGAATCAGGGTTTTTACCACTCATAATAGCGAACTCGGGGCATGGAGTTATAGTGATCCAGTCCAAGTTATGAGTAAAGTGAAATATGACCTTTACCATTGATACCTCCAACACTTTCTTGTGACAACATGCAAAGACATAGAGGGAAACGAGGTACCTAATAGCGTTAGGTTGCAATCTCGTAAACGGAATTTCAAGCTCTATCATGATGTGGTACAACTCCAATGGGATAAGAAAATGAAGCACACCCTTGAGGTGAACTTCATATACAGTAATAAATCCATCAGGTGGGCTACACGCCCTATCACTGGGCTCAGGGACCACCATCGCCAAGGAATCTGGAATGTCATACTTCGTACGTATGGCGTCGAAACCAACTAGGGTTAGGGAGGATGCTATTTCCTTAATTCTAGGAGCCATGGAAGTTGGAGAAAATGTACGAAAGAAACAAGAGGAGAAGTGTTAGAGAAAATGTCAGCCAAAGGTTCAAAAGAGAGAAAATTTTAGGGTTGCGTAAAAGAAAATGAAGGCTGGAAATGATATTTGAAACGGCTTAAAGACGTGCCCATCATTACCCTTGCCATGCGTCAATCACTCGTACGCTGCTAGAGATAGTGGGTTTTGCATTTCCAAGGCGATGTCAATCTCATTAATTGAGTGTTTAATGCCCTTTGATGGCAGAAACGGTAGCGCACAAACCAAGCTCTCGGATTATGAGGGAATTCTCGGATTTAAACACGTCTCAAAGTACTCGGACGCACTCTCATAAAAGCCTACATTATCTGAGAACATTTTTAGATCTCGGGCAAGTGCACAAAGACTGCGATCACTTATGAAAGCCTAGCAGTGCCTAAAGCTCAACAAGTCCTTGAGCGCTCTACTCAATCTATAGACCGAGAATTTCCTCGGACGTTTTCGACAAAGTGCAAGCTTCGGCAACCTCTCCGGCATTTTGGTCATGTGTCCCCAGGCTTTTGGTTCCTACTATATCCGCGGATATATGCAAGAGCCAAGGGCACAAGTGGATTTTCATGAAAGGAACCTTCACATGAGACTCATTCGCGGCCGCTGGACATACCAAAGAGCCAAAGTAGTTAGACCATTTAGCACGGGGGGTTAGTGATGGATACAGGATACTCAATGCCCACTCTATGATCTATTTTTCAGAAATTAGGCTCTAATATCATAGAAACCCAGCAGGCCCAAAGAGGCCTAAGAAGCTCAGGCGCTAAAGTCGACCCACGTGGCACAGTGAATTCAAAGTCCACTTAGGCACGTGGACTCAAGATGAGTCTCAGACGCCGCCTCACCGGCAGAATTAACGTGTCAAGGATTTGGTGGCCGATCTGTCAAATTGCAAAATGAATGATGGCCAATAGAGCACGCGGCTCTACAAAAGAAATGTCACATAAGGCGGGCGTACACACGACCTTCTTGACACGGCAAAAGGGACTTGCAGAGTTGGTAGCAGAGTTCTTTACACACGTCAGCGTCACGTGGACTGCTCTCATGGGAAGCTTAACTATTATAAATACATTAATTATTTACCAAATAAAGGATCCCAATATTTTACTCTTGCTAGTAGTAATGGAAAGAGAGAAAGAGAGAATGGCTCATGTTATAAGAGTAACTCCTAGAGTTTTCATACATTAAGTCCTCAGTCTCTTGTACTTGAGTGCATCCTATAATCTCTTTGTATCCAAATACAAAATAGTGAAAGCAATTTTCAGATTAAAATCCTGTAGTTTTACCTTTTCATTTAAGAGAAGATTTTTTCTGTAAAAACCTTTCTGCGCATTAGTCCTTGTCCTCCCACTTTCCTTCTGTCCTCGTACTCTCTCTTTCCTTTTCACACGAGCAATATTTGGTGTTACTGTCGGATCCTCGTCTTGATCAAAGTAAGATTCGAGGACACAACAAAACTTAAATGTATAGTCACATTACACAATATCTATATACATTTGAAAAAAAATGCAATAATTAATTAACTTGCTTAACATAATATAATAGAAGGAAACATAATACTCAACAACTAATTAACCAAGATTTCAGCTCAACCCTTTTTCACATTTCAACTTTGCATTATATCTTGTCACGAATCAAATGATAATCCAACTCGGTGTACTCAATATGCTCATAAAAAATTACGTTAATTTTAACATGAAGGGCTACTCAATTATCACATAAAAGTAAATAAAAACTTAAAGAGTATTAACGATATATCTTAGCCAAATTAATTCTAAATAAATAGTTGCCACAGTACCATATTCTACTTCAACAAAAGTACCAAAAATCACAAATTATTTCTTAGACTTACAAGACACAAGAGAATTCCCTATAGAACAAAATATCTTGTGACGGACCACTTAGTAACAAGATACCCGATTTAAATCACAAATTGGCTAGGATGTCTAAGGTATATATATATATATAGACGAATATGGATGCCAAAAGAATAACAAACAACTTTAATAACAAACTAATATTTAAGGGATCTAAGATCTTTTATCTTGAATGTGGCATTCAAACAACAGTTGGGGGTTATGATGAAAACCAAGCAATTGTTAGCCACAATAATCTCATCTACATAAATTAAAAGAACCATGAAAGTTGTTTCATATCATGCTTCGTAAAGAGGCTGTAATAGACATTAAATTGTTTGAAATGAACCTGGATAAGAAAAGAGATAAATTTAAAATACCACTGTCTAAATGCTTATTTAATACCATAAAACCTCTTGAAAAGTTTACATACTTGTTATGGCTTTCCTTTGTTATATCTTGAGATTTTGTCTACATAAATGTCATCAAGATTTGATTTTATCATAATAGGTTCTTAAAGAGTATTATAGTTTCGAGGAATTTGAGAAATCTCTCTTAAATTGATAGATGTAGGTCCATTCTGTGGAGAAAATCAATCTTGAAGTTATTTCTATATTTGTCATGCATCGCCAACAAATGCAGCACTTGATTTGTTGTTGTTGCTGTTACTGATAGAACTCTCAATTCAAGATAACGCCATATCACTGCATATGTTCCCAGCCTCAAGAAGAGGATCATCCAAATTGCTAAAGCCCAATTTGCTGTTGGCTCAAAGAGCTCTGTGCATGGCTCTAGACCAGGTTGTAAAATTGTCGGCGGTGAGAAGATCTGTCGCAAGATTAATCACTGGATTATCAATATTTTCCAATCGGTAAGAGTCGGAAAGATATTCAAGATTAAAAAATTGAGAAGTTACATAGGTACTTGATGGTTTTGCCATGAAAATTGCTCAGCCTTGCTCTCTAATACCATTTAACAAAATAAAGAAGTTGAGGAGTAAGAATAGTGGTTCAAAAAAAGATTGAAAGCTTTGAATGAGAGAAAATGTTTCTATTTTCTCTTCTTGAATGAATAAATAATTCACATTACACAATATCTTTATATATATAGTTGAAAAAAAAATCTCAAAGAACTGATTAACTTGCCTAACAGAAGTAGCAGAAAACTCAGCAACTAATTAACTAAGATTCAAGCACATCCTTTTCCACATTTTACTAGGTTTTGAGTCACTCTTTTATAATACCATAATAAAGATAGATGATTTAGAAGGCACACAATATTCTTGCATAGAATGCTCAGGTGAAGAAATTAAGCAATAGTCGGGCAATATTCGTTTAAGGGTTGGCTGAGAATTATTTTAGCGATAAAGGATATTAAAGAGTTGAACAATATTTGAGCAAGTATTTGCTGAGAGTCAGCGAGACTCAGTCAAGTAGCACATAATGAGCACTTGAATAGGGCATATATGGTGTTTGTCTAGAGTAGCGTCCTATGCATATTTGAGGAGTGCACGTATATTATTTGTCTAAAAAACCTGCACTTGACATATACTTGAGAAGCGCCCATGCGCCGTTTATCCAATAAGTCCGTGCCAGAATGATGCTTGTGTATTGACGATGCTATAAAATCACACTTGATGTAATTTTAAACCATTCAAAATTATTTTATAAAGTATTGAGCGCAGCACAGAGAGAAAAAAGAGAAGATGAAGATATTCAATATACGGTTAAAATCAATTTGAGTTC
Organism: Nepenthes gracilis; assembly: GCA_033239525.1. NCBI lineage: Eukaryota > Viridiplantae > Streptophyta > Magnoliopsida > Caryophyllales > Nepenthaceae > Nepenthes > Nepenthes gracilis. The sequence goes on from BSYO01000009.1 coordinate 6,470,663, forward strand.
TATTTTTTGTCATATTTGTATATCATATTTTCGAGGATATATTACCCTGTAGTTGCTCGTTTCTCTCTGTGTAGTTTCTATTATGGGTTATTAGGTGTGTTGGAAATTATGTTCAATTGGTCATATATTCGGATTATAGTGAAAAAATTTTAAAGGGTGTTATTTTTATAATTAATCATTTTGTAATGAATTTATTCAAAATTTATCTTATAATATTTTTTTGATTTGAAAAAGTTTTTCACATTAAAAATCATTGTACAATATTACATTCCTTTTGTTCAATTGTTTGAAAGTTGACGTTTGATAAACAGGTTCAAATTTGTTCCATTGCATCGATTGTATATATTTGACTGAATCCTAACACATTTCAGCTTTACAATTATATTCAATTCAGTTAATGTTGTAAGTTGTAGTAGTTTAAAATAAAATTTACATGATTGTGGCTTAAATTATTTATTATAAATGGTTCAAACAAGTAAGTTGTGAATCTTTTAAATTTTTATAGAGATAAATCAATTTAAACTTTGAGTAATTTTAAAATTAAAATATTTTTAGATTATTCTAATGAGTGGGATATACTCTTCTTGAAAAGCAATAACGAGCTGGTAACGAAATAGGGGCACCACAAAACACGATCATCTTATTATTATTATTATTATTATTATTATTATTATTATTATTATTATTATTATTATTGAATAGGATGAGGTAAATTATGACAAAATAAAATAAAAATATATTAATTTTTGTCGTTGGAATGTTAAAGGAGGGAAAGAAGGTGAGGAAAAGCAAGGGAATACAAGACAAATAGGGAAAAAAAAGTGTTATTGTTTTCAAAATTAAGTGAAGTAAAAAAATGGAACAAAATGTAATTTTATTTAGACTATAAATCTACTTATATACACTTAATTAATAAACTATGATAATATAACTAACAAAGATAAATTAATAAAATAATATTACTAAGTTTAACCGATAATATTACCTTTTTAGATAAATATATATCTAAACTATATAGAAGATAAATAATATATCTTTATCTATTTTTTCAATCTTTTCATTTCAATTATTTTCTAATTATTTTGTCAAATATAGAGTAAATGATGTGATAACTTGCATCGTAGCACATTTGTGGGCAGTGTGCATCTGACTGCAGTAGCATGCTGAAATACAATTATTTAATTAATATAAAATAATTATAATTAAAAAGAAATAAATTTATTTATTTATTTTAATGAGATAGGCTCTAGTTTTGGTATCATTAAATATTGTTAGCTTTAAAATCCTCAATCCACCAATAAATAAAATATTTCTTTCTATTTGATCTTGAAAGTAAGCCTTTTGGTATATTTTTAATTGTAATAATTTTGATGGAGATGGTAGAAATGGACCTGTCCAAAGCAAAGATCCACGGATTTGACGGTCGGCCCAGGACGCGTCTGGCCCACAGGCTCGGAGGCCGATCAACGTTTCCGTTGATCAAAAGCAACACTTCAACCGGCCGGCTATGGCCCAATCCGGATGGACCAAAATATCATTCCCGCGCATTGAAAATCACTTGGCTTAACTTGTTAGAGCCCTAAATGTTATCCCAAATCGTGATATCTCCAGGAATAACAACTTTCAATTCAACGTATATCCTCATAATGGTAATCTTAATATTTGTCGCACGCAATATCTCCCCAAGGAAGGAAAAAGTCCCCCTCGACTGATCACAGTTGCCTAAATCGGCATCTACAATCCTCATACAAGCTCACCAAGTTTGCACGGGGTAGCTAGTAGCAAGTCTTGCACCCAAGCAAGATTGAGCTGGCCCAAAAACTATAAAAAGCCATTATGACAGACTCTAAGAATATGTTCACATCGACATTTACATTGACTTTGATACTAGCCCCCAGACACTACTTTCAAAGAGCTCCTAAGATATTGCGCTCTATTAATAGAACCTCGAGAGAATTCCCATGCCATTCTCACCCCTCACCATCAAAGCATCTCTCCACAAGCACACTACCACAAAAACTACTCTACACAGAATGCAACCTCCGAATAAGACTAAAAAAATCCCTCCTTGCATCATCATTTGCATATTTTTGTTCTCTAATCTTTCATCTTTTAAAGAAGATTATTGATTTGAGTGTCGGAGGATATACAAATGAGTGAATCCCATCAATTCTCTAACCTATCGCTTTTAAATTGTGGTGTGTAAAATTTAGGCCAAGAAATGTAGAGATCGAACCCATTTTAATTCAATCTGAAGATTTAGCGACACCCTAATCCGTTAGCAACCCGGATCTATGATGCATCAAATTTCATTATAATAATTTAGATTACAAGATAATTTTAGCATATTTGAATATATTATAATAATATCAATCATCTAAAATATTATGACAAATATTTCACCATGGAAAGTATAACTGAAGATAAAAATATAAAAATATCCTAATAGTAATTTAAGAACATACCCTTTATTTCTTAAGAAGATATATTTTCTAGTTGCTATATTGTAATACAGTTGTTACAAGAATATATTGTCCCATATTTTGTTTCATTAGCAAGTCAAATTATACAGAAATTAAAATGAGACATATGGTTCTTGTTAAGCACCATTGCTATAGGAAGAATAATAGACAATTTTTTTAACCTTATTGGCAAGCCAAACTATAAAGAATGATTGTGCTAGTGGGATTATTTATTTGGGGGACAAGTTTTTTTTTTTTTTTTTTTAATTCTAATTGCTATGGATGACATTTTATAATCATTAATTTGGTATATTAATATACCCTCGAGAAAAGGCTTATACAACCAAATCACTTTTAAATATTTTATGATAAATATGAGATGTCTCATTATTTATAACTTTCTTATAGCAAATTTTCCACATATGTTGGCCGTGTGACAAGTAACAAATTACAGCAAGGGTACTTAATTTCTTCCACTGTGATGTCAAGGAGGTAACCAGCACAAGTAACAAATTAATCATCTTAATTATTATCATAATCTCATAATTAACTTTTTTTTTTTTTAGTAAGTAAGTGATTTGAATTAATGGGAGAAAAAATTTACAAAAAATGGTTTATAACCAAGTATTTTTTCGACTTGGTATAAAGCTTGAAACCAACTGAGAAACAAAAATGCTGATGATCATACAATCAAAACGCTCCAACAATAGTAGAACAATTCCTAAGCAAAACACGCCACTCCAGGGGCAGCACCAAAATTGGCAACAGGTAGCAATCAAGCCACCAACTGCTTCAGCATCAGCAATCAAGCTTGTGAATGCTCCGAATGGAAATTTTGTGCAAGGGGTCGCTCCTGCTCCACTTGGTGAATCAAAGCGGAGTACCAGCTGCAAGATCAACCAGTCAACATTGTCAAACAACATTTACCACAATCAATGCTACATCAACAGCATAATCAATGGCAAGAAATCTGAGTAATTCGCCACGGCAAAGGAATCAGCTCAATAAAGCTGATTCGGGCAGAGCAAATTGCAGCAAGAAATGAGCTTCCATCTCCACATTGGTTTAAATTCTGTTCAAAGTTATCTTATTGCTAATATGGTTTAAATGTTCATGCTATATGTATGTACATTACCACAATCACATAATTAACTATCATAATTAGCAATCAAGCTTCTGGACCATGCTTCAGAGTTAAACACGAGATAATCATTTAATTAACTATCATAATCGACATGCTCTAACACTAGCTGCTCTGTTTATCCTCTCTCAGATTTCCACCACCATGGACTCTTGCACGGCATCGCGGCCCACCAATGGCAGCCACCAACCGCTGGCACTAACTATATAAGGCAAAGCCGCAGCATCACAAACTACCCTCAGTTGTGCTACCGCCCCTTCTCAGCCTATGCAGATGAAATCCAAAGCAGCCCCAAACTAATAGACACCAAAGCCCTCCTCTCAGTGGCCCTCTCGGCCATCAACTCTGCCTCCAACACCGTTGGGAGGCTGTTGGGGACCCAGGGGATGAACCCTAAGGAGGCAGCAGAGATGGCCGATTGCGTCACAGTGGTGGCCGACTCGGTGGACAAGCTAAGAAGGTTGGTCGAAGAGATTGCTCGTGACATTAACAGTATCAATTTACGATGGAACCTGGGTAGCGTGGGAACCTGGGGATTCAAGGGGCATTCTTTGTGGGATGGGCGAAGGACCGTTTGATTTTAAATTTGATCGGACAATTCACTCGCGTTTAACCTGTGTTATAATCTCAACCATCCGATTTTAAATTTAAACGAACAGATGAGATTAAATATCAGGATATAAGATCGGGACCATCCGATTTTAAATTTAATTGGACGATTGAGATTAAATCTAACTGTATAAAATCTCAGCCGCCTGTTTTGGTTAATTTAACGGTCGAAAATTTCATATACAGTAACCCTAATTTAAACCTCAAATTTTTGTCTAACCGCTATTTTTATTTTCTTCCTCAGTTGAGTAAAATTAGATAGCTATTCATGTATAAAGGCCTTATTATTATTATTATTATTGTTGTTGTTATTAAAATGGATTATTTTACCCTGTCTTCTACTTATACATGTGCCACATGTCCATCCACACAGGTCATCGAGCCCTAGCCCAACCTATACGTCTACTAGCACATGGCAAAGAGTTGAGTCTAAATTGATGAATATTTATAATATTTATTGGAAAAATCTAATACCAAAAAATGATTAGTAAAACTCGATATTTTTTATTTTATTATTTTTCTTTTGTTGTGGTGGGGTGGGTTTTGTTATAGTCTTTTTTAAACACTAACTTCCCTTATTTTCTTAATAGTTAAGATAATTTTAAAAATAATGAATGATAAAAATTAAAATAATATTGTAATATATTATTTTAATAAGTTTTATCCGATAAGTATAGATCTTAATTATCATACTAATAAGATAATTTAATATTTTAAAGAACGTAGCAAAATTGGGATGGGGTAACTAGATGCAATTATGCAAATGCAACTCTCTCCTCTTAATGTTGGGCTTTGCTATGAGAGGCCCAAATCAGGCCTATTCAAAATATAAAAGAAAATACGATAAAAATCGAAATAAAAAAGGAGATATTAAAGTAGAATAAGTGAACCAAGAAAATACAAGAAGTGGATAAGACCAGCAGACCAAATTCATATAAAATTAAAAAAAAAAAATTACTACCATACAATAACTTATTAATGAAAATACAATATAAAAATTAAATATCTTAATTTTAAGTACTGTTAAGTACAGCACAATATTAATTAGTTCAACCCAAAGTTAAAGTAGGACCCAAGCTTCAATAGTCCAAATAAGGGCATACAAGACTGATCATACCTTTTGAATAACGATTCTGTAAGGTATTACATGAGACGTTTAATTCCGACAAATAATTACAATTAACTAAAAGATAATAATTCAATTATAAGTAACATGATTCGAAAACAGTCAAAACGATACTGTTATTAACACTTATATGGTTTTTGAATTGGTTTAAAGAGCAGTTACATTGTAGAAATAATGCCTTCTAATATAAGCGACAGTTTCAAATTGACCAATAAATCAAAACCCCGACTATAAATATAAATTCTTCCCAATCAAAACGGAAGAGTTTGATCAAGATACACAAAAAATACTCTAAAAAAAGAACAAATTCAAAAGAGTGGGGCCAAGTCCTCCGGTTGATTAAAAACATCACACTCATTTCCTTCCTCCATTTTATTTTTTGCATTCTATCTTCCCGTATTTTTCAAATTTCATATAAAATTTTTTTAATTTGAACGTTAAAAGTATATTAAAAAGTAAGTCCATTATACTTCTAACTTTTATTAAATTTATTATGGTGCATAAATTTTTCAATCATAAAAACTAAACTCAAAACCTCTCGAATCAACCTAAAGATTCTTCTAATTTTCTAATTCGTGCAATAATACGGGTTTAAGGAACGCCTCAAGTACGACTTTTTTTTTTTACTTTATTATGGTTTTTTAATTAAGTATTTTTAGTTTCTTTTCTCTTTTATTTTCTCTAAATTTTTCTTCTATCCTAAAGAGCCATAAAATGGGATTATAATTTGCAATCATAAAACTTAAGTTGGAGAATATGGAATTTATTGAGGTTAATATTTGTGATTTATTATCAATAATAATAATAATTATTATTATTAATTTGACATAATTGGGCACACTTATTATTTAAAAAATTTTCAATTAACTTTTAGTTGTTGGTATTATAAATATTACTATAGCAAATGGTGGGGCCTATTTCGAAGCCAAGGAAGCTCCACCCATCAAAGAGATGAGCCATTTTTTGTCATAATTTGAGTTATTTATTTTTAAATAAGTAATTATAATTTAATAATAAATTTAATAAATTTTTATTTTTTTTAAAAAATAATTAAATTAATTAATTATTTAAAAATAAATAATTTAAATTTTAAAAAAATAGACTTCATTTTTTAAAGTGATAGAACCCCCTGATCCGGCTTGCTTCCGTAGTTGATACAATTCATGAGCAACGTCCGGCTGAGAAGTGGCCAATGCCGAGAGCCCCATATCCAAAATGCGACCTCACACTATCTCTCAGTCTCTTGTTTATCGTTATCCCCTCAGTTTTCTCCTCTCCGCTCCAATACCAACACGGAGGCAGAAAGGGGGGGCAGATTGAGTAAGCATATAGCTTAAAAATGGCGGCAGAGTCGGTGAGGGTAGCTGGGAGTGGTTCGACCCTCTGCAACTTCAACGGTTCCAGGGGAAGGCCGCTCTCTGTCTCCCCTCGCCACCGCTGTCTCGCTTCCACCGATTTCCATCGTAGCCGCTGCCATCTTTCTTCTTCAGCATCTTCTTCCCTCTCGCAATTCTTCGGAAATGTCCGTATCGGCTCGAATTACTCTAATGTCCGAATTTCGCAAAAGCGCGGGAGGAAGTTCTCGGTTTTCGCAATGGCCACTGATGGTATCGCTCACACAATCATAATTTACCAGTTAAATGTTTGAATTGTTAATACCTGTTGTAATTCATGCCTGCCCATTTGGTTATGTTGCCTAATCGATGTATTTAAATAACTAGGCCGTTGATTTCTGAAAATGAATTTGTTCTCTCTATTTGCTTATATCTATTGCCTTGCTTTCCGTCATGTATGAGTAATGATTAAATTTTGAGTTGATTCTTTTGTTTTCTATACGCTTTGTTAGTATAATTGCTAATCTCTACTGACTTTTACTGATGTATCTAAGACCGATGTTTGATACTCCTGTTTGTTTACTATAATTGTGACCTGATCAGTTTCAGGCTTCAGTATTCATGTCAAATTTGATGGGAGAAATAGTAATATATCTTGTTCGGAAAATAGAACAAGCCTTTTCCATCATTAGTCTGAATGGATTCTGTCTTAAGATTTGGTAGAAAAATAGCAGTAAAAATTGAAGCTTGAATGTCTATGGATCCACTTGCTCAAATTAACACGCTATCCCTAAGATAGAAATCACCCCCACCAGTGAAGCACCTCATGGATGCAATGGAACCTCTGCAGATCAGTATCATGAAAGTTATCTGAATTCTTGCTTTGAGCCTGGAAGAAAAACAGAAAGTAGGTCTGGGAAGAATGATATGTATGGAGTTTTGAAGGAAACCTTTTGAAGATTTGGGGCAAAAGAGAGAAGTCTCATGAAGAAGCAGAGAGAATAGAGAGAGAGAAAAGCAAAAGGAAATGAGAACAGTGGATTATAATCAGATACATGATTACCGTATTTGATGATTATAGTGGGAGAACTACATTTATACGCACTGCAAAATAATCTTCAAACAAGATTACCAAGCTTAAAACTAATCTGCTAGCATACTTAAAAATTAATTATAACAAACTAAATTACAACTCAGCAACAGCAAAATACAGAAGGGACACCTCACTGAAATAAAAACTTAGGAATATACTCTACATTGTAATTTACACTTTTATCGTTCCAGAAAATTATCTTGGGCTTGGGCCTGTTCACTGTGTTGGCCCATGTCTTTGTCTCATAGCACCCCCTTGCAAGATGGAAAATGGATATCAACTATCTGTATCTTAGATAAAATTGATGACAAGTGACAAGGTAGTATTTTAGTGAAGATATCTGCCAATTGATGTTTAGTGACAACATGGGCTGTCTCAGTATTTCCTTTTTGAATTTTATCTCTAAATAGGTGACAATCCAACTCAATGTACTTGGTTCATTTATGACAAACAAGATTTGCCGTAATGTCGAGAGCGGCTTGATCCTCACAAAAAAGTAATACCGCATAAGGATGATCAATTCAAAAATCCGCAAGGATGTAACATAACCAAGTTAATTCACAACATGTCATTGCCATAGCACGATATTTAGCTTCAGCAGAAGAGAGAGAAACAATGGATTGTTTCTTGGACTTACATGAAATAAGGGAATCTCCCAAAAAAACCCATTAACTAGTTACAAATTTGCTAGTGTCTGGACATGAGGCCCAATCCGGAGTCACAGAAGTCTCTTGGTCTCATTGATGAAGAGGTAGAAAGTAATAGACCTTGCCCTGGAGCCTTCTTAAGGTATCTTAAAACTCAGGGTGATGCAGCTAGATGTATCGAAGTAGGCTTATCCATGTCCCGACTCAATGTTTGAATGACATAGCTTATGTCAGGAAGCGTGATGGTTAAGTGGACGAGCGGCCCACCAGTCTTCAAAAGATGCTAGCACCGGTAAAAAAGGATCCTTCCTCCTTCCTCATCTTGAGATTCTGATCCATAGGTAGCTTGAGTGGTCTTGTGCCAAAGGTACCTGAATTAGCTAAAATATTAAGAGCATGCTCCTGTTGACAGATACAAATGACTTTTTGAGATCTTGCTACCTCTATTCCTAAGAGATACCTTAGGAAGCCGAGGTCCTTTACTTTGAACTTTCTCATTGAGGAAACATTTAATTAAGCTAATTGCATTGACACAGTTACAAGCTATAATAATTGCATCCACATAGACCAATAATGCAGTAAAAGAGTTGTCATCTTATTTGGTGAAAAGACTATAATCTGCATGAGCCCAAATGAATTCAAAAGCAATGGGAACAGTGGAAAATTTTAAATACCATTGCCTAAAAGCTTGTTTGAGCCCACAAATACTTTTGAGGAGCTTGCAAACGTTATGTGGTTTTTCTTTGTTATATCCAGGGGGTTTTTCATGTAAATGTTCTCGTCCGGATCTCCATCTAAAAAAGTATTGTTAATATCAAATTGATGTAAATGCCAATTTTTAACAACTACAATAGTCAACAAGCATCGAACAGTAACAACTTTAGCAACAGGAGAGAAAAGTCTCCTGATAACCTATTCCCTCTTACTGTGTATACCTCTTTGCAACTAATCTGGCCATATATCTTTCAATACTTCCTTTACTGTGGTACTTGATCTCATAAGCATATCTACAACCAATAACCTCTTTTTCTGGTGGTTGGTTAGTGATGACCGAAGTCTTATTATGGTTCAAAGCATCCAATTCAACTTCCATGGCCTTGCACCAATTTGGATTGTTGACAGCTTCAGAATGTGTTAGGCTTATTAATGTCAGAGATGGATGAAGCAAAAACTTGAAAAATTGGCGATGGTCAGTGATATGAAAGAGTTGATTACAAAGAAAAATGCTTACCTGAAAGAAGGCTCTCATCCTTGTTTAACAGATTGGTGTTTGAAGTGAGATGAACCTGTTGACAATGAAAGTTTTGCAGAAATTGGGGAGCTTTTCTGTTTCTTGTAGATCTTTGGGGGACAGTATCATTTTGAGCTGAATCTAGACAAATTAGAGAGGTATCATAATGATCAAGAACCTGGTTGCATTCTGAAGACTCCCGAATGGTGTGATGCTGTTGTTCTGGTGGTTCTTTAACCAGATCACCTGGAATGTTGCTCTGTTCTGATTCTTGAAGGGGAGAAGAAGTGATCCTCACTGTTTCAATGGCTGGTTCTTTAATAACATAATCGGGCTTTTGAAACAATTCCGGGACACCTGTAGGATCACTTTTGAAAGGAAAAATATCGTCTTGAAAAACTGCATTTCTAGAGTGAAAATTTGTATTATTCTCGAGATCCAAAAGTTTATATCCTTTTTCTTCCAAAAGAATAACCAAAGGAAGACCAATTTCCTTCTTCTAGGTTCAAATTTCTCTCTTCATTGAGAAATAGTAGAAGTGAAACATAAACATTCAAAAACTTTTATATGATCATAACACCAAAAAGGAGTTCTTATGGAGTTTTATTTCTTAAAAGAGGTGTGGATATTCTATTTATAATATGAACAACAGCAAGGATGCAATCATTTTAAAATTCTAAAGGAACTCTAGCTTGAAATCTTATTGCCCAAGCTATATTTACAAGATGTTGATGTTTTCGTTCTACTATACTATTTTATTGTGGGGGCTTCACACAACTCATTTGGTGAATTATTTTCTTGTTTATTGAAGAATTCTTTTATTTGAAATTGGTCTATTATTACTTATTAAAACCTTTATTTTAATTCTAAATTGAGTTTCAATCAAATTGTAAAAAGGCTTAGAAACAAGATTTAGTGTTAGATTTATTTTTAAGGAAGTAAACCAAAGTTCTTCTAGAAAACTCATCAACAATAGTTAAAAAATATGTTGATCTATCATTGGCTTCCACGGGATATGGTCTCCAGAGGTCACAATGTATCATGTCAAAAATGGCAGCTGTTTTATGTTGACTAAGAGAAAAGGGCAGTTTGTGCTGTTTTGCCAAAGGACAAATAGAGCATGGATCACTATTAACACAATGAATGTTGACTTTAACACGAGGATCATCGATCAATTGTAATTTAGAATTAGAAATATGTCCTAAATGATACTGCCAAATATTTGAAATGGGAGAGCCAGTAGTAATGAAAGTGTTGTTACAAGTGCTAGAGCCAAGAAAGTTGGGAAGGGCCATTGTAGAGACTTCAATATTCTGCAAATGTTATATAGTCTATTCCTAATTTCACCCATATCAATCGTTGTCCACGATGAAAGATCCCAGATAAAATAAAAGTCAGAAAAAATACAAGGCAAGAATTAAGAGTATTAGCAAGCTTTTTAGCTGAAATCAAATCAAAATTAAAAGATTTGAGGCAAAGGAGAGAAGCTTCGTAAAGAAGCAGAGCAAATATATAGAGAGAGAGAGAGAAAGAGAGAGAGAGAGAGAGAGAGAGAGAGAGAGAGGGAGAGAGAGATGAACAAAATGAAATGAGGAGAACAGCGGATTGTAGGCAGATATTTGATTACTATATTCGATGATTTCAATGGGAGAAACAACTCTACATTTATACACTGAAAAGTAATCTCCAAACAAGTTTACCAAACTTAAAACTAATCCGCTATCAAAATTTACAAACTTAAAAAACTAATTATAACAAAATAAATTGCAACTCAGCAACAGCAAAACAGAAAAGGGACACCTACTAAAATAAAAGTTGAGGAACATACTCTACATTGTAATTTACACTTCTGTCCTTCCAGAAAATTATCTTGGGCTTGGGCCTGTTCACTTTGTTGGCCCATGTCTTTGTCTCATAACATCTCTTAAGTGCCTTGGGCCATAAGAGTTGAGTATTTTGATATACTCATGCCTTGTCGTGAAAGGTTATGTCCTTTCACTGATATAAATTCTGTCATTTCTTAGATCCTGCACATAACTAAAGCTTCGTGTGTTGGGCTTCCTTTCAGCCCCTCGAATTTGGCCACTATCAATTAATCATAGCTTGACCGTTGGATATAGATTTGACTGATGCCCGCCATTTCGGAGTTTTCTGTAAACTAACCGTTTCTTGAAATTGCATGCAACAGCTAGTTGAATACCTTGGCACACCTGTTCCTGTTTGTTGACAACACCTTTTCATGGTCAGGAGTTCAACTTGTTGATCCATTACTAACTATCTTTGGGTTATGCAAAAGATTAAGCCAAACAACTCACTAATTCCAAGATAGTATAGCTTTATTAAATGACACCAAATATTTCTCTTACGGATTTCTTTCCCACACTGCCATCTCAAGTCTTCTGCTTTCATTGCAAAAATCTCCAACAGCATTGATATCCAAGTCTTTTGCAAGGCAAATATTTGTAGGTGGAAAGGGAAATAATTTGTTGTGAATTAAGATCAAAATTGACTGCCTCTAAATGCTCTGTCTTGGTTTATGGACGTGGTTGAATAATTCCTCTCTAGAGTTCGTTGGTGTATTAGTAAGTTTGCCGTGTTGTTAACTTGAGGTCATTTTTTAAAGGAAACTACCTCTCTGCAATACAAGGTCTTATGAACTGTGCCTCTGCCACCTCCAAGATGTCGGAAAAGAGGGAAAATGGTCAAGAAAATATGTTGAGAAAATTATAATTTGTCTTTTTCCTCCTTGTTCTTGTGAGTATGCATGCTGCCATGCTCTTTTGCCTACTCTGTTTGTTGTTTGACAATGTCATTTTCTAGTTTCATTGCTTCACCCAATGCCACCTTGAATCTATAACCAGAGAGATGCTGCCGTTGATTCAAATATGACATTGTTAAAATTTGTGCTAATTCTGCATATGAGCATGCATCTGGATGGTAATTATTTCTGTACTTATTTTGTCGTCAACATAAAGATTACAATCAATAAAGTTACTTTTCACAACCTAGAAAAATTATAACTACTAGTGTGCTATTCCATTGAAATTGTATGCAGGCAACATATTATTGTTGCATAAGACATGCTTCTGGATAGCCATTTTTCTATAATTTTGTTGTCAACATCAAGATTATGATCAAGGATTTTCACAACACAGAAACACGACAACTGCCAATTTGCTGTTATTTTTCCAATAGATACTTTGTACTCAAAACAAGTTATCTCTTATATTGTACACCTCCCATCATGTGGAAGAAAATATCCCGTGTAGCTTTCTTAGGTAGGATATGCTTATGTTTTGTTGATGTCCTGATATTGATGTTGATTTCTATACTTCCCATTATCCATGTAAAATATCTCTTACCTTGAGTTACTTGGGTTGCTGTATCTCTATGCAATTCAAGAAAAATCTATGAAACAAAAAAATATCATAATGACTCCCCTGAGACTTTGCTGATTATCAATAGTCCATGTATGATGGGCCATCAGACAGACAAATATCAATTTATCTGAAGCCACTCAAATGCCTGAAAAGAGTTTGAGCATGAAAAGCGGAGCTTGTTTTCAATAATAAACGATTTGGACTATATTTCTGTTGACACCTGTCTAAATTTTTTCCCTCTTCTGACATGCGGCAAATGTGCTGTTGTTTTTTGACAGAGGGAAAGCGTACAGTGCCACTGAATGATTATCGTAATATTGGAATTATGGCTCACATAGATGCTGGAAAGACAACTACAACCGAGCGGATTCTATACTACACAGGCAGAAACTATAAGATCGGTGAGGTACATGAGGGAACAGCTACAATGGACTGGATGGAACAAGAACAAGAAAGGGGGATTACCATCACTTCTGCTGCAACCACCACGTATTGGAACAAGCATCGTATCAACATTATTGATACCCCTGGCCATGTTGACTTCACACTAGAAGTGGAACGGGCTCTTAGGGTTTTGGATGGTGCTGTATGCCTATTTGACAGTGTTGCTGGGGTGGAACCGCAATCTGAAACTGTGTGGAGACAAGCTGATAAATATGGGGTACCGCGAATATGTTTTGTTAATAAGATGGATCGTTTAGGTGCCAACTTCTTCCGCACAAGGGACATGATAGTCACTAATTTGGGTGCTAAACCACTTGTGATTCAGATCCCTGTTGGTTCAGAAGACAACTTTGAAGGGGTTGTTGATCTTGTTAAGATGAAGGCTGTGATTTGGACAGGTGAAGAACTGGGTGCAAAATTTGCATATGCCGATATTCCTGCTGATCTACAGGAATTGGCAGCGCAATGCAGGGCTCAACTGATAGAAACAATAGTGGAATTAGATGATCAGGCTATGGAGAGCTACTTGGAAGGAAATGAACCTGATGAGGAAACCATAAAGAAATTGATCAGGGAGGGAACAATCTCAAGTAGCTTTGTACCAGTTTTATGTGGTTCAGCATTTAAAAACAAGGGGGTTCAAACTTTGCTTGATGCAGTGGTGGATTATCTGCCTTCACCGCTCGACTTGCCGCCAATGAAGGGTACTGACCCAGAAAACCCAGAAGTGATTATTGAAAGGCAGGCTAGTGATGATGAACCGTTTTCTGGATTGGCATTCAAGATCATGAGTGACCCATTTGTGGGCTCTCTTACATTTGTGAGGGTTTATGCTGGGAAGCTAACTGCAGGATCTTATGTGTTAAATGCGAACAAGGGGAAGAAAGAAAGAATTGGTAGACTTCTAGAAATGCATGCTAACAGCAGAGAGGATGTCAAGGCAGCTCTAGCAGGTGATATTATTGCTCTTGCAGGACTAAAAGATACCATAACGGGCGAAACATTGTGTGATCCTGATAAGCCTATAGTGCTTGAACGTATGGACTTCCCAGATCCTGTAATAAAGGTTGCTATTGAACCCAAGACTAAAGCTGATGTGGACAGGATGGCGGCTGGTCTGGTTAAGCTTGCTCAAGAAGACCCATCCTTCCACTTCTCCCGAGATGAAGAGATCAACCAGACAGTGATTGAGGGAATGGGAGAATTGCATCTTGAGATTATTGTTGATCGGCTCAAAAGGGAATTTAAGGTCTGTATCTGTCCCATGCTTCTGGTTTTCAATTTGATTTCAGAATTTGTTCCTGCATTACACATGGTGCCCTACTCCACCATCAGGCTTTAGTTACAGATTGTCAATTTACTCATGTACTTGGTGCTAAGGATTCAGTTGTTGTTGGATGAAAAAGTCCAAAGTAAAAGAGGGAAAGAAGAGGACATTGTGCTGAACTTTTGTCATTCCTTGGATGATATCTTATTGAATGTTCCCCCTGTTCCCAAAAATTTTGTTCTTCACATTTTTGTTATAAATTTGTTTGTCTTCACGTGTAGGTAGAAGCTAATGTTGGTGCACCACAAGTAAACTACCGCGAAAGCATTTCAAAGGTTTCAGAAGTGAAGTACGTGCACAAGAAACAGTCTGGTGGACAAGGACAGTTTGCCGATATCACCGTACGCTTTGAGCCCATGGAGCCTGGTAGCAATTATGAGTTCAAGAGTGAAATAAAGGGAGGTGCGGTACCCAAGGAGTATATTCCTGGTGTTATGAAGGGATTGGAGGAGTGCATGTGTAACGGTGTGCTTGCAGGCTATCCGGTTGTTGATGTACGTGCTGTGTTGGTTGATGGTTCTTACCATGACGTCGATTCGAGTGTCTTAGCATTCCAGCTGGCAGCTAGAGGAGCATTTAGGGAAGGCATGCGGAAAGCAGGTCCCAAGTTGTTAGAACCCATAATGAAAGTTGAGGTTGTGACCCCTGAAGAGCACCTGGGAGACGTGATTGGTGATATCAACTCAAGGAGAGGACAGATCAACAACTTCGGGGACAAGCCCGGTGGCCTAAAGGTATGAGCAGTGTTGACCTGCTTGCTTATCCATAAGTAATGGTTGCCTATATTTTGCTCCCATTGACAATGGTAATTCTGAGCGGTTAGCTGCATAGGCTGTCAAATTTGACGCCGTGAAACCAAGTGCAGCACACAGTTTTGTTCATTAACCGGCTTTCCTTTGGGAAATATGATGCATGGACATCAACAAATGGGTTGTGCTGTAGTTGTTAGTGTCCATTTATTTTAGAGTCTTCTAATATTTCCAACGATGAAAATTCAATCCATATAATTTAAATGGTTAGAATTTTAACATTGGTCGGATACATTTTAATGTTTTGTCATATTCTTCCCCATCCAAGTTGTCGATTTTCACTAGTGAAAGTGTGAGAGAGGATAAAAAAAATGAAAGGATCTTATTAGGACTCGGGTTATGCAATAGGTGGATTGTAAAACTTTATGATAAAAACTATATTGAGGATCGTCGAATCATTATATTATTTCACAATACAAAATGCGGAATTAAACATCATATATATTTAAATCCTTGGTAATTATTCTTTTTATGAAAAACTTGGAACTGATTTTTCTTCCTTCTCCCTTCTCTCTCTACCTTTTGATAGTTATAGAAAAATGTGTAGTTCTTGGTAAGTTTTCTAGAGGGTGTAAGTTTTGTTAACTAAAAGAGTGAAGAGGAAAAGATGGGATGGAAGTTATTAGTTTAAAACAGAAAAGAAAACACCATTTACATTGTCCATTGAACTGCTTCTTTTATACATACAATTACGATGGGTAATTCTATTATTTATAGGGTAGGAAGATGATCGATTTTTTAATTACAAAAATGTCCTTATCATCAATAACTGGGCTGATAAGAAAATAACTTCTCTAATAAAATATAACAAAATTATACAGGATTGTAAACTTTAATCATTTCAATAAATTATAAAATATATGCTATGTCATATGGGGCATCTCTAACAAGGATAAGTCACATACCCTTCTATTGTTATCAGTGTATCCATATGCCATACAGCCTTAAATCTTTGATACTTCATTTACATTCATCTTGGTAGTGGGGAGTTGTACCGTGTGTTGAAATTGAAAATTATCCCAGCAAAACAGTAATAAAAAGGCTCCATTTTGTTGGTGTTATCAAATAATTAATCATCTAACACAAGCATTTGATCGTCGGTCCAATGAATATATATTTTCAATGTCTTGAAGGCTGTAGAATTGAAATTTTCAAAGGGGGTTATAACTAGGTGTTGAAAACTAGTCTTAGATACTTGTTTGGAGCTTTAACTCATTGAATATGTGCATTGGAAGTTGGTGTCTTCCAAACCAACGAAAATTAGCTTTAATTTCATATTTTTCCCATGTTAAGGCTTTAATGTCTTCCCTTTCTCATAGGTTAGGCTTTATTACTTTTATTTCCCATGCTTAGTATTTATAGTTCCATTTTCCTATGATTGGAGAGTGTTCAAGTTTAATTCTATAAGTAATTAGTTTGTTGAAGTAAAAATCATGTTCAGAATTTTAACTTTAATGAGAATTTTAACTTTAATGAAATTAAGTCTCGTGTCTGTTAATCATAAGTTCTATATCTCTCAGTAGATTCCTTGAGTTGTGAGCTTTCTTACTCCGTATTGCTTGTAATTTATTCTGGGTGGTGAATTTTTTATCCCATCATTGGTGTCTTACTCAGGTGGTGAGTTACTTTTCCACCAGGTGGTAAAATTTGTATCTCATCCGAATATCTATTATTATTTTTTCTATCAGAAACCCGGTATCATCATCTTATGTTGGATGTAGCCAACACTCAATGAGCAAAACCTAATCCCAAAGAAACCGAACTGTTGAAGAATCCTGATTTAACCTCGCAGAAAAACTGGTGCTGGTCCTACGAGTACCACTGTCATGTTTGTCTGTGCTCACGAATTGTTCTGTTCAGGTGGTGGATGCATTGGTTCCCCTAGCCGAGATGTTCCAATACGTCAGTACGTTACGTGGTATGACAAAGGGACGGGCATCCTACACAATGCAGTTAGCTAAATTCGAAGTCGTTCCACAGCATATCCAGAACCAGCTTGCTGCGAAAGAGGAAACCGTTGCTGCTTGATTTTCTTTCCCTGTGTGCGTGGACCTTACAAGTGTGAGCTACATAAATTTTGTTCTCTTGTTTATTTATTGATGCCCAGTGAACTGAGCATCAAGAACAAACATTGTTGAAGTAAATGCCTTGCTTCTGCATTTCAAAAAAAAAAAAAAAAATCTTCTCCCTTGTTTTGCTTGATTACAAAAGGGGCATTGTAGATAGAATGAGATATCAGTCGGGCTACACATTCAGCTGTTCGAAAGTAATACAACTCATCATGCATTCCCAATGTTTTATGGCATCTATGCCCTCTTTTAATCTTGTCGCAGAGATCTTGAAAGACTTCTTTAGGGTTTTTTGAATTTTTATTTGATGATTTGATACTTTCTACTATTTCATTCAATGATTTCGTGCTTTTAACCTTGAAATCCCTGTACACGATCGACTCTGGAATGGGCCAACTCAGAAGATCTCTCTGAGTTGTTTCTGTGAGGTTTTTCATAATTTAATTTTGTGGGATCAAACGTGAAGCCGCAGTTGAAATAGTGGCCGGCACTCAAGGAGTGCTGAAGAAGGTGCTAATGGCGATAGGAATCCTAAGAGTAATGGGAACCTGAGGACACAAATGATGAGGACGACTCCTCAAATTAATAGTTTGTTATAATTTCCCAATTGTATAGGTCAGTCTACTCTGGAGAACAAGCATTGGTGTGATTTAGATCCACAAAATGCCAGCGGATTGAGGCTAAACTTAATATATATTTTTAAATGAACGGTCGAAAAGAAGTATGTGAAGATTAGATATTTTAAAGCAATCAATGATAACCTTATATTTTTGAATTGATTGTTAATATTGAAAGATGAAAGTATTTTATTTATTCAAGAGATCTAATTCTCTAAATTTATATTATTCAAATGAATTCTTAATGCAAGGCGATTCTAATATTTAAAATTTTCTTCAATGAGCTTTAGTGTGGTTAGAATGCAAGAGAAAAACAAGAAGAAAGGGCAACTGAGGTCCCATAAAGATGGCCATTGAACATGGCAAACATCCATTGGTTGATATGACGATAGTGGTAAAGACGGGAAGCCAATTTGTTGATTGTGTTTCGCCTTTGGAAAATTGATCAACAGGGTTTCATTTAAATTTGTTTATAATACTTTTTGATAACGTAACATCTTATTTGTTTATATTATCAAATTTTTAATAATATTAAATTAATAAATTATATAAAAAAAATGTCACACCATTTAATAATACTCTAATCTATTTAGCTGTTTTTCAAATATTGCTTTTTGCAAAACAAACCGATCACATATCATTTAATAATGTAACATATGATGGATGTAAATAATATTGCCTTTTTCTTAGAATAAGAGAGCTATCCGTGGACCCAAGTGAGTGAATTTTGCACCCATAAATTAATCTCTTGGGCTGGTTTTTAAATATCCCAATGCAAAGTTTTGAATAGTTGGATCATTGTCCTTAATCAAGTTTGGCCTTACTATTCAATTGAGTTTTTCAACTTTAGACTTAAAGTGTGATCAAAACTGATTAAGAAGTTCTTGAATAATTATTGACCATTTTTGGCATTTACTTCTCGGTTTAAATTTTAAAAAAATTTGGCTTATTTACATGTCTTTATTAGTATATATAATCATGTCTAAATTAAAAAAATTATATTTTCTAATTTAACATATTAGCATATATAGTTCCGTGTGAATTAGAAAACTGATATATCTTATTTATGGCTAATTGACGTCATTTATATAATTATAATAATTATCATTATCAGTTTTTTTTTCTCTGTAGTCATCTCCTTTCCTTATAAAATGATGTCTTATTATATAATTATATATACAAAAATTATATATAAGTTCATATTTATATCTTTTTTTATAGTTTCTATATGCTATTAGAGATGGGTTTATTTAATGTAGTCTTCAACGGACCCAAAGCCTTGCTCTGCATATATAATCTTATTTAAATTAAAAAAAATTGATATTTTTTAATTTAGGATGTTAATATATATATATATATATAATTCTGTCTAAATTAAAAGATTGATATCTGCTCATTTAAATCAGTTGATGTCATTTGTAAAATCACCATTATCATCATTATCGATTTTTTTTATAATTGCCTTATTTTCTTATAAAAAGATGGCTTATTACATAATTATTGTTTGGTATGGATACCCAAAGCCCAAGCTAAAGATCTGCCACTATTGAAATGGGCCTAGAAGCTAAATAAGCCCAAGAAGTCCAGGCACGTGAATCGGCTCATGAGGTATAATGAGCCTGGGAATCATTATGGGCCGCGAGCCCATAATGAATCTCAAATGCCGCCTAGCCTGTAGGGACCACGTGAAAGATATTAGGTGGTTGGTCAGTCGGGTTGCAAAGGAAATGATGATCTGCACAGCATGCGGCCAGCAGAATAGGCATTACAGGAAACGGTCATGCACGTAACCTCCTTTGATTGGACAAGAGGGACTCACAGAGTTGGTGGCAGGAATTCTGACGCACGCCAACGCCAAGTGGATAGAACTCAGGGAAAACTCAACCACTATAAATACCTTAACTATTCATCAAAGAAAGGATTCGGACATTAATTTTTGCATTAATTCTTATTACCTTCAGCATAGAAAGAAAAACTAAAGAGAGAAGTTCAAGACTTGTGTTGTAAGAGTAATTCTTTAAATTTCCAAACACAAGGCCCTCGACCTGACACATCTGAGCGTGTTTTTGTAAGCATCTGTATTCAAGAACAACATAGTGGAAGTAATTCTTGAACTAAAGTCTCGTGATTTTTTCATCTTATTCACGTAAAAACGTTTGTGTGCTAATCATCTTCCCCTCAAACAGCTTTAGTTCTCATTTTCTCGCCCATTCCTGGTCCTCGTACTATTTCTCTGTTTCTTGCACAAGTAAATCTTTGGTGTTGCAATTACATTCTCGTCTCACTCTGCGCAAGGATTTGATAACGTAACAATTACATATATAAAATTTACACAAAAATTCTTATTTATCTTTTTTTGTTATAATTTCTACAATCTTAAAGCTTAAACAAGGTATCTTCAAAGAATTCTTAAAATTATGCCATTTGAGACCTAGGAAATGACATGGCTAGAATTAAATCTATGACATAGTAAGCTAAAATAAATAAATAAATAAATAAATAAATAAATATATATATATATATATATATATTCACATAGATGCTAACTTTGAGCTGAAAAGTGGAATACAAGATGCAAATAAATTGACGATAACTAAGAAAAATCATAATCGCACGTTTGTTTGATCTACATTGTAATCCTACTTAAAAGTATTAACTATTTTAGAATAGCTAGTAGAAAACTCCATTAAATTTAATTGGCTTAGTTTGACAATTTTATATGAGATTGCCCGCTGTTAAGAGTACAAATCACTAAATCCTTGTACAATGTAACGTAAGAAAAATTTTAAAGACACATAAAAAATATTATTAAATTATTTTTAAATATTATAATATTATATATTTTAATCTATTTTTATATAATTATTAATATAAATAAATTAATAAAATTTTATCCGATATTAAATGTAGTTGGTGCTAACGTGGTTTCACTTCGTCAGGGTTGTCTCCCACCACCCTTAGCCAGGGCCTACCCAACAACAATTTCAAGTGAAGGTGTACAGTACGGGCATGACCCACCAGGCTTTAAGAGAGTCATGAAAGGGCCCAATATTAGGCTTTGGTTTTTTTTTTTTATAAGTCTTATAATAAATGAATGATTATTAAAAAATTATGCGATATTCATATGAGAATTGGGATGCTCACTCATGGACATGTCAAGCACTCGAGCATGGATTCTAATTACTATTGACACATCCGCACTCGAGGCGCGCTCAAACAGAACTTGAGCACCGATTCTAGAAACATTCGTTTTCAAGGCGCGCTTGCTAGGCCCTTGAGCACAGCTCAAATTATAAAATTGCGTAAATGTAATTTTAGAGTTATTTTGAAACTATTCTTACACATGGAGTACCGCATAGAGAAAGATGAGAGAAGAAGAGATAATAGAAAAATATTCGACAAATTCGATTTAAATTTTGTTATTCGTTAAGATCGGGTATATGATTTTAGAGTTAATTTCTAGAGCGTATTATCGTTTGGTTATTCTTATTTTTTATTGTATCTTTTTAGTGGGTTGTTGAATGTGTTAAGTAGTTGAAATCAATTATTTTTCACTCGGGATTGTAATGAAAAAATTTCGAAAAGAATTCTTGTAATTAACACTTTTATGGTAGATTATTTTGAAATTTGTCTCATTTCTTATCCCTTAGTTGAAATATTATATATTATTATATTTCTTATTATCATAATTTTTATGGCCGACAATTATCGAGGAATTTGGATCTTATTCTATTACGTCAAATTGTGTGTATCTAAGTTGATCCGCAACAACCCACCACTCCATTATCACTGCTGGCTGAATATGGAGACTCCATTCTGCAAGGCTATCGATATGTAACAAACAGGTCTAATAATTTTTGTAAAGCCATCAATTTTTTTTTTTCAAATTCGTTTCTTTTGTTTTGTTCTCCATACACTATAAAATATGCTCTTTTTTTTCCTCCCAAAATATTAATTTTATAATAATAGTAACAACAATAATAATAATAATAATAATAATAATAATAGAGTAATTTTTTCCCTTTCGTTTGTGGTGCTCGCTTGATACCTGTATTTATCGTCAAAACAAGCAATCATCACGTTATTCTTAATTTTCTTTTCTTTTCTGTTTTATTCCCCTTCGCACCAAAATCACATATCTTCATTTAAAAGTGGGAAATCAGTCTAATTGCCGATACTAATTTAAAAAAAGGGAAAAATTAGAATAATTTTGATTTTCTTTTTTTTTTTTTCGTAAAACTAGTGCTTTACATTAATGAGCAGACGAGAACTGCAGAGAAAAGATATAAAAACAAAAAAAAACAAAAAAAAAATAAAATAAAATAAAATGAGAGGATCAGAAGTGTTAAGAGTGGGGGGAAAATCATCGCTGCTCTCATCGGCAAATCAAAATCGGGGACACTTGAGGACGGCGTGGTGGAGTTGCCGAGGCCGGCACTTATCACCGGCGGCAATTCTTGCCTGCAGAGTCTCGAACTCGGTTATCTGGCACGGTAAAGTAATTTGACCCGGATGATCGAACCCGTATAGTTCCTCAGCCTCCTTCAACAATTGCCCGAACAGAGGGTGATTCAAGTAAACCACGGGCACAAGAAATCGGTGCGTGTCGTCTTCTCTCTGCCCGACGTACACCGCCAGGTGACCCTTTGGCACTCCAGCTCGTTTTCTCTGATCCGGTTCCTGGCCGATCCGAATATATCCTCTGCCCGACTTGAAGAAACACAGTTCTTTAGCCCCCCGTCGAATCGACCTGCCCCACTTGCATAGCTTTGATATCGCTTTGTTCCTTTCTATCGCCGGAGGATGTAACCGCCGGTATGCCGGAGGCGCTTTCTTCCTGTGGATGAACCATTTGAAGACCCGCACGAGCTTCCGTCCGACCTTGAATCCTCTGCTTCTTCTCATCATTTGACCAGGAGCAGTGAAAGAAGATGGAAGCTTTGAAGAAAAATCCAAATAACTTGTGGGACTTTATTTCATGAACTTCTGACTTCTCCCTGTTTAAGGATCGTTTGAAATTCCGATACAGAGCTTTGCAGTAAACTCTTTTGAGTTGAGATATAGTGATGCTGGTGGTGTTTATGTAGAAATTCTGCTGCGCCTTGAAAAAGGAAAAGGCAAAGAGAACGTGGCTCCTTCAAGCATGAATGGCTACTTTTTTTTGAGGTCGAAAATGAAAAGGACAAAAGAGGAGGGAGAGAGACAGGGCGGTGGTCGGTACGGAGTCCCGTTGTTGGTGGACTTAATTTGATTTGTGGAGGTTACGAGTCGTACGTACCGTGATAATGGATGCTACCAGATATGATTAATTAGATTTTAATTATGAATATTAAATAAACGTGGATAGATAAAAATAGTTAAGAATATCAAAATTTGTAGTTAATTATGTAGATACAGAATAAATTTCAAAACTTCCCAATTTTTTCTAACTTTTTCTTAAATGTAATTTATTTTATTTATTCTTAACTTTAATTCTTCTAGCTTTCATTAAAAAATTAGAAAAGATTTTTAATAAGTTTTCCTTAGATATATGTATGTATAATATAAGTCAGGAGAGGATTCTCAAAAAATCGAGATAGGAAAGTATCGAATAAGAAGATTTTTTTATATATATTATAATTATGATGGCAAATACGTGTAAAGTATGAGTAGGATGCTATAATAATCGCTCTTATGCCTATAAAAACTAAATAATTGATTAATTAATTAATATATGAATTTATGAAAGTAATAATGATGGAGATGGAAAGTCAGCTTCTTCAATGTTGGGATGCTTGGCTGCCTTGAAGATCGTGTGCAGTCTTATCTCTGCATCTTTCCCTCTTAATTAATTAATGTATTTTGAAAATCAGATATGTTTTCTTATTATCTTATGTTTTATCACCTCTAAGATTCTAAGCTATTAAAATTATATCCAGATTATTTGATAAATAGAATTACATTAACATATATAAAAAAAATTATTTGATAAAGGCTATGCTTTAACAGATCACTGGGCATTTAGACAACGCTTTTGACGTTTTCTTTATACGTGATATTTAAATGCTAATTTTTTAATAATTTTTTTTTGTATTTAAGTTTTATATATAATAACAGTTAATATTTAAAATATATTAAAAAAATAATCATATTAAGGAGATTTATATCATAAAATAAGAAAAGACATAGGAGGTGCCGTGGCATATTTGAACGTCGCAGCGTCCCGTTCGTGCTTGTATAGAAGAAATTTTGTTTTTTTCATAGGAAAATAATATTATAAACTTTATGATAAAATTTAATATGTTTAGGTTTTCTTTTTAATTAAAATAGTGCCGTGTGTGATTTGCATGGAACGCCGAGCTAGAAATTTTCCCACGGGTCGCCGTGGTCGTGAACACCTGCGCTACAAAAAAACATGAAATTCGAAACGTACGGGATTGTACGGAATACGGAACGTGAAAAATTACGTTTGTTTAATGGAAAATAACGCGTGGTAGAACAAACTATGGAGCTTAAAAAATTATTTTTTATATCCTAAGTTTTTTAACACACACAAAAATACAAGTCAACGGAAAAAATATTTTTTAATCAACAAAAAATATAAGTTAAATTTTTAAAAATAATTTTAAAATTTAAAAATATAATAAATAATTTTACTATAAAATAAAGATATCTATTAATAATAATTTTTATTTAGAGATTATATCATCACTGACCCTTAATTGTCTTGATACTTTTTATATATGTCAGCCAACGATGCCCTAGACTTTCATTGTCTATAAAAAAAAATATCTATACTTTATGTCGATGGTTTTAAATTTATTTTTAAAGTTAAAATAGCATATTTATTTACATTTCGGGTTATCTTAGTATAATATCAATAGTATATTGTATATATTTCTAAATTTTGTGGCATCTAGTTATATTTTAATGTAATATCTTTCACTTTCTTGAAATTAATTTATAATCTATAGTCATACGGATTTACATGTAAAATTAAAGGAGATTTTTTGTGCAATAATACTCATTTAGACTAAACTTTTAAATGCATCTGGTTTTAAATTAAAAGGCAATATATAGAAACATATCAAATATGCAGATATTTTTGATATTTATTTAATATTTCTAAAATTTTGGAATTGTTAAAATTTGAGTAAAAAATTCTAAATTAGAAATTACTTTTTAACTTTATAATTTTTAAAAAAATTTTGACATCACATAAACACTTATATAACACTCGTTGTGGAATTAGTTTGATATTTTTATATAAAACAAAAATATATTAAATAAAATTGAAGAATCAAATTTTAAAAAATATATATGATAGAATAAATCAGGAAAAAGAGAAAAATTAAATATTTATATATACTTTTCAATATTTCTCTCTGGTTAAAGTGTGAAAGGGAATGGTTGGTTGGTGCATTAATCACAGCACTCAAAATTCATAGAGCTTCGACAGTTTAAAGAAGCACGACTCTGTAATCACCATACACGTGTCCATCAAGCGCTGGAAGTTGATCTGCCGAATCCCTCCTGCGGGCCGGGGCCCCCAGGCGACAATGAAAGAAAATTACAGGAAATGTGCTGAGTGTGTGTGTCGTTGAAGAAAATATATTATTTGTTTTTTTGAAATGTTTTTAAATATTTTTAGACATTTTTAATTATATTTAAGTACCCAATTATATAAAAGTTTGTTCATATAAATATATTTTATTAATATATCCAGTTATTATAAAAACAGATTGTTTAAATCATATTTGAAGAATACTTGTATATCATGAATAATAATTTAAGTTGGATGTACACCTATGCTACATAGGAACGTATTTTGTTCAATGTTCCTATACTTAGGTTGCATATATTCCATGCATGAGTATATTTTGTATGAAATTTTTAAGCCCAATTTTTATTTACCCTACACATAAACGTAATTCATACAATATATCTATATTCATTTTATACTTGTGTAATGCATATGTGCTACTCGATGAAGGTATCGCACCTGATACAGCATATTCACTGAACATATTGATTTTCAGTTTGTGCCCAGATGTATTTTTGTTCACTTTTTATCAGTTTATTTTATAAATACTTGTTTTTTTTAAATTTTAACCGTGATGAATAAAAATGAAAGTTTTGAAAGATTATTTAAAAGGAAGAATATTTCCATTGCTTTAAAAAATTAGTTGTCAATATTTTTTTATTTAAAAACTTTTTACAATTGTTTGAACCTTATTTCAATTTGCTAGCATTTGTTATTTTGTTGGAAACGTAGATATTGAATTTTAATAATGTTTGAATAATCATCTGTGAGTAAAATAAAATTAATAGAAATATCAAAAATTATTGGATTCCGTTTTTATGAACAAATTTAAAGATTTTATTTATAGAGGTTATGAGTGAAAGTAAATCAGTTAATATTTAGTGTACCTGTATTATTCATATTATAAGTTAATGTTTATTTTACTTTGATTTCACTAGCTAAAAAAGTCTAAATGATTTTACTAAGATAGTTTTTGTTTTTTTTTTTTTGTCACTAAAATTTATTTGTTAATTTTGCTTTTTATTTTGTAGAATTTATTATTAGTTGTGATTATCATCTCATTAAAAAATTATTTAATATTTATATCTAATTATATATATATATATATATATATTATGTATTTTATAAATTGACATATTTTTTACTTTCACTTAAGGGTCTAAATGATAGGTGATTACGGTGGTCATAGTCTTTGGTATCGAATAAATTTTGATTTTTTATATTAAATTTTGGTAGTTTTTTAAATAATATACAATAAGTATTAAAATAAAAGTTAAGAATAGATTTAAAAATATCAATTAGAGATCATTTTTTATTGAAATTTTATTTAGTATTAGTAAGTGCATGAGCACTATTGAGAATTAAAAAGAAATAAAATTAAAAGCTTATAATTAGAGATTCGGAATTACTCCATGCGGACAGGTCACGGTGCATATATCATCATGTTATAAGCTTGTACTTATAATTTTCTGGATGTGTCAACTAGTACAAATATTAAAATGTTTTCCTTCCTTTTCTTTTAACAAATTTATTGAATTATATTTTAACACCAGTTATGTTAATAAAAAAAAAAAATAGGTCAAATGGAGCCTCAATCTGATTTTTCACCTCAAAATTTGAAAAAATTTTGTTAAATAGAATTAAATTTTAAAAAATATAATTCTAAAAATAACAAAAATTAAATACTTTAATTTGGAAGAATTAGACCCTGCTTATTGATCCTAACAAACAAAAGGGTTAACATGGTGATCTCACACTCATGGTGTTTAAATTGTTTCCTAATTTTAATAAAGTTCTATTTAAAAAAAAATTAGACTCTCTCTCTCTCTCTCTCTCTGTATATATATATATTTATTTATTTTTTAAAAAAATTAATAGACTCTATATATGAATATTTAATTATATTACAAATGAGAAAATAAATAATATTATCTTCTGAAAAATTAGTACTGTTGGACAAGAGACAGAGCATTCAAGTTTGAAAGATTTTATAATGTTTAAAAAATAAATTACATATTTGTTCAGTATTGATTTTGTCAGTGAAAGTAGTTAAGATAGAAAATTTATTATCTATTTAAAAATAAATAATTAAAATTTAATTATTTATAATTAATTAAATTTAATTATTTTTTATTTTTAAAAAGTAATTAAAAGTAATTATCTATTTTTAAATATATGATTAAAATTTATAGATAAATGGGCTTCATATAAGAGAAATAGCCTGTTACATTTCTGGGTTCAGGTTTTTTTGGTGGATTAGAGAGTCTTCGGATTTTGCGCCTGGGCCGGATAACGAACGGATCTGATTTTCACTCTCCTTAACTTGTGCCCTATACAACACAAATTACAAATAAGAGGTTAAAAGTTTGTGGGATGTTCTCCCACAAAAAATACTCCGATACTCAATTCAAGTATCTTCCGTAATAAACGGAGAGATGCAGGAGTGAATCTAAATATACGATGGAAAATGTGAGAATGCAGGAATGCAAAACTCGTTGAACGATTATGGAAGGCTAGGTTCCACGGATTGCACTGTAATGAGTGGCTTACTAAAATCGCTCAATAGAGGCTTTTAGGGTCAATGACCTTTGATTCCTTCAGGGATTAGAAATTCAATCGGATCCTTTTCCTGTCAAATGAAAGAATATTTATAGGCTCCATAGTGAAGAACCTTGGGCGCGGGAATCTCTAACATATGGCGAGTTGGGATTTGCCGGCCACTGACAGCTGGCGCAATGTCAGTTGTCGCCTTACAATGGCACGGAAACTGTCGTCGGGTGTTGACCACTCTTGGTCTGTTGCTTGCGTAGGGATTAGTTAAGTGGCTTGAGAGGACGGCTGTACCGTAACTTACTGCGCTGACTTTTTTTTCATTGGTTAGTATTCTCTAGGTTGGCTCCTACTGTTTGCAAATGTCTAAACGAGCTACAGCGGTGCGTTGATTGGCCATTGTTCTAGGGCGCCACGCGGGCCACTTTTCAAAATCCTTTGATTTTTTCAAAAATCTAGGCCTTGCTGTTCAGCTGGGCTAGCGTTCCTTCAACTTGATCTTACTACTTTTGGCCATCCTTGAGTTGGACTCAACATAACCTATTCACTCACTTCTTCAATACAATAGAGATATTATACAAATATGCTAAGGATATCTTTATATTTTAAAATATTAATAATTAGTAAAAGTTTATTTTTATATAAATAATAGGGATTATAAAATAAAAAGGTTTTATCTCCATATAACCCCCTCGTTTCTTTCTTCCGTACAAGAGAGATGTTATATAATTATATACCATCAATATCTTAATATTTTATATTGTCATTAATTGGTTAAAACCATATTATCAACTTGATATAAGTTAAGATTAGGTAAATAATATATTTATAATTTTTCAAATAGTTAGCTTGTAGCTTATGAATTTCATGCAAGTTGGACAGAGACACAGGTGTTAGGTCGTGACAAAATCCAAGGGCAATAATTTCGTTGAACACAAATTAGCAAGAAAACAAAATTCAAAAGCTGAATATACATATATAACCTATTAAAATTTAAAAAAAAATAATTAATTAATTAATATTGGTACATTTTAAAAATTTAAATTGTCGTATGAATTAGGAAATTGATAGCTTCATTTGGATGTCCAAATAACAAATGGGTTCGATTTTTTAAATTATGAGTCAGAATCCTATATACTATAACAAAATAAATTTGAGGTAAGAGGTACATGGAACTCGCTTTTTAGTATATCCTCCGATATTTAAGTTAGTAATTTTTCTAACATATTTGAAAAGATATTGAGGAAGAAAATGTAAGAAATAAAAGAGAATGTATATAATTGTATATTTGGAGGATTATACTCCTTTTATATATTTGACTGGTTAAATAGCCTTTTTTTATTTGAAAAGATTTTATTTATAACTAGAGGCACTATTTAGCCTATAAGTACTTGAGATTGATGCGTGTACATGATAGCGCTTCGAATTAGTAATGAAAAGCGTTACTTGTAATGTGTAACTGCTATCTTCTATTTGATGATAGACTACCTGGCTATCAGGTACAGAGCCGTTTCGATCGCTTTTTTGTATTCATCCATTGAGTGGATCAATATGACCTTTTAATAACTGGCTGTTTAAATTTTACTCTTTAATTCATGTGTTTAAATGCTATAATTTGATTGGCCCTGTGATATCTTGTGTTGGATCGTTGGTATTTGAACCTCTTATCCAATTAAGTATTGAATTGATCTGTTTTTTATTGTGCCCATCAAATATAAATCTCATGTACAGAGAATGAGTTATAAAAGAATTACAAATGAAAGAGATTAGCATTATATTTCAATTGGTTAGTATTTTATATTAAAAATGATGATTATTTCATTCATTTACAATTTTTTTTTATAATTACTCTATATAAAATGGGTCAATTTTGAATTTTTTAATTTCTTTAAAAACATTTATGAAATGAATCATAAAGAAATGCTAAATGTGTACCATGTTTAGTAAATTGATTTATATTGGTCAATTTTTAATGTATCTCTATCAGAAAGACCAGATAAAAAATACTGACAACCGTGAGAGGAAAAATCACCTGGTCAATATATTCTCAAACCTTTAAGATTCTGTACCCTCAATTTTACCGATTTCCAAAATAACTTAAAAAAAATAACAAAACAGCAGCTAAATATGATAAAACATAAAAAGAAAGTATACTATATACGTACATAATCCATATACTCAAAATAAAATAAAATAGAGGGAGAATATTACATACCTTATTTACAAATGTATAGATTTTATTCAAATATTAGTTTTATGCCATATGAAATACTAGGCGGCAATAATCATATTTTGAGCCATACTATAATATGTATATGAAATTAAAAAAATTTAAGATATAATATATATTAAATTATATGCTTATTTTGAATATTCTATGCATCATGAGCATATGATGTTCCTTCGAAGCATGATGTTCTTGATTAGTATAAAATTCGATCAAAATAAAATTAAAAAAATACGAACGGAAATTCATGAGCAACAGTTGTCTCTTCTTTACTGCGACGCTAAGTAGCCAGTACACGACCGTTGGTAGATGTAACTGCGAGATCCGAGATCTAACGTTGCAAACAAGTAGACAAAGTCGGCAGCTTTCAACCAGTCCGACACAAATTGAAGGTCATCCCTCAGGCATGGGTCTCAGGCGTGCTGAAATGGCAGAAAGCACGTAGGAGCAACGAGTGCTTCCTTTGTTAAAGCAGGGCTAAGTCGTTGGCAGTACACGACCGTCGACTGTCAGATCCAATGTCTAACCATGCACGCAAGACAAGTAGACAAAGTTAGCAGATTTCGACCAGTCCAATACAAATAAAGCATCATCCCTCAAGGCATGGATCTTAGTGGTGCAGAAACGGCAAAAAGACATTGTAGCTTATCATCTAGATCAAGTACATATATAAATATTGTTGGTCCGATATAAATTGTACCGAAAAATTATGTCAATTGTGTGTTTAGTATAAACGATTAAAAATGTGTTAAGATAATTTATAAATATGTATTGATTTATAATGTGAGCTTTAAGTTAGGTGAAATTTTGGAGTTGGTGCAGCCAATATTTTTCTTTGTTTGTTATGAGTCTTGGACGAAGGTCCTTCATTGAAAGCCTCATAGCAATACATTTTTAAATAAATAATCACAATATTGTGTGTGTTTACACGAATTTATAAAATTTAATAAATTTAAAAATTTAACTAGATATATAAGTTTAATGAGATTGAAGAGGTTAGCGAGAGTAAAAGTTGGCCCGGCTAAGATTTTCTTACGTCTGCTGAAAGTCTTATACTATGTCCTATATTTTGAGCTTACTGGATACACACATTCAAATAAGTGATACATTTCTTCCTTAATGGTTCAGCTCTATCTTCTCTCCTAATAATCTGTCCATATTCATTAATTGATCGAGATAGGCCCATGCAATTAGCTAGTTCATTCACATGAACGAAGCCATCATATTGCATGCCGTTGCACTTTGTTTACCTTAATTATATAAGACTGATGCAAAATTAATGCAATTGAAATATAATTCAAATGGATTTTGGGTGTTCAAAAGCTCATTATGTTATATTTTTTTACGACAATATACTGATGTATGATGTAATTTGCTTGATTACAACTTAATTATTTTTATAAATATCATTTATAAGTTAAATTTTATTATTGTCATGCTGTATCATATGAGATTTCTATCCATTTTTGTGAACTGGATCAAACAACATAGCACCACTTCATTCTCTATTTCTGCTAATAATAAAGCTGTGAGTTTTTTAAGAATTATAAAAATTTTCGTCGAAAGGACACTATCTCGCTTTGTATAGAAGTGCTTTATAACATTACTCTTCACTATATTTATCTCAATCCCTCTTTTAAGTATTGTTAGAAATGCAATGAGACTAAGATAATAATTCTTACTTTCACGGATTATCTTCTCCTCTATTATGGCATTGACAAGCCTTCGATGATTACACTAATGCATTACCTTTGTACTTTCTTAGCACTTCTTGTTGGGCCTTTATCCTAATGAATTTAAGAGTGAATGCTTCTTGTGTTCCAATATTCTTAGTTGGGAGGACAGACACCAACTCTATCACAGGTTTCACAAAAGGTAAAAATCTTGTTCACTATCATGGTGTTTTACTTATTTCTTTTAAAATAACTCACTCATTGTCATGTGCTTATTAATCACATTTTTCCTCGCATTGGCTTTTGGAGAAATTGATACCTTTTGATTTGCGAGTTGGACTCAATTCATTAAATTTATTGTCTATAATTTGCATGTGCATTGAACTTCTATTTTCATTATTTTTAAGTTTTCACTTAAAAATTTTAATGGTATGCTTAGACGATTCCTTTGACATAGTATTGTCTCCAATAAATTTTCTACTAAAGTGGTCTGGTTCTATGTTTGTAAACCTAATGAAAACATTGGCCTTAGATTCAAGAACATCTTTACTTGGAATAAAACTTTTCTTAACATATAACTTTGATATGTAATTAATACTAATTTTGACTATATTTGGATAGATTAGATTTTTTGTCATCGTATATAGGATTGTTGTTAGTAACAAAAAATCTACTTTCATTTGATCTGACAGCTCATGTAAAAAATAGACCGACTTAACATCTTTTATTCCAATTGTACTACATTGAATTCTCCCGTGGCTCTCTAAATTTTCAGTTCTCATTCATAAAAGATAATAATGCTGACTTACTTGATCCCGTATTGCTCTCTAACCCTTCATTTAAGATTGGCTCGGAAGCTAATGGAGCCTTCTTGTTCAATCTTGCTTGGCATATCTTCCAATCAGTCTCTTCTCAACAGTCATGGGCATCCCTTGCTTAGGGGAAAGGTGCCACCCCTTTTATGCCTTTATTTTTTGACTTGTCATTTGATGTCCTCTCTTTGTTATTGATAAACTCCTATTTACTTTTCATGTTTTTATGTATATTTTATCATTCGATCCCTGAATCATATAACCATATTTTTCTTCAATGTAATGTCTCTTGCCTTATTTAGACTACTATATGCAATAAAGTGGGGCTTACATGACCCAATCTTAGCAAAACAATTGCTTATCTAATGGCTACACATTATTGCTGTAGTAAAACATTTTACCAGTTTGCTACTAGGTCTACGCTTATTATACTATCTACTATATTTAAAAAGTGTGGAACAAGGCTATTTTTAATGATATTTCTATTTGTTTTAGAAATCAAATTATCACTAACATTTAGGACTTTCTAATTGGTAAATTCTATACTATTTTTAATTACTTATCCTCTAAGGATAAATCTATCTTGGAAAGCTAAATGTTAGATTTTTCTGCATGATTTATCCCCTTTTGGGCTTCTATTTTGTTAGGCCATAGAGTGGTGTAATTTTGCTTTTCAAAAATTGATGCTGTGTCCTATTTAGGCACTTACTTTGTACATTCTTTGATTATTAATATAATTACTTCTTACTTATAAAAAAAAATCAGTACCTTTTCTAAAATACTGTTTTATTTTTGGACTCTTATGAAATTCGTAATATAAAAATTAATAGCTTTGATTAAACTTGTTTTCTTTGCACGGGAATGCATGTTGCTCATTGAGATTCATTAATTAAACAACTGTTATTGTGCATAATTGATCAATTTACTGAAATGTTGAGAAACCTAACAAATTTATAAATATATTAAATTCCTTATAAATCTTTAAAACTGAAAGAAAATATTCTTCTGAACTCTTATAATATAGTCTTTAACATTATATATAAATAAAATACTTTTAATAAATGATTCATCATTTTCATATTTGTAGAGGAAAACAAATTAAATATTAGAGAGAAAATATTAAGATAAATTATTCCAGTCAAATGAGAGCATTGGATTGTGCCAAAATTAAACAATTCAAATAAAATTAAAATTATAATTAACAGTTTTATTTTTTTTAAATTGAAAATGAATATGACATAATTTTTTTTATACTTTTTAGAAGTTGGATAATAAATTATAATTAAATGGTTAAACAAAATTGGACAAGACGTTATTTACTAAATAAATTAATTTCGACGGTTTGAATAGGATGAAGCAAGACAATTATTTTATGATTTAATTAATTTATTTAAAAAGCTATATGAAAATGTTATCAAAAAGCCTAAAAATATATAATAGAAATCGGATTGTCCCAGAGTAAATCCTTCCGTAATTATTTCTATACTAAAAATATTAAAATAATATTTATATAGAAATATTAACTAAAAATTTTGAAAAAATATATTCACGTGAAAGCATGGCCAAGAAACATTTAAAAATATATTATCAATGAAAACATATTTTCCAAAATGATTTTTTTAAAAAAATTATATTTATAAAAAATTTCATTCAATAAAATTTTTAAATTTGTGTTGGGCTATTTTTTTTTAAAAAAATTTACTTATTAATCTAAAAATCATGCATGTCACAATTTTTAATGTGTGTATAGTGTATTATGGGCCTCATTAATGACTACGCCGAAACCAAACATTGGGCTCGGACTCCACTTGTACGGATCCCGGGAAGATTAAGAATAAAGTGGTATCGTGTTACCTTCATATGCATCATCTTTAATTTCAAAAAATATAGACTAACGGCTTTGAATTAAGATGGTTATTAATCATAATAATATTTTTCCATAGTACACCATTTAAAGTTAATGCATATTGGGTCATTCTAATATAAACTCTACACCCATTGTACATACGAGGCTCTTCATTCAACGTCTGTACAAGATTCTATTCAAGTCAAAACTTTTCTAAAGATTTCGTATAATAGGAACCTAAGCGAATGTTTCAGAAAATATTCCGTTAGTTAGTCGTAGGCGATCTATATGATGATTGCCTGAGTAGAAATTACAGTTTTATATTTGGCATTCAAATGATGGCACTGGCGTTCGAACACCATGCATTGCAGAAGAGTGAGAAAAGAGGGAGGAAGAGAAAAAAAAGAAGTTGGAGGATTTACCAACCGTTTGGGATTCAAGTAGTTCTATATTTTTCGATTAATCTTGGGTACATTGTTGTAACTTTACTTATAAAACGTATTATATGTTATTTTCGTTCTTATTGTTATTGTATTCATTTATCTTTTGATTCATTCATTTTAAAGCATATTACAACTAAGATGTATATGTTGATGTCAGTGATAATCAGATCTTTACATTATATAATTAAAATAGTGGTGGTTAATGGTAATAGGATGTCACATTTGCAGTGTGATATGAACAGATTAACTCAAATGGGTTATTGATAACTGGTTCTCACCCATGTTATTGTAAATGAGTTGTATAACTAAGTTGATTGAGATTATTTGCAACTGAATCTTTAAAATAGTTGAGATATTTTTTGATATGAGGTCTCAAAATTTTTTTTTAATTGAGAAAGATTTACATATCAAAATCGCCTATTATAAAGCTTATACATACGGTTGCATGCAACTATTACTTTATCATGAATCTAACAATGAGACAATAAATTCAATCCTAATTAAAATATATATTTTTTCTCAATTACACATCGTCAAAATTGGTGCTTAACCCAACATTTTAAGGGAGAAAAGGTACACTGAAAAAACATGTTCGAAATTTAATCACATTTTGATAATAATTTTTATTCACATTTTTTTCCTTTTTTTTGAGAAATTTTGAGGTCCAATCAAAAGTTTATATAATACCATTAAACAACGACAGTAACAAATATAGTTTCCCTCTTCGTTGCATTGATGCATTATGCCAATTATAATACCCAAGTAGCATGGTTGGGAAAGTCTTTTGATATCATTTTGTTAACAACATGTATGTAAGTTCATAGATTATCAAATATAGAAGATTTAGAATATTTTATAATATTTTTACAAATGTATATTGATTTATAACACATTAGATTATGTTTTTAAATTAAAATTAGTGTTCAACATATGTAAGTCAGTCTACAAATAACCATGCCCATACAAGCTCTTCCAACTCACCCGTAAGATTGATATACTATTTAAATTATTAGGTATAAATTTAATAACCTAATTATATTGTTTAAAAAATTTTAAAATATTTTTTTCAAAAAAAAAAATCTACGAACATTTGATATATATCTAATATTATAATTTATAATACAACCAATGTACCTCATGAGTGAGGTGCAGCTATTATTTTATTTTATTGTAATTTAAAATTTTAAAATTATGTTATCATGTTATACAAATTATTAATAATTACAATTATATTGTTAATTTTATTTGTCATAGGATATGATCTAACTTCTCTATTTGACAAAGGCTTCTTATACCAACTCATATCATCAAACATTATAAAAATATATAATTATCTAATATACAAAACAACCACAAAATCATCCTAAAATATGGTCCACCCACCACTAAAAGTGTTTTAAATACAATATACATGCCAACCAAAAAAATATATTAAATTACATTTTAGCAGTTATACATATACTAAAATTATCAAAACTAATATAGCTTCTCTCAAAACCCTATAATCCAACTCTTTAGCAAGTGATCTCAAAACCCTATACATATATATATATATATATATAGATACAACAAAATAGAAATGATGATAATGATTTGTCACCAATATATAAAGAAAGTAAATTTTATTTGATATGAACAAGAATGTTAAAAATTAAGAATCAATGGCCAGTAACAAATTTTACGAACATAATCAAAACTTTAAAAGTCGGATGATATACTTTATTTTATAGACGGAGCAATATACCACTATTTAATATCCGTAAATGGGTTAATTATATATTATACCTATAATTAGGGCCAAACATATTTTTTCTAACATGTGGATATTATATGTTATGACATTCATTTAGAAATTAATTTATTAAGATATATTTAATTATATTTTGTTAATTATCTATATTAATTCTTATTTAAATAAAAGAAAAATCTACAAACAATGAATATATTTATAGAATTTGAAAAAAAAATAATTTGACTTATAGTTTTCTCGAAATCAATATATAAAGTAAATATACAAGAACATTATTTAATATACTTTAAAAAATTAAAAAAAATTAACATATCTTAAATAAATAGTCTCAAAATTTGAGAAATCTATGAGATATAAGTCATTCATGCGAGTAGAACATCAAAAAAAAGTATAGATGATCACATATATGGGGGTGGACAACAATAATCTTAGATATAAGAAGAAAACATAAAAGATTTTTAAAAAAATTCAGCAATAAAATAAAAAAAATACTTAGAAAACATTAATCTTAAGAAAAATTACCAATTTTTAGCTTAAAATCTTTTATAATCATATTTGTTCCCCTTTCTTCTCTTCCTCTCCGTTTTTTTTTTTTTCGTATATCTCTATTTTTTCTCAAAAATCTCACAAAAAATTGACCAAAATAAGATAAAAATACCTACATAATAAATTAATATACGTGCATCAGTCATTTGCTTGTCAAACATAAAGGCCGAATTCGGCTTGTAGACATTCACCCCATGCATGAATCATGTGTAGAATTTGTGAAATAAATGCACACAAGGGTCATTTATATACATATCAAGTATGAATATATTAATTCAAATATACTCATATGTATTATATTCATTTCTCTACTTCTGCGTGTGTTTGAGCATAGCATATACGTCTATTAAGTGTCAATTTTAATAATTTAACACTTAAAATTTTACCTAAATTTATAATTATATTTAATAATTTAATCAATTAATTTAATTTTAATATTATCAGATATAGTAATTAGTATTGTAATAGTACACAACAATCTAAATTAGCACTGTCAATAATCTCTAACACTAATTGGTGTGTTTTTTTTTTCTTTTAAAAATAATTCAACTTATGTTGTGCTCTCTGTACTATGATTGTGAAGTCCACCAAACGTTGCTGCCCACCGTGATGATGTAATTTAACAGCGGGATCCATAGAACTGGTGGTCATAATTAATCTTTCACGTACGTACCCATTAATTTGCAGCTAAGAGTGGTACATTAATTACCCCTGTATGATATTTCATGATAACATTGAGCACTAATCCACTCACTGCATCGAACGAGGGGCTGCATTTTTACTGATAAAGTGCAGTGATTATATCCTATTAAATTAATTATTGAACATAAATTTGGTGGCTTAATTATAATTATTTAAAAAATTAAAATTTTAATATAATTTTTTTTAAAAAATCTAAAATTATTAGATTTTTATCTAATAATTTTAAAATATAACAAAGGATATATACCTCAAAGATGAGGCACCATCTCTCAAATTGGTTAAGACATTGTCTTTTATGATTTTTTAGGGGTGTCGTCCTCATGAGAGAAAGAGGGACTTTAATTTTAATTAGTGTTGAAGAGCAACAAAGAGAATGCACAGTGAGGTGAAGTGTTCTAAATTATTAACAGCATTCCATAAAATGATGTTTCAATGGCGTCCCCTCCATGAGAGGGAGATTAGAGGGGGCAACTGATGGGGGCTACGTCTCAGCAGCGAGAAACAGTCCCTACAATTCTGTATAGGTCTATTGTATATAAATTTAATGATTTTTATTCTTATTTTTTAATAAATAAAAAATTTTAAAAATAATTTTTAAAGAAAATAAAGTACCTAAGTCATTAAATTTCAGTGAATTATTGAAGATTTTCAATTCGGCCATTATTGAAATTAATTTGAATAGCGTCCGAACTTTAAGGGTTTTAAGTCGTTGGCCGAAACTTCAACTGCAAGCACGCTAAGGCAACTATAATTAAGAACCCTAATGCCCCAAACTATTCATCTACAACGATGACGATCGAGGTGTCGTACGTTTACTATTTTTTAATTCTTTTTTTTTTTTTTATGAGAATTTAATTTTCAAGTTCCACCAATTTATTAATTACAGAGAAAAGGGATTTATTTTTACCAAAAGAAAACATTTTTGGCGCCACAACAAAAGTGGGTAATAAAGACTGGTTATGGATGAGGGAGTGAATAAATGATTGTTAATGATAAGTGTTAATGGCTATTGGTAAGTGGTTTTTTATGATTAATGCTTATCAATTCATCAATTCGTCATCAATTTGTGTATATAATTTATCAGTAGTAACTGAAACTGTTAAACAATTAAAATTTTTGTTTTAAAATAGCTTTTTTCTTTTTTAAAAAATTTATATTTAAATTTTATATACAACGTGTATCAACATTTTAAAAAATAAAAAATAACCATCTTAAATGTATTTATATAATTGAATATTCATCTTTGGACATAAATTTAATGATAAAAAAACGATTGCAGGCACCGAGACACATTGGGATGCCACAGCGTCCCTCTTCTCTTTAAACTTACTGCTCCAATGCATTTTGGTAGTTAATCATGTAAGTATAACAATTGGGGTTTAAAATTTTAAAAAATTATATCGAGTTTTTTATTTTTAAAAAAATTAAAATATTTTTATAACATAAATTTAGAAAACATATTATTGTATTTTAAAAACTTTTTAAAGTTTAAAGCCCAATCATTAAACATTTGATATATGATGATGGTACATTAGAGAAGCTCAAACATATTGGTGCATTGTAGCACACAATTGGGGAGCTTGTCCCTCTAAAAAATAGGTAAATTTAATTTTTTTAATATAATTATTTAATATTAATTAAATAGTTATATTATTTTAAAAAATAAAAGTTACTTTTTTAAAAAAATCACTATTAGTTAATATTAATTGAACAGTTGTGGTTGAGAGAGGTTGAATCAATTCTAATATTAGATGGTAGAGACCCTAAATTCATTATAGCATCCCAATTTGGTAGTCATCTTTTGTTGTTATTAATGTCATATTTTTATCATTAATTGCCAATCTATCTTTTTTTTTTTTTTTTGGCGGAAATTCATTCCAGTTTGGGGCAGATAAGCAAGATATAAAGATCGCGTGTTAATTGGCATCATGTAATATAAGCCCCACAATGGATGTTGTAGGCATCATTTCGATTCATTATATCAATTAGATTATGAACCTTAGTTTTCAACAACTTTGACCAAAATCCATCTATTTAAAAATATATGTTTGAGAATAGAAGATGGAGGGGCTTCATCTCTAAATGAGAGATATAGTCTCATAAATGAGGCAATAAATTTTTATAAAGTACTTATTATATGATGATTTAAAACTATATATATTTACACACATGTGCGTGCACATGTGTGTGTAAGCGTATACGCTCCATGCTCATGAGATTTTTGCACTTAAATTGACTATAAAAATGGTGTTGCTATGCTCTTAATCCAATAATAAGGGTAAAATTGAAGCCCTAAAAACATTTAATAGTTAATTTAGTTGATTTCCCAACTCAATTAATCTATGCATTTTAATTACCTAGTGAGCTAGCAAATTTGACCCTCCCTCAAATGGGAGGCATGAAGTTTACTTATCCCATTGGCCACAGCGCCGTTGAATTTAATCCAACAGTCTTTCCTTTTTCCTTTTTTGCTTTTTTTTTATCCTTTATTTTAATTTATTTTATCTTTTTTTATATTTATTATTTATATATATTTTTATTATTCTTATAAAATATAAACTCATATAAAAATTAAATATATATATAAATTTATTTATAAATTTGATCAAATTTTTATTATTTAGTAAATATTTATATTTATCTTCATATTTTATAAATTTATAAAATAATAATTTCATAATTATATATTTTAAAATATTATTATACAAGTAGAATTATATTTTATAAATTTATAAAATAATAATTTATAGTCATATATTGTTAAAATATTATTATATAAAGAATATTATATTTTATAAACATAAAAAATAAAAATTTTATAATAATATATTTTTAGAATATTATTATATTAATAGTATCTAAAAAATATAAATAAATATTTTTTCATATTTTTTATTTTATAAAAATTTTAAAAATAAAAAATATAATATAATATAAAATCAAAAAAACAAATTAAAAAAATTTTGAAAACAAAAAGAAAAAAAAGGGGTGAGAGGAGAAAAAAAAATGTTAAATAAATGCGGTTCAATTGCTGTGTCATGCCAACAAAGCATGCTCCTTGGGCACATTTCATTGTGAGAGGGCCCATAAACCATAAAATATCTTCTTTTTTTTAAAAAAAAAAGAAAAAACAAATTTCTCCCATTAAAAAAAATATAAAAAAACCCTAAAAATATATATATTTCTTTTTTTTGGAAAAATTGGAACTATCTCTACAGAA
Source organism: Nepenthes gracilis (assembly GCA_033239525.1). NCBI lineage: Eukaryota > Viridiplantae > Streptophyta > Magnoliopsida > Caryophyllales > Nepenthaceae > Nepenthes > Nepenthes gracilis. Next base: position 6,512,243 of record BSYO01000009.1, read on the forward strand.
CTGAATATAATGGCAATCATTCTAAATCTCATTCTTTTTGCCCGTATTTGTTCTCATTTCTTAATCTTATTAAGTGTCATTGCCATTATGGACATTATGATGTCACAAGAAACATACAAACCAAAAGAAATTATTGCTTGTGCAGTTACATTAATATTAATGCCTAATCACTCCCCTCACCCGCTTCCACTCACACTCGCCACCACCCAAACCACCGCCATCGTCATCCCGTTCCCCAGCACCAGCACTTCAGTAACGCCACGGCCATCCTACAGCTTTCACCACCGGTTTCCCCTCTTCCCCTCCCGCTCTTGCATGATCTTTCCTGGCTGATCGCCTTTTCCGTACTCTGCGAATCGTAGACGGAAGCCCTTTGCGATATGTAGAGCGTGCTTCAGCCTCTATCGATAGCAAATGTAGGAGCTCCCCTTTAGTCACACTGGCCGTAGATGATGAGGGGCCAGGGATGAGCGGCGGGCTTAAGGAGGTGGTGAGAGGTGTGGGGAGTAACCGCCACCGACTTGGATGAATCGATAAGAAAAAATAAATGGTGACAATGATAAAATATAGCACATAAGAAGACAATTACAAAATAAAATAGCATAAATATTATATGAAAAATTCTTTTATAAATAAGAAAAAAAAATCACAAGACTGTCAGTTTATAAATCTTTACTATATAAAAATTTGGTCACATAAACCTTAATACAAGAACCTAACGTCTTGTATTAATAGACTGAAACAGTAATAGAAAACTGCTGACTATTTTTTCTCTCTTTTTTTACTTTCTTTTACTAATAGTGCTCATTTGTCTTTTCGATTTTACAAGGTGATTGGTAGAAGTCACACACCTCTTTCTCAAGCGCACTTTTCTTTTATAAACCCTAAAAAAAGAGTTTTCGGGCGCTTTTCTTAAACCCTAAAGATGTCTAATAGCCGATCAGCCTTTAAACATTTCTATCTTCTTTCAAATTTTAACAATCCTTCACCTATTAGATTAGACAGTCCGGTCAATCACCTTCATCTTGCCAATCCAGTTGATCAGCCTTTGTTTAGCCAGTTTGACGGGTCGGCCTTCGTACTCAGTATTGACTAGTCGTCTTTCATCATTGGCTCCGTCATGGTTGCCCATCTGTCTGGTAGTCCGGTTGGACACCATTTGGCCTGGCATCTGGTTGCCTATCAGCCACTTTGCTCAGCGCATGGAACCTGTTCGAACACCACAATATTCCGTCTCAATATTGTACAGATGTGAATTTGTCTAAACCTCCGATCGACTTATCAATAAAATATGAACCTATACAAAAATAATGCATATCCCAATAAGAGGTGGATGGAGGACATGTCACCAGATGAGCAGCTAGAGAGCAGCATAATTGGAGAGGATGGCATAGGTTGCTTTGAGTATTGCTCACCAACTGTGGTTGTTAGTTGGGGTGGCAATAGTGGTAGGGGGCAGAAGGGAGGAGGTGACGGTTTGTAAGGTGGTCTCTTGTATATTCTGATTTTTTTTAAAGTACTTTGTAGTATCAATAATGTAAACCCCGCTTAAAGTTTTACTCAATATATAAACAGTTAACATTATAAGTAGCTAATTGTTTTTTTTTTTTTTTCAAAACTACCTCTGTATTCAATGTCATTTCCTATATGGTTATTATATGAACAAATTACTCCACATTAAAACTGATTTTTATTTATAAAAAGGGTGGATGATTACATAATAAGAAAAGATATATAGATGCTTTTCTCAGGCCCTCCGTGGAATACTCACGGTTCAACGAGCTTGCAGTGACCAAAATATACCAACGTGCCAGGGTACGTAGATCTTATAACTTCAAAAAATTTTCCTTGAGTGATCCAAGTGCAAACTACAAATAATTCCACGTAGTTAAAAAAAAATTTTAATATATATATTTTTTAAAAAATAAATATTTAGTTATTTTCTACTATATAAACATTTAAAAATTTAAATATTATAAAAAAATTATTATTATTATTTTTTTTAATATTATAAAACATAAACCATTAAATCTTTTCAATCCGATAACTTATAAAATTATTAGTCATGATCCAAAACTTTTTCCTATGGAGCGATCCAAGTCCCCCTTAAAGATGAGTTTGGTGGCATATATTTTTATGGGGAAGTACTATCTGGTATATCTCTAACTTATTTGTTGAATAAAAAAATTTAATAAATAATAATAATAATTAAAAAATATTTAAATGATGATTTTTTAATTTTTATTATTAGATTGAATATTTAATATATATTAATATCATAAAAAATTACAAAAAATAATATACACTTTTTTATAATTTTAAATTTTTATCATTAAATTTTTATTTAACTATAGACATAGACTCTAATAAAATGTATGCCCCAAAATTCTAAAGATAGAACAGAAGGAAATGGCGGGTGGCGTGTTAATTAATTAGGAGGGGGAGGTCAACATGGTCTTGTCAAATGACGATCACGTGACAAATTTGGGTCATCATTTGTAATTAATTAATCATTAGGGACAAAGTATGTTTTAAATTTAGAAAATTAATGCCATCTAATTGATAATTATGACGAAGGCTTTTGTCTGGCCGCGTGCTAATAAACATGCTCCTCCATTTTTAAATCTAAACGGGCAATTAATCTCCCACTGTTCACTACGGCAGAAACAGGTCACGCGCACAGCCCGTGGGACAGTGGTGTTTCCCTTTTTCCCAATTCTGCCCTTTTTGTATGGTAATACGACCGTAGCAACTATGGAACTTCTTTAATTAAAAAAAATATATTATTTTTATATCTTTATTGATAGGCTTGTTCTTGAAGCTTTTGTGCACATTATTTGAAGAGTCCGCAATATGTATGCTTTTTTTTTTTCAAAGAACTCAGAGGAGGCTACTGATATTCTTATTAGAATTATATGAAATGATCTCTTAAATCTTTAAAAAGATTATTATGAACTGAATATTGTAATTCTTCATAATTGGTGAATTTGATGCCAAGACTGCATCAATAGCCAAGCAATTTTCAAGTTTGATTTGAATATATTTTTCTTTTTCTATCCATTTTTGAGTGAAATTTTTATTTTTTGTATCCTATTACACATGTAAGTTGATTGTCAATTTTGGCTATACATATCTTATAATAGTACAAATCGATTACATAAAAAAAAAAAAAGATCTCTATTTAATTCTAAATGCAAAATAATAGTAGAATTCGTAATTATATGGGGGTTGTTAATAGAGAAACCATGTCACTATAAAAGATCTAATAGTAGGATTTTAGATCACTTTTTTATGATTGATATTTCTGAGATAGATTATTTGAATGTTCACTTGAATAGGATGTGAAGACTCATATAAATAAAGGAGTAAAATGGCCTACAAAAATAGTGCGTGAGGGGTGACTAAGAATGCATATGTGCATTGAGAATAGTAGCAGGCATGTTAGAAGAACGCTTAGTGTGGTGCTTGTACGATAGTAGTAGAAAATATGTACATGTAAATTTTTCTTTTCATTCATCATTAGCTCAATATATAAAAATTTTGTACAATTTTTAGATCAAAAAAGTGAGCAAATTTTAAAACAATAGTACCATAAAAAGAGAGAGGAAAAAATGTGAAAAAAATTTTGACATCTAGTTGATATTTGATTTGTGTTTTTTTTTTTTACAAAACTTAGGCATTTGCTTTAACTTTGATTTTAGAATGTGCTACCAATGAACTATTAATTTTCTTGGTGTGTTCTTTTTATGTGGACATGACTATCAAAAAGGGTTATATTTATAAATGAATATTTATATAATAAATTTTTTATAGTTTATTTCATAATTTTTTTTAATTGAGAAATATTCTTCATACTAGATATCATTGTGTAACTTTATATATTTGATTATATGATTATCATTCCTTATATTATCACAGTGTTTGGTTGTTAACTATTGATGGAGAGTTTAAAATTTATTTTTCTTCATCTGTTGTGTATGTGATTTCTTGAAATTACTACACTAAAGGTATGTTTTGGTTTAAAGAAAAAAATTAATAAGATAAAAAATTAAAAGAAAATATTTTATATTATTTGAATTGGATGAAACGTGTGAAATGTGGTGTTATATGAAAAAATATTTTTCATTTAAAAATAAGTGAAATTTTCAAAAAAAAAAAAAAAAAAAGAATTATGTTTCTTGTTTAATTTTCCACACAAATCGAGTGTTCTTCTTAGAACTATATCTCCTACTATTAGTCACTCAAACTCTTTTTTAAGCCCTCTCTCTCTCTCCTCTCTTCTCCAATCCTCTACTCTTTTCTCCTCTAACTACTCTTTTCTCCTCTAATCTTTTGTGATGGATCCTTTGATTGTAGGTTAAAAAATTAAAATTATTTAAATAAGCACATAAAAATAGCAACCAAAATGAGTTTATTGATATTAATGTATGCATTTTTATTTTTAATAATTTTTAGCAATCAAATAATAATTTTTTAAACATAAAAATAGCAACCAAAATGAGTTTATTAATATATTAAATGTATGCATTTTTATTTTTAATAATGTTTTAGTAATCAAATAATAATTTTTTTAAAGAATTATCTTTTTTCTAATATAAATTTCTATGATATCCCAAACAAAGAAAAAAAATTCTCATTATTTTTTGACATTTTGGTTTTTTTCTTACTATTTGTTATTTTTATTTTTTAAAAATCAAACATACGCTCACTGAATTTAACTTGTTCTAAACTTTTACAAAGGAGAAGGATTCTTGCCTTTTGGGTCAATTCGAAGAGCATAGTTGTCAATAGTGATATATTGTAGTTAGGCTTGTTTATAGTGATATTTCCTTTTATTTTTTATATTATGAATAAGATTGAGTAGAAGCTTATTTTTTAGTTTAAGCTCAATTGATAAAAAATTAATAGACACAAATTTGACTTTTGATTTTGATGCGTCCTTGGTATTTGAGTCATAGTATGAATTAGGGAGTTACTTGATCTTTCATTGTGGGTCTAGTTGAAGCGAGTTCGGTCTTCATCTCTATTAATCTGGAGTTATGTACCACAAATTATAAATAAGAAATCAAAAGATTGGCGGGATTATTTTTTAACTTATCTTCCAACACTCAAGTTAGTCATCTTTCTTAGAAAAATAGAAAGATGTAAAGAATATGTGAAAAAATATAGGATTGTATGCGTGTAGGGATGTGAGAGGAAAATTGAGCTCCTATAATGTGCTTGGCAGGGAGTGGCCTAGAGTGATGGAGGTCTGGGTTCCTACATGGGTGCACGCAGTTGGTGGCTCACTAAGATCGCACACGATGAGTGGTTCACTAAGGGTACACTCGGTGAGCTGCTTACTAGGAGTGCATTCGGTGAGTAGTTCACTAGGGGTGCACTCGGTGAACAGTTCATTAAAAGTGCACTTATAAAATGACTTATTAGAGATGCACTTGTAAAGTGGCTCATTAGGGATGGAAAGGGAAGAGGCTCTATCTGAGAAGGAAAGCTTGGTTATCCCTTTGTACACCTGGGGATTGACGGCTATTCCCCAGGCTGAAGAGGACCTTGAGGACTCGAGTAGTGCTCTTTTATGTTGATCTAGTCGGAACTCCTTTGCTTTATAGTAGTGAGGGTATTTGTAATGTTTCATAGGAAAGAATTTGGTGCCAAAGTTCACGATAGATGTCTCTTCTGGGTTCACGGGCCACTAAGGCGTGACAAGAGCAGTTTTCGTCAGGCGTCGCTCTGCTTTGGAATGAAGGCTGTGCGTAGTCCCCCTAACCTAGTCATTAGAAGGTTTCAGGTGGCTTAAAGCATGTACGTACTCTAACTGTTGCAAGTGCATGCTCTGATTACTCTGCTAGCTACTTAGTCAAGAGCATTTCGGATTGGGTTGTCTAACTGCACACTGTTTTGGCCGTTAGCACTTGTCCCTTTGTCCCATGACCTCATAAACCTTGTCTTAGTTACTACAATGCCATCTGATATGGGTCAGATCGATCTCTTTCCTGAAATTTTGTCCGTTGTTTATTGGACCTCTTGTCATAATGATGATTGGGCTTGAGGTTGAGTCGGATCAAATATTATCGAACCCATCATGTTTGATTTATTTATGTAAAACCAAATTGTGTTAAAACTTGTGTTCAGACTTTGTTTCATTACCCATAAATGAGCTTAGCAGAATACACCCGAGCATAGCACTTATTTAACTTGTCTATCAAATCAAACTTATAACTGAGGCAAACTCAAAATTTTAAATGAAATTCTTAATAGGGCTTTTATTTGTTTCACAAGTGAGCCCATAAAATGATTATTATTGTCCCTCAAAATAAATATGTCTACTCTCTTGTAAACCAATGGTTTAAAAACATATTTACAAGTCTATAAATAGAGTCAATTGAATTATTTATAAGTCAAAAAGAATCAAACCAAGTTAGGTGCAGGCCTCATTTATTTATCTAACGAAGTTTATATTTTGTCTCTTTCTTCACTCATTTTTACAAACAATAAAGATTGAAATAAAGTTTTGTCAAGCTGAACCTCCTAGTCATTCACAAGTGGCATGGCTTATTTTCAACCTTAAGATGGATGAATACACCAAATAGATTGTATGATAAATGGGTTTCCTTAGCCAATGCTTTAGTTATTGGTTATTGAATTGATTAACTTGCCCAGAAGTGAATTGACCTAATCCTTTCAGGGTTTTGTTACTATATTTTCCAAGATTAAGCCTCTCCATTAGTAAATCTTAACTATTTATTTTAAAATAAATACTTATAAATTAATAATTTTAAAATAATTAATTTTAATTATTTTTTTATTTTTTAAAATAAATTATAATTATTAATTTTTAAATAAACAGTTGAAATTTAAGTATATACATACATTGTCTTTTTAAGAGATATAGTTTCCTCAATTCAATCCCTTTCAACCAACCCATGCTTAAATGATTATGGTTCATATTATTGGAGTTCAACACCTAGATACACCCGACCTAACGTAGTAGAACAAACCCAAACCTCTAGTCAACCGTCAATTACCAAATTTATGAATACAAGAAACAAATAATATATAACGATTTCTAACATAAAAAATTCTTTTAATCAAGAAAAAAATTACGGGATAAATTTTGAACAAATACACTATAAATAGTACCAGTTATAATAACTTCTTTCAAAATTCTTTCATTCCGAAGCCAAGTGATGAATGGTTGAATACAACCACTTCTCAACACATCCAACAATACACAAGAGAAATATAATGAGAAAAATAGCAACCAAATGAAACTATATTTCTATAAATTACCTCCAAAACGACATACTCAATTTTGTCGAATAATGAAACTGAAATTGGACATTAACTGGACTCATAATCTTTTTCTTTTCTCTATTCTTTTCTCCTCTCCCACTGTGTTGCGCCCCTCATGGGGAAAATTTTCAAAAATCTTGGAACAAACCCTAAAATCATGTTTGCGCGATTTTATAAATCTTAGGCATGCTCAAGCACCTGTCAAATGCCACTTGTGCTAGAGGAGCTCATCGAGTGCTGTCAAGCACTCACCTTTTAGAATTTTCGTCTCTTCATCGTTCGAAGGAGTCTCAAGCGTCTGATTCAACCCTTGCCTCTTAACTGCTCACTTTGCACGTGAATATTTCATTCCTCGCATAAACCTTACGTGATCCTCCAATAACATTTCATTTGTTGGAATATTTATAAGAGAGTGATCAAAAAAACTAACACATATGTGATAACAATTAGCTACTACTTGCCCATGAATTCTTTACGTATACTTATCATATGAATGACTTATGTATGTTTCGAGTCTAGTGTATCCCAGGTTGTACCCACATCAAGTCTACATGACAGAAGTATATATATATAAAATGCATACATGAAAGTATACACAATGAAACACATTATGCATGTCCCAATTTCAGCATGAAAAGGCAATTTGGATTGATTGGATGAAAATATGCAATGTGCTGCGCATCTTTCCAAAGAGAAATGGGTGTGGGAGACGATGGATAAAAAGGGAGGTGAGGTGGGGATGGAAAGAGGGACAAAACAAAGGAAAAAAATTCTAAAAATATCACCATTTAACATAATATATTAAAATTTACTTATCGGATTGTAACGATGCATTAATCAATTTCTAAACAACAATCAAATCAATGTAGACCACCTGATTCATAAACATCAATCCTAATCATGCTTAATATTAAACTTAGATGTACAACAAATAATTTGTACAAATCAAATATGAATCATATGCTCAAAATATATTATAATCATGTCTTAAAATACATCTTTATTAGAGATTATTTTCGACTTAGGAATAAATTAATGCATCCTCAATTGCACTTTTATCAAAAAAATAAAAATTAAAAATTTGAATATTATTTATGTTGGATATGGTCAAAATAAATACATTCCAATCTGACTTGGATATGAGCTAATCATCCAAGCATGAAACTGATTTGGGAAATAATTTTGTTGAAGGTTCAGCCGAGTGGTACATGCCTAATAGAACTTTTAATAAATGATTTGGTAAAATAATAAATGATGTGTCTAATACTGACAAATAGTTATGTGTAACCGAGAGATGTATGGACACATCGAATAGGACTGTAAATGCCTAATGGATAAAAACCCTCAATTGTCAGACAGTTATTACATCATTTGAGTAATAATTATATAATTAACACAAAGGTTAAAAATTAAAAAAACATAATATTTCAAACAATAATCATACTAATTTTGAACAGATAAGTGGATTAACACTAATACTATAAATATAGACCTCTAGTCCAAAGTGAAAAATATTGAATATTCTAATAAATATATACTCAAGTAATCAATTACAAATGACATAGTATTAACAAAATATCGGACTACACTTTATCATCTTGCACTCATCATCATTTTTCTTATTTTTTGTATCTTTTTACTTTTTTTTCTGAAACACTACTGATTTAAATATCGAAAGATATATAAGAGAGTGAGTCCTATATATCTCTTACATATTGTTAAATTATTATAGTGCACATGATCAGAATTTATAATTATAAAAATCAAATACGTACTTTTTTAGATTAATAAAAAATTCGGTCCCATTTTTTAATTTGTATAATAATTTAAATTTTAAATATGTATTAATTTAGAAAAAAATCTATGCTAGGAGGATGATAAAGAGAGTTGGTAGAGGGTCTAGGTTGTCTATGTATGTTGATGGTATATCAAATCTGGGTAGTTTATATAGAAAGTGGTAAACCAGAATTCGATCTGTAAGACAGTAGTTGCAATGATGATACATCCATCATACATTGCCTATCCTTTACTCCATAGCCACTGGTTAACGCGTATTCAGCAGCAAGCCTTTAAAGGGAAATTTTATTCTTTAATACTTACATGTAAAATAAAGCATAAATAAATGCCATATAGATGACAGATACGTATTTCCTTTTTTATTTTCTTAGTAAAGTACCACATTCACGGCCGATCCACCCTTCACTTATTGGAGTCGACTGATTTCACCTGAAAATATATATAGATAAAGTCGGTATAATTTTATTTATATATGAACAGAAATTTTTATTAATCATGTTTAAATTATTATTGTTCTAATTTATTTATTTATTATTTTAATTCAATTATAAATAAGTTAAATTTTATTTTTTTAACTAAAATCAATTAAGTCATTGTTTTAGATTTATTCTTTTAAAAATAATAAAACCATTAATCTTCATTAATTTTTTTAAATAAAATTACTTTCTGTATTGATATCACTATCATTTGCATCTTATTCTCACAATGAAGTATTCCCGTCCCACTCCCACTTGGTGGGCATGGGCAAAACTTAAGGATATAATCACATCCCTGATAATAAAAAGTTAGATAAGTTTATATACATAATAATAGAAATTAAACTCATAAATTATATTAATTTTACTATTTTAAATATTCTTTATCAACTACATGAATCCCTTTGGGTTTTGATGATTTGCTTCTTCACTACTTATACAAATTATCATTGTAGGACAAGAATTCTTCCTTTGGTTAGTTTTTTTAGATCACTTACAATAAACTAGGAAGTGGAGTTTTATTCGGAAGAGGAAGATTGTGAGGTGAAAATTACAGTAGTTCGCACTGGGTAAACAATGATTGCCCAATTGAGTTGCTAAATGATTTATTGCCTCATTTTCATCACAACTATAAGTAGTGCTTGACACAAAAAGGAAAACACCGAACGGTCGAAATTGGATTGTTTTGACAAGAAAAAAATTCACAAAATAGACTGTAAAAATAATAATAATTGATTGGCATTGGGAACATAGCACCTGTTGAGTTTCCACGTAGCTCATGTCAAAGCTCGAAAAAATACGTGTGATATATTCTGTTGTTAATCTAATCTAATATGATTTTATACTTAAAAATAAGTCACAAAGAAAAAAGCAATTCTTTTATAAATAAAATATAACGTATTTACTCAATTAATGTAAAATAATTTACCGTCATAATATATTATTCAATACAGAAATGTTTGAATTTGAGGATCATACTTTTTTCAATGAAAAATAAGATCTTGCTTCTCTTTATGAGATCATTGGATCAAAATTCAATTATTAAGATTTAAAAAATAAAAAATATTAAATACAATTATATTTTTTAATATTTTTATAATATTAATATATACTTAATATTAAGTTAAATATTAAAAATATTTTTAACAAAAATAATTATTTATATGTTATTATATAATATTTAAATTTTATTCATTAAATTTTTTTAAATTTAATGGTGTAAATGAAGAAAATAGGATCCGGCTTCTCCTTAGGTCCCCTATTCCGAGATGTTCGAGCAACAGTCTTCAATTGAAAAGCCGTGGGACATATTTAGCAATTATCCTTATTTCGTATGATTTTATCATTAAAAAAATGCTTAAATGAAAGAATGAAATATTTTTATTTATGAGTTTATTTTTTTATTTAACTAATATGGAATAATTTTTTCTCACAATATACTGTTATTTCTATTTATTTTTAAATTAAAAGTGATCTAAAATTGAGTTGAATCGGGAGGACTGTTGCATTAAGTTAATCGCCAATCTAGTTACCCTGAACCATATTGACTAAAAGGTGGAAAATTAAATAGCCAACTTATCTATCGGTTTAAACTTTAAATTAGGCAAAGGCTTAAATAGCATTTTAAATTTTTGTTTAATTATTTCCAAAGCCCCCAAATACATCTAATTCAATACCAAACATACCCTTGGTCTTGTACTTAGTCATATTTTTAAGGGAATTTCTATAAATGTTTTCAAAGATGATTTTTTATTGCGTTGGAAATAAATACTGTGATTTTAAAAGGTCATTTTTTAGATACTTATTAAATACCTTTTTATGAATATTATATAACCTTTAATATAAGTTTATTTAGAAAAACATAAATTCAACACAAACACAAATTTTAAAATAATATTTCTAAAAGATATAGTAAAAAGAATTGAAATTTTCTCAATTGTTAAGGTGTAAATATTATATTGCATTAAATTAATTATTTTTAATATGAAAATATACGTGTTTATTTTATTTTTTATAAATATTTTTTTAAAAAAATAATATTGTAATTAATATATATATATATATTTGAAAAATGTCGTACCACAGGAGTGTTTATAAAAGAACTAAAACTAGCTTGCCATTTTTCTCGGGAATCAACTGTGAAATAATACGAGGTGACAAAAAATAGAGGAAAAATGTTTTTTTTTTTTTTTAAAGTTTTGTTATTAATTTTACGTTAATATATTCTACAATAGCTAAAATGTTAATTTAAAGTTACCATGTCTTAAACAAAAAATTAAGACATGCTTAGTCTAAAAAATATTTTTGGAATCAACTGTGAAATAATACGAGGTGACAAAAATAGAGGAAAAATGTTTTTTTTTTTTTTTTAAAGTTTTGTTATTAATTTTACGTTAATATATTCTACAATAGCTAAAATGTTAATTTAAAGTTACCATGTCTTAAACAAAAAATTAAGACATGCTTAGTCTAAAAAATATTTTTAACAAAAATAATTATTTATATGTTATTATATAATATTTAAATTTTATTCATTAAATTTTTTTAAATTTAATGGTGTAAATGAAGAAAATAGGATCCGGCTTCTCCTTAGGTCCCCTATTCCGAGATGTTCGAGCAACAGTCTTCAATTGAAAAGCCGTGGGACATATTTAGCAATTATCCTTATTTCGTATGATTTTATCATTAAAAAAATGCTTAAATGAAAGAATGAAATATTTTTATTTATGAGTTTATTTTTTTATTTAACTAATATGGAATAATTTTTTCTCACAATATACTGTTATTTCTATTTATTTTTAAATTAAAAGTGATCTAAAATTGAGTTGAATCGGGAGGACTGTTGCATTAAGTTAATCGCCAATCTAGTTACCCTGAACCATATTGACTAAAAGGTGGAAAATTAAATAGCCAACTTATCTATCGGTTTAAACTTTAAATTAGGCAAAGGCTTAAATAGCATTTTAAATTTTTGTTTAATTATTTCCAAAGCCCCAAATACATCTAATTCAATACCAAACATACCCTTGGTCTTGTACTTAGTCATATTTTTAAGGGAATTTCTATAAATGTTTTCAAAGATGATTTTTATTGCGTTGGAAATAAATACTGTGATTTTAAAAGGTCATTTTTAGATACTTATTAAATACCTTTTTATGAATATTATATAACCTTTAATATAAGTTTATTTAGAAAAACATAAATTCAACACAAACACAAATTTTAAAATAATATTTCTAAAAGATATAGTAAAAAGAATTGAAATTTTCTCAATTGTTAAGGTGTAAATATTATATTGCATTAAATTAATTATTTTAATATGAAAATATACGTGTTTATTTTATTTTTATAAATATTTTTAAAAAAATAATATTGTAATTAATATATATATATATATTTGAAAAATGTCGTACCACAGGAGTGTTTATAAAAGAACTAAAACTAGCTTGCCATTTTTTCTCGGAATCAACTGTGAAATAATACGAGGTGACAAAAAATAGAGGAAAAATGTTTTTTTTTTTTTTAAAGTTTTGTTATTAATTTTACGTTAATATATTCTACAATAGCTAAAATGTTAATTTAAAGTTACCATGTCTTAAACAAAAAATTAAGACATGCTTAGTCTAAAAAAATATTTTTTTAAAATTTTTTGATTATCTTTTATTTTTCTATTTTTCATTTTCATGATATTTTTGAAAAATATATTTATTTATTTATGTAACAAAGTAATATTTATTAGTAAAGTATCAATTATTTAAAATAAAATTATAATTGTTAATCAAATAAATCACTTAATAAATTTACTTAAAATATTATTCCATGTTAAATTAAATAGTTAAATTCAATTTGTAATAACTCATTTTATAAATATCAAAAAAACCCAAATTATAAATATCATGCAATAACAAATTGCATATTGAGTGTGAATCTAACAACAGTTAAGTTTATAAAATAGTACCTTTTGACATATAAAATATATTTTTAAATTATAAAAAATATTAGGCATTAACATAAATATTATTATCAAATCTCAATATTAAAAAAAATCATATTTTTAACTTTTCATATTGCTTAATATAACCTTATTTTATAATTTATATAATATATTAATAGATTTCTCAAATTAAAAACTTAATATATATATATATATGATTATAAAAGTACATCAGAAATTTCATATTTGTTAAAAACGCAATTTTAATTTCGCATATATTTATATTTGTAAATATATAAAATAATATTTTTAAAATCCCATATTTTTTGAATATTAGTGTATAAATAAAATCTTGAAAGCTGCATCAAACTTCATGGTGAGAAGAATTAGATAGAAGCTGACTGGATCTGTGGCCACTGGCTTCTGGACTTGAGAAGGTAATGTCTCGGGCATGGACCCCACCTCTCAACTAAACGTGGGGAACCGAAACAATGATGAGTGTATATAGTCAATAATTACGAATGGGCTCCACACCTGTTGGTTGGACTACCGAGCCCACCACTTTCTCGCCTTAAACTTTTCCGTAATCTAATCTAATCTCTTAATTAGTTTATTAATTAGACTAATCTAAACATACGAACAATAGTTAACACTACCTGGACCGTCAAACGCGTGGGAGTCTTTGGTGCGGGGGTGGGCCCTCATTAAATCCGATTAAAATTAAACTGCAACAATCAGTTCGATTTGATTGATTAAAAATTTTATAAAATTTAATTAAAGTATAAAAAAATTACTGATAAATATAGTTAGAAAATCAAATCATATTTTATTTTTATGATAGGCATGATTATAGATGAAAGTGTTTGGTGTGGTCAGATCTAATGGGGATTATAATTTTTTTAGTAAAAATATATTTTTTATTTTAAATAAATATTAAATTTAAAAATTATTTTAATAAATTATATTTTTATATAATTTATAATTTTATATTTAAAGATTTTTTATTAAAATATATGGTTATATAATATCTTGCCATAAATATTATAATTTTTACAATATTATACATTTTTAGATATTTTTATGTAAAGAAAATTTTTATATAAATATGTAAAAATAAAAATAAAAAAAGCTTGTATTGATCGGCTTGAATTGATACTGTTCGACTTTTAAACAGACACGATTAAGATTTTGGTTTTAGTGACCGGGCTTTTTTAGACCCGCCTAATTTATCGGTTACAGATTTTAATCTAAACTCAATTTACATTTAGCCTGAACCCAAATTTGGTCAAATCTAACTCTTATGTTGTGAATAATTCTATTATTATTTGATTTTTTTGATAATAAAATTTAAATTATTGACTAATATTTTTAATAATTTGAATACATTGTGAATTAACTAAGTCACAATAATTTAAAAAATTATCATTATTAGAATAATTTGTCACCAATATTAGAGAGAGAACTTTGCCAAAGGTCTATATTTATATTTATACTAAGGAAGTATAATATAATTTTTTAAAAATTTTGAGCTTTACTATTATTCCAACAGTTGATATTATATAATAATAAATAGATGATGATCCCAATTCAATTATTATTTTTATGATATTTTTAGGAATTATTTTTTCTTTATATCATATAATTCTAACTATTAACTTTATAAATGTTGTAGGATCATGGTAAGTTGCATAGAGTGAGATGGACATTCCAGAAGCTTTTAAAGGTCCAAAAAAAGAGAAGACAAAATTGTAAGTGTGCGAGCCTTTAAGGCTTCCTGCTTCTGAAAAGTGCAAATAATTTAGAACTAAAAATAAATAATATTATTTATATTAAAATTATTAAAAATATCTATTATATTATATTATTTAAATTATTATTATTGCTATTCTCTTACTGTTTTATGTTAAAATAATAATTTTAATACAATTAAATATATAATAATTATATTTTTTAAATTATGCCAAATAAAAGACTACATCCAACACAATCAGCCACCGAAAGAGCAATTATGCCATAGATCAGGGATTTAGAATTTCTTCCAAACTAAAAGATAAATTAATTCAATCTATTTAAATTACAACAGTTTAATTAATATTTAATAAAATAATATTAAATACTAATAAAATAATATTTATTAATAATAAATAATATTAATATTTAATTAATATTAAACGAGTGTGATCAATAATTCGTTTTAAAAAATAAGCTTTGCAAATTCATAAATCAAGGGGTGTGTTATCGTGGCTCTTCAAGTTCCGAAGAGAAAAAATGATTCATCAGTTGTTGTGAAACAGTAATTAATTATCCATTTAATTAATTCATTTTATTCAAACCAAATAAAAAATGTTAATGGTAACAAATAATTATCTATTCACTGTTTTCTTATCAGCCTGATATTTTTGACGATTGATTGAATTACTATTTCAAAAATATTTTGTGTGTGGCTTTATTTATTTTCTGTTAGCATAAAGAAATGAGAAAAATAAGAGCCATTTATGTAAATTAATTAAATTTTTAGGTTAAATTGGTGATATATCAAACATAAATGTACTATGCATGCACGTCACGTTAAAAATCTTAAAAAAATATTTATTTTAGAGTTTTACATGGTAATGTATTCAAAATGTCACAAGGGTAAATTTGCCTTGTCCTTATTTTCATAACTAATAATTTATAATATTTCTTTATCATTTTTTTACCTAAAAAGAACCATCCCCTTCCTTTTTTTTTTTTTTTTTTTGGTAAATAATATTTATTCGTTTTGCATATATAAGGACATTAATATCATCAACAAAATTTAAAAGTCCCAAAAGTTATTAATGAATCTAAATATGCATGGGCTATTCAGGCTTATATAGGTTGAAAATTTTGTTTTAGGTTGATCGGCTTATTCTTTGACTTTAGATGATAATACTTTTGAAGTTTGATACCGTGTTGATTAAGATGAGTTCACTTTGAAATCGGCTCAAGGCTTTTTCAATTGGAATCACCTAAAGTAGATTGATATAAACTAGTTTGAGGCATTAAAGCAATTCTTTTCCATGCATTTATATTGTGGCAAGCTTTTCGAGGCCGTTTGAGCACGATGAATCATGTCCATTGCTTTGTGATCAAATCATTCGTATATGTATTTTGTATATCCACTTATCATGTCCCCAGCCCCAAATCTAAATTCCATTAACATCAAAATAGATTCTAACTTAATACATCCCAAAGTTTAAAAATTGAATTTATTTCCATAACATAAGACTTTGATTTAATCTCATGAATAAACAATAAAACAATCAAATTTTGAGACATAAAACTAAAATAAATACTGTTAAAACGGTTCGATAATATATAACATCTAAATATTGAATCCAAAAGTCGTATCTAAAAGTAGTTTTGAAGACTTATCAATTGTTTGACTTAAACCACGAATAAAAAAAATATTTTAAATCCGAAATTAGAGTATCTAATAATATATTTTAAAAGTTCTACTAAAATTTTCACAATTCTCGAGTTGTGGATGGAATACAGATAAGTCCACAATTGAATTTACAACTTTTAATAAAATAACCAAAATACAACTAGAGCACACTAAAGCTAGTTCTATCAAAGACCTTTTTCTGTTATCATTGAAAATCTCTACAATAACATCTGCATTTGCTAATATAACATATTAGTGAAAATATGATGATGGTAAATTTAATACTCTGTAAAGTATGTATAAATTATATATATATATATATATATATATATATATATTGAATAAACTTGTAGGAGATGATATTCATAATTGAAAATTAAAATACTTAAAATGTCAAATTACGATTGAACTTGCTAAATCCATAAATGAATATATGAACATCAAATGTGCTAAAATTGTCTAAATGCATACAACATGCTAAATTCATATAAATATATACGGATATAAAATCTGTGAAAATTTTTCAAACATATAAGAAATAATGATCGATAATTATATACTAATAAGGGTCAAATATCAAAATTTAGACCACGATTCACATAGTTAAAGGTTATATACTGTTATTCACGACTTACAAATCGGGCAATTATATAATATTTATTACAGTCAAGGTAAAATATAATTTTTTTAGACCAGTTAATATTAAATTTAACATTTGATTTAATTGGTTTAGATTTGTATACTTGTGAAACAAAAATACACTCAAATATACACGGAGTCAGTGTGGGAAACAATGAGGGAAATAGAGGGAGAGAAGACCTTGAAAATTCATCTCCAGAGTAAAATCTTGGTTTTCAAAATTAAAATGTTGCTATTCATTTTAATCAAAGAAAGTTTTAGGGTTGCAATCTTTCAACATTTCAGTCCTTACAATTAATGAATCAATGTAAACTATTTATAGAAAATATTAAAAATTATATCAAAAATATGTGACATTTAAGAAAAAAGTGCTTCAACGGATGCATTTTACATGGTGTACAAGAGGCATAAAAACTTTAGTAGGAGTGCCATGTCTCAGCACATGTGTATCATTAAGGCACACAGCTGCCATTGCATTTAGGTAAAATATGTTCATGCACAACTTGAGCATATATTATACGCATATATTTTGAATAAACCACGCTAATACATAGCCTAGGGACACATTCAGTATGGGTATATTAGATAAGTCGTGCTCATGTGTTACTCAAACATGCCAAAAGTGTAGTTATTTTGGTTGAAATCAACTTATGCGCCGATCAGGACACGCCTGGTATGAATATGGGGAGACAGTGCAGTTGCAAATAATAGAATTATATTCAATACTTATTTTCATTAACAGTTGAAAGTTTTTTCAGAATTCCTACTTTGCTAATTACAAAATATATTAATACAAAATATTTTTAATATTTAGAATGGTCCTAATTTAATTAAAATTAGAAATTTCACACGAAAATACAATTATGTAATTTTTTTCACAATTCTAGAAAAATAAATCGTCTCTATTAAAATGTAAGTAGAGTTCTTTTCAAATATTTTCAAATAAAGACATGCTGGATTATTTATATGAACATTTTATGACATGCAAAAATATAGGTTTTAGAGTTAGTGACATAAAATAATATACACAATAAAATTTTAAAAATTGAATACAACTTATAAAATCTTAAAACATGAGCTTTCTAAAATCTAAAAGATGAGAATATATTAGTATATATGCAAAATATAGTCAAAGAGAGTAATAAAATATTACATGTATAAATATATGAATAAGAAATATTCAAAATTTTTAGAAAAGATTAGTAACAAATGAGAAAAGTAATTCATATATACCTCGCCTGCACTTAAATTTATCAAAAATTTACTTTTTATTTGAAATTAACGTGGATTCACTTTTTCATTTTTTCTCTCTTCTTTATTATATTTTTTTCTTCTTTTCCTTTATCTCATCTTAAAACTTAGAAAAATGAATTAAACTCGGTCAAAGAGTCTATTTCTTATTAATTATCGCACATGACCCAATCAGGTATTGTTCAAGCGTCGAAGCAAATTTTGAATCGTGCACCCACTCTTAATAAGTATATATTAGGTATCGATATTTTGAATTAAATATGTACAAGCACCACTCGTGCTTAGTTATTTTATTAAAAATACAATCATGCATAGAGGCATACTCCAAATACCATTTAAGTTTAACCCACTTTGGTCCAATACTTAATTTTTGATTTAAATATATAATTAATCTCAAATTTTTAATAATTTACTTAAAATTATCATTATTGAAGTAAATATTAGTATTTGAATTTTGCATCACCGAATGTCACCCTCATTTGCTCCTTTTGTGTAGCACAACGCCAAGTATTTAAGGTACCATTTTGAATGATTTGACTCGTGAGGTTTTAAGTATGATTATTAGATTATGTAACCTGAATTATTTATAACACAAACCAAAATAAAGTTCAAAGTTACTAGTATTTACATCTTGACATTCAGATTATTTCATGCAAAATAAATAAATAAGTGTGGAACGTGAGAGAAATTAGGCTTCTATAAGATAGTGTTCGTGCTATCAAATTTGTAGAAAGAAGGTTATCTATATGACAAATTACTAATCTTTTTATGTAAACTTGATTGCCGTATGATTTGTGTTTTAGTTAGTATTTTTGGAGTGATTTGTGTAAGAGCAAATTTGAGATCTAAACATTAAGAGTTATATAGTAATGTAGAATTGAGTTAAATAGGTGGGTTATTAATGTTAATTATGTGTTTAGGTTAGAAATTAAATATTGAATTACAGTGATAAAAATATGAGAGGCGCCTAAAGTCACTTGAGCGATGTATGAGTATGTTTGTTTCAAAATTTTCATACTTGATGTGTGTTTATATGTATTTATTTGAATATTTTCAAGCTTGATGCTTGATTTATGCCTGCTTGTGGGCAAGCCTAATTGAAGTATCATGCTTGATACACACGAGTTATGCAAATATATCAATTTACTATATAAGATATTTCTGTTTGTTTTCGGCCTATTTCTCTAAAATTACCGAGAGAAGAAGGAGAAATAGAAAAGTTGTTAAAATTTTAGTGTTAAAACTTTACAAATTGTTAAAATTTAAGTCAAAATAAGTAAATTTTTATCTTATTCTTTCACTTCTTTGTTGAAATTTTGAAAGTCTTTCTTATGTTTTCTTAAAATATAAGATTTTATATTTTTCAATTATATACAAGTTCTCATCCATAATTTTTTTTTGATATTTGACTTGTTTGTATGTGCTCTTTCATTATTATTCTTAGACTTTAAAGTATATTATCTATGTTCATACTAAAATTTGGTGATGAATATTAAACTTTTTAATATTTAAAGATAAATATTTTTTTGCATGTCTATATTTTCACAAAAAAAAAAACTTTAAGAAACCTTTTTGCAAGTTCCTTACTTTTGTAAGAATCATATTATATTTTTACATCTAAATTTATGAAAAGTTATTTTTTTATTTTCAGAAGGATGTTATTTTTCAGAGTCTAATCTTTATTGAAAATGAACTGTCATAATAAATTAATTGATAAACATATATCATAACATGTTGAGACTTTATATGATCCAGCTACGAGTAAAAATAGTAGGCAAGGCTTGGTCTGTAGAGTATTTTATAAATAGTCTATTCATGTATCTAAATATTGAAGTATGGCCCTAATTTACAAAGAGTGCAAAGCAACTTTTAAAGATTATACTTGATGGAATGGGTGTCCCAACATTTGGTTTATTTACTAATAATTTTTTAAAGACATTTGTATTATGCTCACACCTGTTGTAGTGTCTCTTGTTTACTTATTGAGCATTTCTCTCATATTATATTGTCATCTACTTCAAATTATCAAACTTAGTCTTTGTGAAAGTTTTATACTGGCATTTTTATGCATTGAGAATCGTAAAATTTTGTGTTTTAAGTATTTTATTTTTTATTATTGTAAGGAAAAATAATTGAAGTATTTTGTATAAACCTTGGGTATGTATAATTATTGCAACATATTCATGGGTCAACACACTGGTTTAATTTTTTGTACCACAGTTGATGATGCTATGATTTGAATTATGTGTGTATCATAAGCGGGTACAACTTTTACGGTCAAGTTAGAGTAAACTCAACTATTTGTTTTGAATATTATATACCTTTATATTAGGTATTTACTAATGAAGTTTTGTAAAGTATTCTAATCTTAATTATGGATTGTTTATTATAATTATTTTTTATATTGGAATCAGAGTTATGATAGCAAATACTTAGGAAAGACAATGATTTGTTCACATGTTTAAACTTTTGCGGCATCAAATGTGCTAGCTGTATTAACGAGCATTCTATTTATATGCTTTGAGCTTTATTTTAGAGGTGATTTAGTAATATCCCTCATGTCGACAACTAAAAAGAATGGTTATCAAGTAATTTTTTTCCCTTAAGTACTCAAAATCACCAAGGAATTTTACCGTGCATAACACAATCTTGATTACTGATTTTAATGAGTGAATATGCTATGACATGTTTCTTAATTTTAGAATCTAAATAGTTATTTGAAAGATTATTGGTCTTGTGAAACTTTTTGAATTGCCTTTCCACGAGTACAAGTCCCCTGGCACTTTATTTTGATCCGGGCTAGCTTGGTACAGTTACTGGTGTTGGCCTCTTTGTTTATGGTCAACAGCTCTTCTATGATTTAGGTACAAATTCAAGTAAATTGATAAATTTTTATAGTTAATTGTAAATTTAGATAAAAAATTGTGTCATATCAAAATAAGGTAGGTTTGAGTGTCGTTCGATTTGTCTCTAATCCATGTAAAAATATGTTTTAAATAGAATAATCTCCCTTGAGATGTGCATAAGTGGCCATTGTATATGTTTAAATTCAAATGTTGATGCCTAATGTATACCAATTAGGCTCTCGTTTATAGTCTAGAAGTTACTTCTATGCTTAATTCATGCTTAACCGACATATATGCACTAGTTTATTGTAATTAGGCCCTCTAACTAATTTTAGTTCAATTTTTTTAAGTTTTTTAAAAAAAGATAGAAAAATAGAAGGGAAAAATGGAGAGAGTAAGAGAGAGAAAGTGAATCCAAGTTTGTTTTAAGTGAAATTCAAAAAATATTTTGATATTTTCAAGTGAAATCAAGTAAAGCTAAATCCCTTTATTTCTCTATTGCTAATTTTTTTGAAATATCTATGTAGTTCTTGTTTAAATACTAATACATATGATATTTTATTACTATATTTGACTATAGTTTACGTGCATATTAATTTACTCCAATTCTAAAAAATTTTTGTAAGTTTATATCTTACAACTATTCAGATTATGTCAAATTTCTAAAATTTTAGTAAATATATTTTTGTATATCATTAATCACTATACATAAGTTTCCACGTGTCTTTTATTGACCAGAATTTTGGTAAAAATTTGAATTTAATTTTATAAAAGTGATTCGCTTTTTCAACTTTGAGAAATTGTTTGCATATTTGCAATTCAATTTAAAACTTTTAGTTTTAACTTAATAATGGTGATTATAAAGAACTAATAAAATATATTTAAATATATTATTTATAAGTTAAAAGTTGAATATAATATTTACGGATTTAAAAAGTAATATTTGACTTTAACTATAAAAAATAATATATAATCATTCTATTCATATTTCATAAATAGTAGGGTATGACATTTGACTATATAAAATAATTATAACCTGAATTTAATATTCGACATTTGTTGTCAAGATAATTACCAATCCTTAGTTTTATATATTGGATAATCTTCGTAAAGTTTATTTTTTTATATGTTCAAATGATTTTTGCTAATGACATATCATATATGTTTACACGAATTTAGCATATTTTATACGTTTACAAGATTTCAGCATACTTATTATTCATATATCCATTTACAATTTTTGCATGTTTAATTGTAATTTTATATTTTTAACATTTTGATTTTGATCATTAATATCATTTTCTACATGTTCGTTCAATATATATATATATATATATATATATATATGTAATTTATACATATTTTATTGAGTATTAGATTTATTCTTGTCAATTTTTTTTTAATTTGTCAAATTAATAAGCTCAGATATTATTGTATAGACTTTGGACGATGAGAAAAAATCTTTTAGGTGAATTTGATTATTTTATTAAGTGTTGTAAATTCGGTTTTGGACATCTTTTGTATTGTGGCCACCGGTTGCGAGGTTTGAAATTTTAATACAACAATGACTATTTTATTGTTGATTGCTTTGATTTCAAATTTGATATATATTTTTTATTTATAATTAAATTGAATAGTTAACGAGATTTAAAATTACTTTTAGGTGTGGCTTTTTAATCTTTGTTTAGATGTTACATATTATTAGACCATTTACTATTTGTTGAAAGTTAGAGTCTCGGTGTTCAATTGCTTCAATGTTTATTCATGGGAATAAATTCAAATTTTGGGATTTAGAAAAGTGTTAAATTAGAGTCCGATTTTAATAATATTTGAGTTTTTGGACTGAGGACAAGATATTAGAGGCATAGCAATGCAGCCACTTGCCTACTCAAATTCTCATAGATAATAAATTTTTTGGTTTCTCGGATTCATATCTTTATCATTTGTTGATGTACCCATCACATTTTCAATAGGGTAATTTGCTCATGGCTCACATTTTTCATAGGATAGGTTGATCCTAGTCCTCTAAACAATGGGAACTTCTTGTCAAATGGGCTTACTTAAAATGGAAAGACAATAATTTTAAAAATACTACCTCTAGGTAGCTCTCACAAATGCCATTTAGTATATAACAAAAGAAGAAAAAAAATAAATTTCCCTTTGAACGGTCTCCTACTTGATCAATAGATAAAGTTATGAATAAGCTATAAAGTATTTTTATGACACATTTTATTCTCTCTTTTTTTACAATGATAGTCAAAGTAGTGGCTTACCTAGTCATAGTATTTCTCTCTTGCCGATTTTATTGTTCGGACATTGATTTTGATTTTTAATCCCAAGTGCTTGATGTATGGAACGAGTCCTTTTTGGGATGCTTATTGTTTATTTTGTGTTTGTTTGTTATTATTATTATTATTATTATTTAGGTTTTAGATAGTTGTTCTTAGATCTATTGACCTAATTTTTACTCTAAAATATATTTCTAGCAAACAAAATGAGAAATATTGTCACGATTTAAATTATTAATATAAATATATAGTCATTATTGATATGAAAAAATATATCGATAATAAAATTTTAATCATATAACTATAAAAAACTTTTATCAAAATATGATAAAAAGCATTTTCGTTACTCATCTCTAATATTACATTTATCATGTCTGTAATATCAAAATATTGATATGATCTCAAATACCATTAGAATCACAATGCGGCACAAGTAATTTTGTGAAATGTATAAAAATATAATTATCTAAAAATACATTCTAATTTATTCCAATTTGACCTCCATCTTTACAAATTTGCCAAACTATATTATCATAGCAGTATCATCACAACAAACCACAGCCACATAACAATACATGAAGCTAAGTGAGGTATTGACCCTAGGTCATGCCATAACAAATTATACATGCCCAAAAGTGTATAATTACACATTCTATTAATTTTCAACTACATACTCAAGTGCATCATAAAACATATAATCCCATGATCCTCAACCCATATGCCCATCAATCAAAAGCTCCAACAAGAACAAGCCTCTAAGATTAAAAGATGATGAAGTAATATGACCAAAAATTTTAACAAATAAATAAAAAATAGTATAATAAATATAAGTGTAATAAATACATGATAAAAAATTATAAATAAATGACTAATAAATTACAGGTCAAGATAACCTTTCTCATAAAATAAAATCCACTGAGGTCAATTTATACCTTATTATTGTAAATTAGGGTTATATTTTACTATTTAATCTTATGGATAAATTATCTATAAATTACCATATTAATCAAACTTTGCCCAACATTATTGTCATAGATGAATTATATACCACCTTATTTTAATATATTATATCACATTATAATATATATACTTTTAATCAATTTATCACATTAGTCCATTTTGAATAAAATGTGAAAATTTTCTACAAAATAATATTCTTTTAAACATAAAAATAAAATAATTTTTTATAAATTCAGATGTAGATATTTAATATGATTTTTTTATAAAAATAATTTACATGCAGTCTATCTTTCTAGTTTCTCGCCAAAAACATGGAGATCGAAAAGGGTTCTTTGAAATTCTTGCAAAATACAAGCATGTAAGAGTGTTTCTTCAATACTCTCAGGATTTTCAACAAATTTTTATAAATATGAACAATTTACTTTACAACCTAAGAAATATAAAAAATAAAGGATATGTATATAAGTTAGACATCAAGAGAAATATGATGTGCACTTGCATGTCACCTAAAAGTGTGGAATCTCATATTATGATATGAAGAAAGATTTAAAAATTTTAGCAAAAATATTGAAGGATTAGGCTTGGAATTCATTTATAGTGGCCTAAATTTAAATAAAATTTCAAAATTTTACTTTAAACTCGTTTTCCTCTTTCGCTTTTCCTTTTTTCTCTCTGCCATCTCTTAAAACTAAAAAAATAGACTGAAAAGTCATAAAAATGTTTTAAATAACATACCACTATACAAGAACTAATTATGTGTGCATTGGGGGTAATGCTTTATTTGATCTACACACGTCAGCCCATCAAACATACATTATGCCCACATTAGTACGGTGATAATGTCTCAAATACGCTCATGCATAGCTAGTTTGTCTTCTAGGCTTCCACTACTATGGTCTAATACTTAACTTTTAACTGAAATTTATAATTATCCTTAGTCATTTATTAAATTAATTTAATTTAAATATTATTATATAAATTTAGAATTTGGGTCTCCCAACTATACATATTCCTTTGAAGGAGATACGGGGAATGCCATGGGTGTACTCCCTTCATGTGCTGATCTACTATTGTTAAGAGCTTGCAATGAAATGAGGTGATCCCCTCATTAATGGTATTACAAGTACAAGTTGATGGGGCTCGAGCCTCCCAAAAAGGTGCATGATAAGGGAGGAGAAATTTTTTAATTTATAAGATAACCATTGTGGAGTTGTCTCTTCAATATGAGACTCGTAACATTCCTCTCCCATTCGATAACCGTCGATCTCGGTGACTTTTACTCTGCGACGCGCTACTCTACCCCACAATAGCGACAGCAGGTCTGCCCCTCTACAGGTTTGCTCCTCTGCAAATAGTTATTTTCGGGTTAGGGTCGCTCTCAATGAGAATACCACTAGTGCAAGTACAAATTCAGGGGAGAGCCCACCCCAAAAGGTTGCCTTATAAGGGAGAGAGCCCCCCGAACTTATGAGTTAGAATTTTTGCCTCAAACTCCCCGCTATGGGATTTGCAATATTAGTAGTGCGAGAATAAGTTTAGGGGGAGAACTCACCCCCAAAAGGACGCCCTATGGGGAAGAGCCCCCAAACTTATAAATTAGAGATTATATATCAAACTCATCGATATGGGACTCACAATATTAGTAGCTTGAGTCCAAGTTCGGGGGAAGAGCCGCCCAAAAATGACACTCTATTAGGGAGAGTCCCCGAATTTAAAAGTTTAAGGTTCTACCTCAAATTCTCCGATATCGATTTCGCAACAATACTCGAGGGCTACCGACCTCGACGGCTCTCACTCTGGAATACTTCACTCCACTTCGACGTACCGGTAGCAATTCAGCTCCTTCCTAAGTAGCCCATTTCAAGAGCAAGGATTACTCTCAATGAAAGCTTCACTGATACAAGACAAATTCGTTGGGAGATTCCACCTCGAAAGGATGCCTTATGGGGAGAGAGCCCTCAAATTTAAAAGTTGGAGATTCTTTCTCAAACTTTTTGACATGAAACTCACAACAAATAGATGCTCATTCTAAGAAAGTTGGTGATGCTAGTGAGGGATAATGCTGTGCCGAAGCCTTTTTCTTTGGTTTGAATGATTCTTCTTCTGGTGAATTTTTGATTTGATGTTAGAGGGGTGCTTCTAATGTCCTTTCGGATCCTTCACTATGCATAAATATTTCTTAATACAAATCAATTAATTAGAGGAGGAGGATATTTGTAATTTAAATCAAAGAAATTATTACATTTTTTTATTTCAAAACTGAATTTATTAATTTATGACTAATATAATTAAAATTTTTAATATTTAAGACTTAAAATTTAATTATTTATTTGATCAATAGAATAAAATTTAAAATAAATATTAAGACATAAACTTTTTAATCAAATATTATTAAATGATATGAAATAACATCATATTTAAAACACAAGATCTAAATATGACACCAGCAAGTGAATCCAAAATCATTAATTATCTGACCTTAAATCATATATAAGAAAAAAATATCTTAATAATATTATAGTATCGAAATTAACTTTTAAATATTTTCAAATCAAACGTAAACATCGACAGCATAGCATTATCATCATCGACTAGATATAATAATAGTCAAAATAACTAAAAGTTAAAAAATTAATATCCCAAAATATTAATTATAACAAAATATTTAATCAATTACAGCCTTCTAAACTAATACCCGAATAGTAAATCCATCAATCCAAAACTTCTGCAAATTATTCAAGCTTACTAGTCTGAATGGGTTAACAGAATAAAAGTAATAGTAAATTGATTGTTCAGTGTGGTATATAAATATAATATGTGGACATATATAACAAATGAACATGTTTAATATACGATTTGAAATTCCACAAGGCAAAAGTATCAGCTCGTAAAATATAGCAAATATAATACAAAATTGATATTCAGTTATATCGAATTGCACAAATACTTATATTTGCAATTGTAATGTTAAACATATTAAATTGTGTTAATATATAAAACATGCTTAAATGATATTACACTATGAAGAACCAGTGATTAATAATAACCTCATCAATAAAATGCGAATATTAAAAATTATGTTATATTTATTTTTTTATAATCAAATATCATATATTACTATTCAAGATCGATTGGTGAACTATTTATATATAACCCTATACATGAGGTCGAATATTATTTTTCTAACCTGTAAATAATATATGCAATATTTAATTTACTTATAATATATTAGAATGTATTCAAATATATTTTATCAAATCTCTATAATAGTCCATATATAATCAAATTAAAAACTTTAATTAAACATAAATATAATTTTAAATTTTCTCATAGTGGAGAAAATAAATTTCTCATCAAACTTATATAGAATTTTTCTTAATTCTTTTTAAAATTTATGTTATACAATAAAATATAAATACTAAGAAACTTTAATGTACATTTTAAAATCATGCAGAAAGTATACTATATAATTTATAAACTTATAAAGGTTGCTAAATTAGAAGTTTAAAAAAACAATCAGCATTATTAATATAATTTTATTATTTTTTTATATAATAAAAATATGTAGAATTAAATGGGTAAATATTGTGAACATACAACATAATCCGAATGAAAATTTTATTCTTACAGGATCATGTATGTGATTATTAGAGACATGTAAGTACATGTTCTAGAAAATTGGTATTTAAACACAATGTATATGTATTTAACATAAATATTTTATAATTTTTTTATAAAATAAGAGTGAGATCACAAGTATGTAAAGCAAAATCATTTTAATTACAAAAATATCACATATATAAACATTTAAAATAATAAATACTTAAAAATATTAAAAAACGATAACAATAAACAGAATAAAATTTTAATATACATGTCTTTACTTGATTTTATCCAAATATATTTTAATTTCTCTTTAATTTTTTATTTTTTTCTTTCTCTATCTTTTTCTCCCTCTTTTCCTTTTATCGGTCTCTCTTCTGTAAAAATAATCTTAAAATTGTCTAAAATCGATCAATAAACCTATTTATAAAAAATATTACATATGTGTTAATCAGACACAGATCGAATATTGAAACACAATTCATATTGTGCATGAACACTTTTCATACTTACACCTGTCGCCCACGTTTTGTTTTAAATAAACATGTGCGTCGCTTAGGTGCATACCATATGTCTATATTCTACTTAAAGCATACTTATGCGTGGGTTAGGCGTAGACTGAACACCACTCAGCCAAATTTATCATGGTCTGAAATTTCATGTTCAATCCGAAACCTTAATTATTTTTCATTATTCATCCATCTAATTAAATTAAATGTTATTAAAATAAACGTTTGCGGTTTATATCTTACTTAAATAGATTGAAAATTTTCTTATTTAATTTCTATATGTATATAAATTTTTCTTTCCATAAAGAATATCCGTTGGGAATATTGCTATTCCTTCACATTTAACCCAAAGGAACCAATCGCGCCGGTGTACAGGAGAAACGTATGCAATTGCGCTTAACAAATCGGCACGCCTAAGCAGTGAATTAGCAGTTTTCTCTACGTGGAACTCGTTTTTGGGGTTGGTATATATATATATTTTTATATTTTTTAATTAAAAAATTCTAACACATGATGTTAAAAAATTCAAAAATATATATAAATAGTTATTTTTAAGATTTTTTATTATTTGGATAAATACTGAATCAATATTAATATTATAAATAATATATTAAAAGTTTATATATAATTATTTAATATATTAAAATCTCTGCGATTAAATTTTTCTTACGGCCAATATAAGATTTATCCTTAATTAACACATCTCTGTAAAAAATTATATGCCTCCCAATCTGTTTAACTCGGTCTATTAATTATTCAATTTAAAATTATACTATCAATTTAAAATTAACTAATTTTACTACTTACCAAAATTAGTTAATTTTGAATTCTATGCTGGATATAATATTCATTATTACAATTATAGATCTCTTTTTATAATCGATGAATTTTATAGAATAAATAAAACTTATAATAATTTACAAATATTTTTTGGATTATCCCTTGCCCTAGGAGAGGTAGTGGGTGAAATTTATATGACGCCGTATAGAAGAAGCCTATCTCTTTAAAAGATAAATTTATTTATTTATTTTTATTAAATTTATCTAATATTATTTTGTAATTTTATTTATTTAATATTAATTATATAATTATGATTAAAAAATATTAAATTAGACATATCTTAGCACGCTAGAGACCCAATTCCCCTCCACCTCCACTGTGCCTTTGGGGTTCTGCTCCGCAAAGCAGGATTTTTATCCTAAATTTAATTTTTTTTATTTTGATAAAATTTATATTTAAGAAAAAAATCAAAAAAGGGGGCAAAAATCATGCACCGTCGGCCCCCCTGATAGATTTAAATATTTAGTATGAAAAATGCTATTTATTATACTAATCTGTAGTTATTTTATATCTCACTCTTTATATATATTGACTGTTTTAATTACTTTATTGCTTTTTTCTAAGAAAAAATGTTTTAATGAGTTCTATAATGAGAAAATGAGCTGTAAAACAGTTGTAGATATGTTGAATATCTAGCAAAATTCTTTTATTATTAATACTCAAATACTAATTTAATTTTATAAAAAGGTATTTAATAACCAAAATATATGAAATTTTTATTTATTTATTTTGGTTTTTTTAGTGCCGCAAATACCGTATTTATTATTATTATTTTGTTTCCTCTTTGATCAGCACTACGCACCATGTACCTTCACTGTACCTTTTTTATTTTATAAAGAAAAGAGATTGATCAATATGTTAAATATATAAGAACATGTCTTATTAATTATTTAATAATTCAACAGTAATGACTGACATGATTATAATTAAATACTTTAATTTAATAACAATAATTCAATAATAAACAACCAATTTTTTCTTAATACTCTTTCTTTCTTATATCAATGAAATTAAATTGTCATCTGATACTTTTTTATTTTATTTTATTTTATAGTAATATATTTAGATCTAAAGTCGCGTATATTATTTTTTGAAGGAACACTAATTACAAATCAATTCAGTTTTAAATTTAATTATAAAATACAGTGAAAGGGACATTAATTACAAAAAAAAAAAAAGTATACTTACTTTTAACTTCATTTCAAAGATTAATATGATAGAAATAAAATAAAAAAATATTTAAAAATTTGGAAACTAGAAAAATAGAAAGTTTTAGCCAATTCTCATGCTCAATTTGTGATTTATTTTTATCAAATTTGGATAAATTATTATAATAATATTTTTTTATAAAAAATACATGTCCAATAATTATTATTTTTATAATTAATTTTTATTTATTATTAGAATTTATAAATTCATATTATATCATACAATCAAAATGTCTTCTTTTAACAATAATCAAATCTTTTACACTGTAGCGTATTGTGAGTAAGTTAGTGTAGAATAATTATTATAACTTGATATCAAATATTATAAAGATAATTTAAAATGAAAGGTTTGATAATTTTATTTAAATTGAAAAAGATTTTATAAAAATTAAATTAAATTATATATATTTGATTGCATATGTATTTATTAGTCCTAACTCTATCCAAAAGAGACTTGGGATATCAAAGTTTCCCTAATATTAAACTATACAAATTCGTATTTTATTACTGTTTGAGTTTGATTTATTTTTCTCACTAATTATTAAATTTATAAATAAAAAAAAAGGGAAAAAATATTTATAATTTGCATTTATGTGTGTGCGTGAAGCTGAAAGGAGTATGATGGTATTTGGAGAGACGTCGCTATCAGTATATGCCTCGTGGCCATCAATCTCGTTGAAGAGAGAGAGAGAGAGAGAGAAAATACTGAGGAATTTGCCGGCCAACCAATCAGAACCCGCGTGCTGTGACTGACAGACAGACTGACTGACGAGGCTTATAAAATAACTTAATAATATTTTATATATATTTTAATAAACTTAATCTTTTATAAATTCTCTTTTTAATTGCATTAATTAACTTAATAAAAAAAGAAAAATGGAAAAAGGTATTTTTTGTGTTTTTCTGTGTAATGTTGAATTAATTATTCAATTAAACGCTAAAAGATAACAGCACGGAAAGTCTATCGATTGTAAACTTAGGAAATAAATTTAAATTTTTAGTATTTATTAGTTTATTAATTTTTATTTCTTAAATTTTCATTCTTATATTTATTTTTCAATCAATGTTGATTTTACGATTTTAAAGTATTCTTAGAAATATGTTTTTATGATAAATGAATAATAAAAAAATTATAAAAATGAAATTTAATAATGCAATTTCAAAATTTAAAAATTGTAAATATTTTTTTTATTTTATAGAAAATTAATAAGCTTTGTTTTTTTTTAATTTTATTTGGAGGAGTGTTTGAGTTTTTTTATATCATCTGATGGAGGTTCAGATGGGCCATGGCAAGTGCAAACACAGACCTCCTTCAGTGTGGCCCCTTGAGTATGTTAAAGGACATTTTATTTTAAAAGATTTTTAAATTTATTTAAAAGTTAAAATTAAAAATTAAATAGATAATTAAAATTTTATGTCAAATAATTTAAATAAATATTTAATTTTTAACTATAAAAGTTAAAAGTGTGAGAGTTTTTTCACTAAAAATTTCATAACAATACAAAATAGTCCATTGTACTTTTTTTAAGAAAAATAAAATTATAATACTTTTAATATATTTAAAAAACTATATAACTCATGTGATTTAGTTATTTCATTTGTTTAATCTTTTTTTTTTAAATTTATTTTTGTACTATTTTTTTTTGCCGGGGGGATGGAGGAAGTAAATGGTTATATGAAATAGAATAAGTTTATTCTCATTAATTGTCTATCAATTTAATAATAATAGTTAATAATACTTTTACAAAATATTATTTTATATTTAATGTTTAAAACAACAATCTTACAATTGATAATAACAATAACAATATTTCAGTAATTAATTAGACACTATCTAATTTAGATATCGAGCATTTTAAAAATTATTCAAGCTTTTACTAAAGTAGTTCTGACCTGTGAAACATTATTGCATTAATCATCAAATTGTTGCAATGTTTTGGGGCCTAAGATACTGGTTTAGGTAACTATATCTAAGTGCAAGGAATATTTTTATAATTACAAAACATTTTAATTATGTCAATTATTCTCTCGATAATAGATTATTCAAATAACTTAAAATTACTATATAAATATTTGTAAATAACTAAATTCAAAAGGGCTATTATAAATTTTTAATTAATAATATATGAATTATCAAATATTCAATATTGGTTTACCAGAGTTATCTTCTCAAACATACATATATATATATATATATATATATATATATAGAGAGAGAGAGAGAGAGAGAGAGAGAGAGAGAGAGAGAGAGAGAGAGGGCCTGCTACTTTTGACAATGCGATGCTCGATGAGGATATCTCGAAAATATCATCCATTGATCTCAATTTCCCCCAAAAAGAAAACTAAAAAAATATACGAAAAATTCAATCTTTTCAAAATAAATGTTTACTGAACGTCCTTTTTCTTTTCTCATGTGTAACTATGGAAACTTTAACAAGGCTAAAGCTTCACTGTCGTCATCTCTTCCCTTCTGACGTTCATCGATCATCATCTCTCCTTCTCCCTTTATCTCTCTCTCTCTCTCTCTCCCCCCCCCCTCCGGCAAAGCTAGATTTAAGCTGAGAGAAGGGTCTCTATCAGTGTCTGGTGGAAGATAGGGCGGTGGAAGAGTTCAATTGCCTCCTCTCTCTCTCTCTCTCTCTTCTCTTCAAAGCCATATTTTCCGCCTCCACCTCCCTCCCCAATTTTCCTCGGGCACAAAATCTTTCCCGGCAATCACGCTCCATTTCCCTCTTTCAGAAGATAAGCAGGAGAGAGGGGGGCACAAATTCGCCATGAAAATGAGAGCTTTCGCCTATTTCTAATTAGGGCATTTTGCTTCTTATTTAACCCACCCCGTTCCTCCATTTTCCCATTATTTCCTTTTTCCTTTCTCTTTTTCCTCTCTCTCAACCTCTGCGGCTCAGAGACAGCTTCTCAGTGCAAAACAGTTTGGTTCGAAGGTGATCGGCTCCATTCCCGAGGAAAACTTTTCATTCATTCACTTTTTCTGTCTCCTCTAAAGCTGTGCTAGAGTGACAGGACAGGTGGCTGAAAGCACCTTCTTTGGGCGCTGATTGGTTGGTGCTGTAAAAAGAAACTTTGTTCAGTCAGATCTGAGGCGTTTGGAAACTGCTACTGTGTATATCCATCGAGAAATATCCCAAGGTTTTTCTGCTTTGTCTTCTCCCTTCTTCTTCTCCCTCTCTCCCTTCTTCTTGCCATCTCGTTTTTCAGGTTTTCTTCCGGGTTTCTGGTTTTTATATTTTATCTAGTAATTTAGATTTATTGAGTTTCCATTTATCTAGTGCTTAATTATCATATTGTTTGAGCCACGGCGGTTGCTTTTACTTTAAGTTTCCCCTTCCTATAATACTAGGTAACTAGATAGAGAATGATAGTTTCTTTTAGTAAGGGGGGACATAAGATTAGATTAACTGATCGTGAAACAAGTGAGCCTGATCTGAGTTAAATTAGCTAGAACTTGTTCTTCTTCTCGGCATGCTTTTCACAATTGTTGTATTTTTTGTTCTTCCAAAACGTTAAAGGTGGGCATCTGATTTGATTCAGAGATCACTCCATTTCACAATGATCCTTCTTACTTACTCTCTTTCTTTTAATTGTTGTTTCTTTCACGAAGCAATCCCAGATATATTCCAATTATTTTTCAGTTCGCCCATTAGATATTCTATTAAACTGTTTCGTTGGCCAATCAACATAAAATAAAGAGAAGAGTTCAAAGAATTCTCCACCGTCTTTTTTGTGAGCTCAAACGATCTCAATTACCTTTGTGTTGTGCATTCAAATTTTGTTCTAACTGTTAACTCTTCCCTTTTTTCAGTTTCATCCTTCATTTCTTGAGTTGGGTACCTCTGCTGTGTTACGGAAATAGCCCCAACACCCCTCCCCCCAACAAAAAAGGTAACCTAAGGCAAGAAGATTAAATGGGTTTGAAGTTTGGGTAAACATATTCTTTGCCTGCATTCACTTCCATGAGTAGAGAGATCAGTTTTTGATTGATTATTCCATATATCGGTCACATTTACTTAGAATTTGTTTTTCTTCTTCTTGTGCTATTTGTTTTTCTATCTTCTTCATGTCCCCCTTTTTTTTTGTTTTCCCTTTCAGCATTTGATGGCCATTAATCATTCTACTCGTATTAACTTGTAAGTGGGGGTACCTTTTTCGAGGCAAAATAGACAGTAGAACCAGTCCTTTTGCCAGACGAATAGCTTGAGAATATGCTACCCAAAGATCTGAGAAGGTCATAGTTGAAACTGAAACGAGTACCCATTTATCTTTTAGCAAAAAAATTTTCAATAAGTAGTTATGTGTGTATATATACTAATAAAAATATTATTTATAAGACTTTAAAATATTTAAAGAGTTAAAATTATATAACTTATAATATATTAAGATTTGATAGTTTAGTTTTAAATTACTAAAATATAAATATAAAATAATTATCAAAAAGTATGAAAAGTATAAAATTAAAATAATTAGACAACTGATATTGTTGCTCTAAAATGCCACCATACTATGAATTTGGAGATGAGGTACCGTCATAGAAGTCAATCTTGCTGGATAGGAAGTTTTTAGCAAATTATTGCTATGAGAAACAAGCGTAACAGCTGAAAACATCAATTTTCTTTTTTTTTTTTTATAAAAAATTAATTATCATATAATATGAGCCATGAATCAATGCCAATGTTTTCTCATTATAGTCTGATTGTCATTGATCTAAGCCACGTAAATAATCTTACCGCAACGCATGGATAAATCTGCATAGACATACCTCTCATGACTCCACATTGCCAGAGTTTTGTGCATTAATCTATACTTTTTACACTATTTTTCTTGTTTGATTATATATATATATATATATATATATATAGGTATGGTCTTCTTGCTCCTCGTGTTTTTCTTTCAGAGTTTTCTTATGCATGCATTCTAAATGGCAGTAATTTGGCTGATACTGAATTAAAATAATGGTATATTACATCTCTTTGGCTTGCTAAAATTGTATCATCTCTTGGCCTTTGCTTTTGTTGTGAAATTATGATCGTCTTCTTCTTGTCTGTTGTTGTAGCTTTTCCTCTATGTGCATTGTGTCTTCACTCGCAGCTTGGAAGACGCCTAGATTCTAGTCTGGATGTTCCAAGTAATCACCAATTAACATATGAATTTATGTAATCAAACAAGAGCTTTAACACTAAATAACAAGAGCTTTTATGTTTAGAAACTTATAATAAAAAAAATGGTTTCTTACATAACATTTTATTGGCCTAATTACTATTCAAATTAGAGAGTGAAATTTACACACACACACACACACATTAAAATTTTAAACTTCAATAACAATTTTTTTCTATGTCAAAAATGTCAAATCAATAATACCTTAAGTTATATGATAACATAAATAGGATACTGAAAATTTTGGAAGTATAAAAAATAAAATAAATGAGAATTTTAGGCTATTTGTTTACATAAAATCTTAGTGATTTTCTTTGTAAATTCATAAAATTAAAAAAAAAAAAAAAAACTGCACAACATTTATAAGAATAAAATTAGTACCAATCTTAAATTTCAGAAATTAAATTTGATTTTATTTTAAAATTTTCTATTAGAAACATCCTAAATAGTTATTTATATCAATTATTTCGAGTAAATGGGGTTTCCTACTTCTTTCAAAGAAAAGCATCCTCCATCTCCCATCTACATTGTTGGATTGAAAAATTAAATAATTTAAATTTAAATTTTACATAATACTATTTAAATAATTATTTTTATTAAATTTTTATATATTAAATTTAATATTCAATATATATTAATATTATAAAAAAATTTTAAAAATAATTATCTTTAATATGTTTTATTTTTAAGTTTTGGCTATTAAATTTTAATCAATAGTAAAAAAAAAAAAGAAAAGTAGGTTATTACTTTTTTTTAAAAAAGAAGTAGAAACTACTAAAACAAGAGGCACTGCGATGCGTGTACCGTATAGCATCCATACGATGCAGCGTCACAGCTGTTTGATGAAAATCTAACACTTCTCATTTAATCTCTTTTATTTAAAAAAAATATTTCCTTTCATTATTTAATAACTAAAAATAATGGAGATTGGATTCCTATCCAATAGTTACGATGCAGTGTCGTATGAGTTTTGTATGGTACCACATAGCACCACCCCTATGCTCGAAACCCCTATCTCAATAGCAAAGAAAGTTTGTAAACAACTGTCTGCTCATTTTACTTATTTTGCGTCTGAATTATTAAGGGAAACATGTTGATGGAAAGGACTTAAAAACTTATATATTTCTTATTTATTACCGGTTGCCCAGGCGGAACCCTAATACTAGTTAGAAACCAAAATTTTGCATGAAGTTTTGTATTTTTTCCAGAATCCCGATTTATTTATCAGCCATTACCCCCATTCAGAATTCTATCAATTTGAATTATGCATGGGTGCAGATTAAGTAGAGTAGAACTAAAGCTCGTATTAATGTCTAAAATGAGTAAAAAAATAGAATTTTCTTATTTTTTGAGTGTACAATCACCTGGCTTGGTCGTCTGTCGAACTAACTGATATGTGCTGTAGGGTTTGACTGATAGTCTGATAACAGGATGAATACGTTTTCACATGTTCCTCCCGGATTTAGATTCCATCCAACGGATGAAGAACTTGTAGATTACTATCTCCGGAAGAAAGTAGCATCAAGAAAGATTGATCTAGATGTCATTAAAGATGTTGATCTCTACAAGATTGAGCCATGGGATCTTCAAGGTACTAGCAGTAGCAGTTAATGCCATTCGTCGTTTAAGTTTTTTTGCACGATAGATGAAGTATTGTATCAACTTCATTGAATGCTTTATAAATCTAAGAAATGATACTACAAATTTACTGTCCTCGTGTGGGGAGTAAGGACCTTTTTTATCTTTTTTTTTTCCCCTTTTTGAAATGTCATCTTTTCAAGAACCAGAAGGCTGCACTTCACCCTGGGGCACAAGCCCTTTTGCCTTGATTTTGAGGTCGTTAAGTTTAAAAGCGAACTTAAAAAAAGAAAAATATGTGAGACGAATTTATATCCAAAGGCTTCAGGGTGAGGTGCAGACCTTCGAACTCATCTTTTCTTTCACGTGGAAAGTGAGATATAGGAAAACTGGACACGGTAGAATTAGTAATATTCCCTCTATATGAAGTCCCGTGCATGAAATTTTCAATATAAATTAGGTTCTAAGAAGGGTTAGACCAACAGTTTTATCGTGCATTATATGCAAGAGACTTTTTCTATGCTCAAATTTATAAATACTACATTATATGAAAATAATACTATCATTACTTCAATGCTATTATTCTCTCTGTATCTCTATAAATACGTGTATACATTCATAATTGGTATTTTGATTAAGCAGAACTGTGCAAAATTGGGACTGAAGAACAAAGCGATTGGTACTTCTTTAGCCACAAAGACAAGAAGTATCCAACAGGAACCCGCACTAATAGAGCTACACAGGCAGGATTCTGGAAAGCTACAGGAAGGGATAAGGCTATCTATTCAAAACATAGTTTAATTGGCATGAGAAAGACTCTCGTCTTCTATAAAGGCCGAGCCCCAAATGGACAGAAATCGGACTGGATAATGCATGAGTATAGACTTGAAACAAATGAAAGTGGAACTCGCCAGGCAAGTAGCATACAATCATCTAATGACTCATTTTAATAGTGATATTATATAACTCTTGATTTTAATTTCTTTCAAGCGATGGAAAAATAAACCTTTTACTAGTCATTCACCATTATTTTATGTGGAATATTAGTATTTTCATGTATAGGAAGATGTGAATAGAAGACATAAGGGTATTTCCTAATTGTTATTTTTCTGCGTGTACGCCTCTATTCATCTTTCTTTATAGATTTTGGTGTCAAAATAGTAAATATGTTGATCGTCAAACACTTTGTTGTAACTTGATTTACCTGTTCTAGTTACCAAAGAAACTTGTTCATTTGAAATGCTTTAAGGATCCATTCAAAGGGATAATTAACATGGGATCATTTTTAATTTTAAGCCTCCTACTTAGAGTTATCATTTGAAAGTGAAGGAGAAGGTTATATGAGAATTCTCTTTTCTATAGAAAACATCATCCATATACTTGATTTTGGCCTGCATGTATGTATGTGGAATAAGCTAAGTGAAGATTCAAATTAGGTCTTGGCAAAAATAAATTTTAAGGTAAGTTCATCTTCCAAATAAAATAAAAACTCTATATAGTAGTTGTTCTCTTTTAACTTGATTTCGACTTAATTTTAAAGTCTTGTTGATAACTTGATTAAAAACACCTAACTGACATCTCCCTAAGGAGTATCAAAGCAAATCACTCAGAAAATGTTATATTTTGGTCGCTAATGCAACCTTATGAAGGAGAATGAATCGATCTAATTAGTTTACTCCTTTATATGGTTTCGTAATCATAATTTTTTTTAATGTTAAAATCTGTGCCCTTACTTGTTTTATATAACGAACCAGGAAGAAGGCTGGGCAGTTTGCAGGGTGTTCAAGAAGCGAATGGCGACAGTTCCAAAGATGGGAGACGATTCGCCCTGCTGGTATGACGATCAAGTTTCGTTTATGCCCGAAATGATCGACTCCCCTAGACAGATATCTCATCATCCCTATTCTCAGTATCACCGCCATTATCCATTCAAGCAAGAGCTAGAGTTGCACTACAACATGCCGCCTGACCCTTTCCTTCAGCTCCCTCAGCTGGAAAGCCCCACTCTTCCTAACTCAGGGGCTGCCATGAGCTACAGCTCTGTGATGCCGTATGCCTTCGATCGCAACAGTGGTGGAAATTTGCAGTCCTCGGTGCTCTCCCAGGAGAAGCATATCCAGCAAAGCTATCAGCAGCCGATGGACTGTCATTATGCTACCAATCAGGGCGATCATGGGGTCGATCAGGTGACAGATTGGAGAGTTTTAGACAAGTTTGTCGCATCTCAGCTCAGCCAAGAAGATGCCCCAAGAGAATCAAACTATTCGAATGATGCTAATGTGTTTGAATCGATGAATGCTGCCGTCAATGATTCTGATAAGCAGGAGATGGAGTCGGACTTTCCATCAACGTCTGCCTCCAGCTGCCCAATGGATCTGTGGAAGTGAAGAACATTAGCAGTAATTCATAAACTGATTAGAAGATATATACTGATTAATGGAAATTACATCATTGCATGAAAAAACATAAATATGTGTATGTTGGGCAAGTTTCTGTACATAATAAAAGACTAATATGGTAATGCACCTTAGCAATGGGACTAAGGAGCTTTGTCTGATCAGCCTTGTGTTAATTGCTTCCAGGCAATTGGAACACGTACGTATGCTTTTTTCAAGTATACTTATTGTATATGTTTAGGGAGTGAAAAGCCAAGTGTTATCTGGGCAGACTTGGTGAATATTGAATGTA
Organism: Nepenthes gracilis; assembly: GCA_033239525.1. NCBI lineage: Eukaryota > Viridiplantae > Streptophyta > Magnoliopsida > Caryophyllales > Nepenthaceae > Nepenthes > Nepenthes gracilis. The sequence continues at coordinate 6,552,734 of BSYO01000009.1, forward strand.
TTGTTTTTATGAAAGTTTAATTTGAATTTGAAGTGTTCTAGCATGGAACTTTCATCATGTGTCGTACATGAAAGGTACCCTCTATCGTTTCATTTTAAGAACTTTCATGTATACCTGCACTATGATTGTAACATTTTGGATGACATAAAATTTTAAAGGAACTACTAGTTTACAAGATCATGTATGAAATAGAATTGAATTATTTTGATAAATCAAATGATTTGCTATTTACTCAAAATTAAAACATATTACATTAAATCTTATCTGTGTATGCGATTCATAGAATCAAATTATAATGATATAAAGAAGGATCATAACCCACTTTGAGCAATAGAAAATGGAAACCAAATCTGGTACAAAAATCTTTCAACCTCTTTTCCGAACCTTAGTCTGAAAAGGAGAGAGATATATTCAGTGAAATATGGCTTACACATTTCGATCTCTCCCCTTTAATTCCCATTGTATTGATTCGGATATGTGTCCCTTTAAGGCATTTTTTTGTTTCATTATATTATTTTCTATATGTCATCACTTGACTTCAGGTGGGGAAAAAAGATAGCATTGCATGGATAGGAATTCAAAGCTCAACCTTCGTTATGTAAAATGCGAGAAAAGCCATTAAATTTGTAACCAAGGCCTCTGATATGTTTTCAATGTATAGCAATGGGTTGTGACCTTGCAACACCATTTAAGTATTCTCTCTCTCTCTCTCCGTGTGTGTGTGTGTATGTGTGTGTGTGTGTGTGTGGCGTTTAATATTTAGTAGAGGTGTGGAAGGGTGTTTATTTCCTCCGAACATTGAAGAGACAGTACGGGAGAAGGGGTTAAAGTTTTTATAGAGTCTGACAAACCACAGTTTCAAGAGGAAATGAACACTTCGTTGAAATGCTAAATGGTGCTAAAATTCTAAAGCATGCCAATCTATCGTCAACCTTCTTAGCATTGAAGTACAAGCAGTGGAAGAACAAAGAAAACGTATTTATTAAGAACTAGCAAAAGTTAACAAGAGATCACAAAGCAGGTTAAAAAACCTATAAAAGTCAATAAATAAACATATTTTATAAAACTAATGTCCGTGTTGGGGCAAAAAGGGGCCGGTCAAACAAGAATGCATACTCACATAATGTGGAGAAAGAGGAAAAACATACAACTTTTACGTAAAAATCCTTCATAAATCGAAAGGAAAATCATCGAGATAAAATATCTGAGACAAACTAAGAAAAATAATACCAGAGTAAGAAAACCTTCACTTCGCTCTTATATCTTTTTTTTTCTTTTTTTCTCACTAGTGGTGCATTCCACTCTCTTTCCTTCTTCACACATAGTATCACACACTTGTGTGACACACACTTGTGCATCACACTTGTGCTCTTTGTGTATTCACCGCATGCCCAGCAAGCATATATATATATATTGATTTTTCTGAAGACCATTTGTCCAATAGGCAGACTGTGTGTGGACAAACATATGCTACCAGCAATTCTGTAGCCAACCACCAACTTTGCGACTTGTCATCAGCACATACGGGGTATGCACCGTAAATCATCGTGCTCTGCAAAACAACGCCCACTCATCAGAGATTGTGCATGCACAGTCAATCTTCCCAACTAGCATCCACTTGTCCAAGTTTCCAGACATCAACCCATATCCTTGGGCATTATCTGCATCTTGGCTGTTTTTGGACAAACTGTCATTTTGCCCAAACCTGGTAAAATGATGTGATGGGGTAAAATGGTGCAATCGGACATTTTGTCTCAAACATGGTACTGTAGCATACCAGTCAATTCTATTTTAGAATTCCATACCAGTCATTTGTCATACCGATAAATCCATCAATACCGGTCATTTTGCCCATACCGATAAATTCATCCATACCAGTCAATTTGTCCATATTGGTAAATTTTTTCATACTGGTCAATTTGTCCATACCAGTAAATTTGCCCATATCAATAAATTTGTTCATACTGGTCAATTTACCCATACTAGTAAATTTATCTATACCGATAAATTTTGGCATACCTTTCATTTTGCCATTAGCTGGTCATCATCTGTTGACCGGTCACTTTGCCAACCGGCCAATTTGCTCTCTCTCCAACAAATTGGCCACACTAAAATTTTATTCTTGAATTCCTCCTCAAGTTCTCGGGCTTTTATTGCATAAGGTCATCGGGCCTTCTCTCCGCAAAGTTCTCAGCCCTTCTTCTGCATTATCTCCAAAAGTCCTTGGGGCCTTTTTCTTCGTACTAGTTCGTGGACCATCTCCTACCACAGACCTTTCATAGCGCACAAGTCTGCGAACTACAACCATGCAAAGTCCTCGGTCCTTTCTCAATGCACAAGTTCTGTGTGACCTCCAATAATTTTTCGTTTGTTGATTTATTCCACAAGGAAATAATCAAATCCAACAATTCGTTCGGGCATATATTTAAATTACTTTTCAAATAACTCTTGCAATAAACTAGAATATGAAATCTGTCAGGAGAAATTATCTGAAAAGTTGTTTAAGATTCTTCATAGAATATCTTAGGTTTTCCTAACTTGTTAAAATTCATTTTTTTTTCCCCAAAAATAATGTTTAAAAAATTATAAAACCTTATTTGTCCATCCTGCAATTTTGTCATCTAGGAAATTACCCAGAGAAAAGGTAGAAAGTCGGACATCGATGCATGACTCTCTGTAACAAAACTTGCACTGAAGAATATTTCACGAGTAAACAGGAAATCTACTCTATATGTTTGCCCACTCTATATGCACGCGCAATTTTGTGCAAAAAGACAGTGCATTATTAATCGTTTGGCATCTTTTATTTGGATTCGTCGTGGGTGTGCTTTCTGGGTTTGTCAAATGGAGTCAAAATCTAGGCCTTTGGTATGCCAGGGCGTTTAAGCTGTTTCTTTATTGATTGACAGCCATTGAATCTCTATTCAACAGCAAACTATCATAAAAAGAAATTTGATCACAGCTTTAATCACTTTCGATTCAAACCCTTTAATCATGGCCTTTGAATTCAGCTAAAAAAACTATCAAGAATTATTAGCGTTGGTTGTTATAATAGTTGTGATCTATAACATTTTCAATCAAACGGATGTGATCAATTTTTAACTTCTTCCAGATATAGCAATCACTAGGTCTCAATCATGTAAGAGGGAAAGTCTGAGGACAAACTCGTCATGCGTGCATGCAGTGGTCTTAGATCAACCACACACAAACACGTAACTAGGTTTTTGAACCGAGTTTAGCTGAAAAAACAAAAACAAAAAAAGACGTTTGAAATGGTTAAAAAAAATAGAAATTGTATGTAGGTGAGTAGAGATAAAAAAAAAAGGGGTAAGCTGAATTTACTACTAAATATGAATGATATTGGGATACTTACATATACATATATATATATATATATATATATATATATATATGTATGCTAGGGTACAACTATTGATGAAGGCCTCAGATAAACTCTTGGCCACAAGATCAGTTGTGAGAGAGGCTGAATTAACCTGCGTTGAAAGAAAGAAAGGACAAATGAGAGGCAAAGAAAGGTACAAGATTGAATTGAAAGCTAGTAAGGAAATCACGAAAAGACACACCACCACACTTGCAGAAAACAATTAGGTAAGCGAAACGAAAACAGGAGAAACTTCAATGGGAATAAGCACATATACATGCATATATATATATATATATATATAGGTAGAGAGAGAGAGAGAGAGAGAGAGAGAGAGAATGAATTAAATCGTTGAACAAGCTGCAAAGAGATTGTACCTAACTCTGCTGGTGGAGCAAGAGCAGCAGATTTTCATGCGTTACAGTGAAAACTGCGATATAACCCACTGCTGAAGGGGGAGTTCTTAATTTTTTTGCGAAACAATTAGCTAGATAATAAAATAATAAGCAAGCAGCGAACAAGTAATTGATTTTGTTGGTCTGCATTGACCCATAAGTGTTGAGTTACTTGATGAGAAGTCAATGATATCTGTATGGATCTTCCTTTAAAGCAATGTCGAAAAAGCAATTGCTGGCACGACTGCATTTCAGCCCGGCTTGCTGCGGACAGAATCATTGGGCGTGCTCCTCATGCTACTCGTCGATTATGATCGTCTTCATCTCTGACGGTTGTGGCTAAGGATGCAGTACATTTCGCAGTTTTTACCTTATTCCAGTTGCCTGTCATTGAGTAATGTTGCCGTGCCGTATCTATCCGTCCGGTTTGGGTCAACCTTCTTTGCTTCTTTCAGCCTGTAGAGTACCGAAAAAGTAAATGCCATATATAAGTATATTTACTTCTATGCAATGTTTGCTTGCCCACAATTGAAGTGTCCTAGATTTATGAGATTATAAAACAATAAATAATTAAATATTAAAATATTAAATTTATTTGAAAAAATTATGATTGGAAAAAAATCATAAATATAGGAATAGATGATACAATCTTGATTCAAAACAATCATTTTATTGATGATGTGGCTATTATTTATGGGGACATGATAAGTATTAGTGAAATGATAAAAAAATATTTAAGATTATATCATCAACCACCAAATTTTAAGAGAAGAATTGAAAGATGAAACCTTAACTAATGACAAGCCACCCTAGGTTACTCCACCCATTCTTTGGATCACCTCCTTTGATCAAATCAAGAAGATTTAAAATGAAATAATTTGATTATTTAATTTAATTATCAAAATTATTCTAAATTTTTATAAATTAGGGATAGTTTATTTGATTAAACACCACATATTTTATTATTGATATTTATTTTAGAGTTTCTTTAGAATTATAAGTTGATTTGATGAATTTCAAATTTTATTCACTATTTTTAACTGTCAATTTATTATTCGTTAAATTAATTTAAAATTTTTTATTATTCCTCTTCGTTTGAAACTCTTCTTCTTATGTCATGTAGTACCTATAGGCTTTTTTTTTTGGCAAGTAATGTAGTACCTATAGACAATTCATTATTTTTAAAAACTTAAGTCAAGTCAAACTATGATATTTTTTTATCAGATATTCAAACAAACTAATCATGTAAAATGAATTCATGTGACATTTAACATGTTTGACAAGAGAACCATATGCCAGATGTAGATTGCTTCATAGAAGTATGAGAAATATTAAGAGACAATTTTCATGCACCTTTGAATAAGGTAAAATTCATTCACTTATTCATACTAGTTGACTCATGCAAGAAAATAAATAGATGAGATGTCAATTCAAAATAAATAACTAAAAAATATCTCAAAATATTTTTTACTTGGCACTACAATAAAGTAATAGTTAATGGTTTAATCTATTAGAAGTCTTTTGTTTAATCAGTTAAGGAATTAAGCACCATGAACATGGCACCATGTATCAATATATTTTAACATACATATATATATATATATATATTTTGTTAGATTTTGTGTTATTGCACTTTGGATTGTGGGTTTTGGTTGCTATATTTCTGACTTTGAAGCTTGATCCTTCGAGTGTCGCTGTTATTGAGTCTTCAGCTCCCTTGTTTTCTGGGCATTGTTCCTTTTCTACTGAATCCTTGGTTTATCAATCTATCCCTTCTCAGATTTCTTATTGTTGAGTCTTAATCTACCTTTCAAATTATCATTACAATTCTAAGTCTTTTGTGACCCTTACCTGATAAATTGGTATCTTTCTTCTATAAATTCTTTCTCATTAATTTGATTCTGTAAAAAAATACACGGAAGGACTGTAGTACAGCCGCGTGAAGAGGAAGACATGTTTGGGTTGCAGACAAAGCAACGTCTTTCGCGCGTGATTTGTCCATCCCAGCGCAGCACCCCACGTTGTCCCATGCGGGCCTTCTTGCTGCAACTTGGCGCTTAATTTCTTATAATAAAACTCTAATCATCAACAACACTTTCCCCACAGTGGGTCTGATACGAACTGAACGGCACTCAATATCACGTATTCTACGTCTGTACCGTATATATATATATATATATATATATATACGGAGGATCTCTGCGGACCAAGGTATGTAGACAATGATTTGAACGTTTTCTTTAGAGTGTCTCAAGATTACCTAAACTTTCTATCTGGTTTTTAGGTTAGTTTACCTTCTTTTCTTTAGTGTAAAAGATGGTCATTGTGGTTGTACATATTTATTAACATTAATACTCAGTATAAAACTAAGTCTAGCTTTTATGCTTTCCTAATTTTTTCAGTCAAAGCATGTCTGAGGTTCTTCTATCCGTCTCAAGATCCTCTTTCGTTAGTAATCAACAACAAGACAAGCACGTTCATATGTTTAGCTCGTAGTGTAGCAGAATTAATGATGAGGCCAGTTAAACAATTCATCATATTAACACGAATCATGCAATTATCAAATTGAAAGCCCATTTTAAAAATAAAATAGAGCATTAATTTAAGTGTTTAAGAATTGAAAAAAAAAAAAAAACTAACATAAAAGACAACCAGACCAATGGTTCGGCTGTGAAGAGGTATGGTTACATCTCAGTCCCAAAACCCAAAATTGAAATATATTATAATTAAATTTTAATCAAAATTTATAAATAAATTAGTTTAATAATTGACTTAATTTTAATCCAAAATCAAGACATAGCCCTATGACAAATAATTCAATAATAGGTATAATAAAACCTATAATCCAAATGTTATACCTGAATGCAATTCTGATAACTCATTACCTAATCAACTTATAACCTTAAGTAATAAGCAGCATTATCAAACCTAATAATAAAATATCTAATATTCAATATTGAAAATAAAAATTCCAAGACTTACGGCCAAAAATAAAACTATCCAATCTTGAAATAACAAATTTTGAGATAATCAAAATATATATAAAATATCCTAAATTTATTTTTTTCAAAAAATATTCCTAGCATCCAAAATCTTTACAAATTACATTTGCGCACATCAATTTAAAAGATTAGTAAAAGATAACAAGGGTAATTTTTAATGTTCGATAAAGTATGTACAATTTTGTATATGTGAATATAGTAAATAAATATTGAAAGAACAATAATCTTGGTTTAAAACCAAAATGCTGAAATAACAACAAAGCATATAAAAATTGTGCAAAAATATAAAAGTAAGTATCAGTGATTATCTCATCCATAAGGATTGAATATCAAATTTTGATTATGATTACTTTCACACAGTAAAAAATTATTTATCACTATTTATAATTTATGTGTAGATTTACTACATATTATTGTCTAGTTAAAGTCAAATGCTAATTTTTTGACATAAAAATATTAGGTTTGACATTTGATTTACAAATAATATATTATGACATATTTGAATATATATTTTTTAATTCTTTATGATGATTCTTATTTATTTAAAATTAAAAACCTTACACCGAAATACAAATATATACAATTTTTTCAAATCAAAAAAATAAATCATCTTCATTAAAATAAAAATAGAGTTTTTGCTAAATTACTAACGTAAAATAGACATATAAGAACAATTGTTCAATGATTTTAAGGTTTCAAAATAATATATCTAATTTACGGTACAAATCTTTAAAACCTTAAAAGATGAAACTAAAATTGACTTACATGCAATAAATAATAAAATGTAGTAATCAAATATCACATATATGCGTATTTTAAAAATAAATACTTAGATATTTAAAAAAATTTAACAATAAAAAAATAATAAACTTAGATCTACTTAATTTTCTTTAAAATTGCTAAAGATTTACTTAAGTTTATAAAAAAAAAAAAGCTTGGATTTACTTTTACATTCTTCATCTCACTTCTTCTTTTCTCCTATTTTCTCTTTTATTTCTTTCTCTTTTATCAAAAAGTTGGAAAAAATGAGAAAAAAATAAGATGAAATGCCCTTCTATAATAAATTAGCACATATATGGTAATTAGACACGATTCAGATACAAGGACATTTTTAATCTTGCAAATAAGTGACCAACAAATATGTCTTAGATGCTATTATTTTAAATTAAACACGTATAGACACACATTTTGTGTATTAGACGTAATAGTAATTTTGAAAATATACTTATACCCGACTCATGCATACTTTAGGCACCACTCTTGAATATACCACTTAGGTCCAACATTTAACATCTAATCCAAATTTAAAATTAACCTTAATAATCTCTCAATTTATTTAATTTTAATATCATTAAATGAATCTTAAGGTTTGGATCTTAGAAGTAGCTTATATGTTTAATGCACCCTACATTGCAAATCTTTTTTTGAACTTTGGAGTATAAATTGAGAATTTGCCGAGCTACTAATACAAAAAATATTCTAAGAATTGAAATTTAAAAATTAATTTTATACTCAATTGATCACCAATGTTCTAAAACAATATATCCCAAAACTAAACTTCTAAAAACCAGTGACTTTTTAATAATGACTTCATATTTTGATATATATAATAAATAAACAAACCAAAAAAAAAAAAAAAAAGGAAACTAAGTCCAAGGGGAAGTAAGATTAAAAAAATATATTGATTTTTTTATAAGTGATCCATGTATATTAACTATAAAATATTGAAGTACTTGTACTGTATCGAGGTTACAAAAAGACAACTAAACAAGATAGCGCGGTACTATAATCACAATACAATCAAAATCTAAAAATAGAAAATTAGATATTTGCAAAGCTTTCTATCATTTGCTCTGATTCTGCAAAGAGGAACTGATTTCTCTATGTTAAGCAGTCTCATATTTGTTGAAAACTTGCAACTATGGAAAAGCTATGTAGTCTAAATTGTCGATCGTCTCTAAATATTTTCCACTCCACACTACTCAATTTTATGTTGAGATTCCTGGAAAATAAAAACTTACATGCAATCGATCGTAATAAAAAGAAAATTTTAAATTATTTATTAATTGTCAATCATTAAATATCGTAAAATTATAATAAATTAAATTATACAGTCAAATATATACAAATTATATGATAAAATTTAATATAGAAAATTATTTTTAAATATAAAAAATTATGAAAATCTCAAATAAATTCATTATAAAATAGTATTTGATTACAAATATAATGTTTTTTGATATCTCTTCATTATAATTTAAGTGAATAATGGTTAAATTTAACTTTCAATACATTTTACAACTAATAAAAGAATTTTATATCAAAAAAAGCAATCCAAGCAAAAATACGCCTTTTAAACAAATTAAAGTAGCATATCCGAATTTAATGAATTATAAAATTTAAATCAAATCTCAACCGAATAATAAAACCCTTCCTCCTCTCACTTTTCTTTCTTTGCTCTTCATATGGAGCCATTGTGTTGAAACTTAATTTTTCTTTTTACCTTAAAATTACAGATATACTTTTATAATAGTGGCTGTGTTCTTTATATTCTTTATATACGTGTTAGGCATGACTTTCATTGGCAAGCCATATATGTGAGCTTTTTAGACATTTCTCAAATGTAGGACTTAATAAAAATTACTAAAAATAATGTATAAATGTCTTTTGAAGTGTGCATTTTTCTGTCTAATTGTTGAAAATATTATTCATTTTAGCAATCCTCGTAATAATATCACACAAATCTACTGGAACAACTTTATTTGAATATATTTTGTGTAATCATTACTAGACACTCAAGATAACTCGTCAATTGAATATAAAATTTATAAATAAGTGATCCCAAATTTAATATTTTGAGTTATTTGATGTTGAATTCTATAACCTAATTTTATTTGTGATTATTTATATTTGTTAAGAATACAAATTAATATAATTTTATTCTTTTAAAATTATGACTCTAATCAGCTTAAGTCATTATTTTATAGATATTTATGGCATCAATATGAATTTTACTTAATAAAAAAGTCATATAGTCTATTTACAGTATTATAGGGGAAGATAGGCAAAACCTGTAACTCACTCAAAAAGAGAGAGAGAGAGAGACAGAAGAGTTACTATAATTTAGAAATGATTTCCCAGGTAGGGATTCGTAAAATACTAGATTTGTAGAGCAACAACGATGAAGTGTTCATATACCATGAATGAGTACCGTACGTACTTTGTAATAGTCTGCGTAGAGAGATGATGCGGAGTTTGCTTCCCAGTAGAATTACAGTGATGATTGTGTTCGAGATGGATGAGAGAGACGGAGAGAGAGAGGCTGTCTGAAAACGGAAGTGCGATCGAGTGCGGCGGCTGGGAAGGAAGCGACACTGCCTGACACGCCAGGGTGGGCCGCAAAGCAGGCATCCCTTCCCATTCTTTGACTTTTCTTCAATGGATGATGCATCTTATCCATCCGATTCGAGGATTGCATTATTTTTTTTTTTTATAGAGATGATATTTATTTATCTTTTAATTTAAATTTTCATTTTAAATATGTGCTATTGATTTTGCTAATTTAAATAATTTATTTTTAATAAAATTTTTGATAAATTTTTATATTTTTAAGACCTTTTTTTCTAACAAATTATTGAAAATGAGAACCATAACTTTATTTGGTTTTTGGAGTCGTAGGTGATTGGGCTCACCGGAAGGTGTAATCCTTTTGACTCGACTCATGTGTTTTTATAAAATATTTTTTTAAGATTCACTTTTAAACTTTTTTAAAAAAATTGAATTATAAAATTATTTGATAATATCTATATTAAAATATGGATCACTCTCGTGCGAACTTATATTGTATTAGCAGAATGACAAGTTTGACCAAGTATGCATGGATGAATATTAAGGCAAAATATTTAGTCGGAGTGGTAATACTTGACCGAAATAGTCATACTTGCCAGAGTGGTGATATTTGGCCGGAGTATAGGATAGACCAGAGTGGTAATACTTAACCGAAGTGAAGTATTGGTTAGTTCAATCTATACTAACACAAAGGCTGGCTGAGGGCATTGATGCCATGATCGGGGACGACTTGACTGATTGGCTAAAGGCGGCCTGTTTGAAAAGTTGGTTATCTATAAATTTCAGCGCAGGTAGTAGCTTTACAAAATCGGTAGTTAACTTTTTAAAATTGGTAACCGACTTTATAGAATAGATTACCTGCAAAATTCATGGCAGAAAGACAATTTTGTATAAAAGGTGACAAACTTTGTAGGACACGCGATCATTTTGTAGAGTAGGCACTACCCCGTGCGAAGACGCATTTGTATACATGTATATTACTGCGATTCATGAATAGTAAGAAACATAATATACAAGAAGTCGTATTTTTACTCTTGTACTCTAATCTTTGAGGGTTTCTATAACTAAGGATTTTGTAATTAAAATTTTTGTATAGTGATATTTATGAATTAAGTGTCCTATAATTTTCTTCTTCTTAGTAAGAAAAATATTTATATAAAAATATTGTATGTTATATTTTTTCTTTTCCTTATTGCGCATGATTGTTGTTATCATTTCTTCTCTCGATCTCATTGTCCGACCGGCGGCCATTTACCTACAATCTAACAATTTCAAATTTGAGATAAAAGAACTGCGCCTTGAGCATGAGGGGTAACTATACCGGTTCTTAACCTTTGAGATTCTATTGGGCTGCTTGCTTCTACTATTTTCAACAATATTACATTGAATATCAAACTTCTATGAATTTCTAAAGTTATGGATATTTTTGATGGAAACGGATGGTTTTAGCCTCCAAAGGCTGGGCTCTATCATCTCTTGGCCGGATTTCTCTCCCCACTCTAAATTGTTTGATATCGTTTTTTGTCCCTACAATCGCATGGTAAATTCTCTAATAAATTGGCTTTGCATATCTTTCAATCTAAGGCCTAATATATGTACTGAAATGACCTAATGTAGGGTGTCAATTTTATCTCTGCCTATACTTTTATTTTAAAGACCCTCTCAGGAGATTGGATTGGCCAGAGTTGATCCATCTTTGTTTTTTTATGGGAGGCATCCGTAAGCCATTTCTAACCTATTCTTTCCATGATACAAAATGCATTTGGTTTGAAGAGTTGAGAAAGATTGAGTATTCCTGATCGAATGATATTAGATGGGCGCCAAATATATAAAAATTAAATTTACTAACGTAAAAAAATAATAAAAATAATGTTAGGCCATTATTATTTATTTTATTTAAAAAGTCAGGAATAAATATTTATTTTGTAATGTCAAACTCTCTTATCGGGATCATATATAAGTGTTATTATTTTGAACGTTCTATAAATTAAATTTCTATCGCTGAAAATGTCCAACAATGAAGAAGTACCGACACCTTATATCATTAAGATATTTCAACTATTTTTAAGGGCCCGTTACGTGTCATTTTCATTTTAATTTTTTTGGGAATTCTAGTCATTTTCTTTATATGTTTTAGTGCTCTTTAATATACCCTCAGTTTTTTTTTTTTTTTTGTCTCCAGATGGTCGATTGAATCTTAATTTTTGATATAAAATTTTTGATATTTAAATTTTTGAATATATATATATTATTTATTAAAAATATTTTATTTTAAAAATAAATGATTAATATTTAAAAATAAAATCTTTTTATGGTCATGAAAAAAATATAGCCCTTGTAATCCGTATGGTCCACCGCCTGGGTAAAAAGGGACGATTGAAATTGAAGGAACGTCGTCTCCATCTGAATGAGAATTATGACTTCCAAAAGCGTGGGTGTCTTAGGATTTAGGGCTTTTTTATAGGGGCCCCCCACAATCCTCTAAAATTTTCTCGAAACTATCCCTTAAAGTACACGTAACGTAAGCACGTTTGTTAAATGGGCCCAATCCTATTATGTATTAAAAATGTGTATTGAAACTATCTTATAAAACAATAAAATTGGCCTTAATTTTTATATTTTGAAGTTTAAAATTTCTTTATCATTATTCATACTTTAAAGACGATGATTTTGTCATAATAATATAGATAATTAGTATTATGAAACATATTAAATATGTTAAACTAAATTATAAAACTAACCATATAAATTATTAACAATGAATATTTATGAAAATATAAAATGGTCAAACCTTTTCAGGATAGTTAATTTAGCTTACTAAAAGGTCTTATCTTGATAACCACCCATAGCGTTGTTGGATCGTTCTTGGACTCCGCGTGTCATGTTTGGGCCCCCAAACCATCATTGAGGGGAAGCCCATTATAGGCTCTCCAGTTGAACCTGAGCCCATTTTGGCTTAGCATTTGAATTCTCTCTCTCTCTCTCTCTCTCTCTCTATATTTATTTTTATGCTTATAAAAAAATAAACAGAAAGCTGATAGCTCAACAGTGTACACAGGGTCCTGATTTTTAGGTTAAATCGTTGAGGTCTCCAAACCTTTTCTAGCACAAAAATCATTTTTTTATATTTTATTTTTCTTTTCCAATGCATTTTATCTATGTATATACGATTATTCTATCACATGAAACAACAAAATGACCAATAAATTACACAAATAAAATATTATAAATTACTTATAATAAGTATCAACTTAATTTATGAATTATGGTGACATTGGAGAAATCTTAGATAAAAAGTCATTACTAAATGTAAGTATAAAAGATGCATAGGCGCATTTTTGATAAAATGCTTGAACTAATTTGCACATAAGGAGATCATATGTGCCAACCGTTTGGATAAGGGTACTGGAGGAAAGCATTGAAGGGGCAAACATGTGCAATTAGGCTTGGCTATAGCATAATGTATGCACGACTGGGATTAGTTAAATTATAAAAAAAAAAACCTACTTTTGTCACTTATTTTATAGCTGATTTTAGAGAGAGAAAGAAAAAATATGACCAATTTAAGATTATCTTTTAAAGAAATTTTTAATATTTTCGTACAAAATGGTTAAATTTTAATTTGTACTCTATTTTTTGTTCATCATAAGTATATTATTATAGCTCTTTTTAAAAATATATTACTTGTTATTTTTATGTCGATTGGTTAAATTGATCTTTTTATATATCATATATAAGTATATCAATATTATATGGTTTTTATATTTTTGATATAACAAATGAAATATTTCTTACAATGAAGGGAGAGTATTTACTGATAAAAGAGATGCTAATGACACCCCTTGTAAGTGTGGGTGTTGAGAAACCCACTTCATAATAAATGCATTATGCATTCTAATCAATGACTGAGCTTTGTCTCTTAATTTATCATTGCTAGTAATCCCTTAGCTACAACACCCACATAAACTCAGTCGGTGGGAATGAAAATGCAGTTATTTAGAGTCACAAAGACCAGTAGATTCATCACAGTAGCCATCCCGATCAAGCAATCTTGGAGGCGGAGCACTTAACAAAGGCGACGATGGGCTGCCATAGGCGTTGCGCCGCTTGTTTCCGCAGCCCAGACTTACTCTAGTGCTCACGCCAGTTACGGGGTTTGTCCCATTTGCATATTTGCACAGAGCCTGAAGGAACAATTCAACCAATGGTCATTAATTAATGATGGCGCGCCTCAAAAAATCCCAAACAAGATCGTCTAAATTACACATTTTGTGAAGGAATAGCAATGCAAGTTAAATTGAAGTGATAAGCCAGGAAACTTAATTCTAATTTAAAATTAAAATATTAAGGTTTAGTAATAATTTATAGATATGGAAATTGTTTTTAATAATGTACCTGTTTCTGAGGAAGGTCCAAAACGGCATCACTGAAGTCGGCACCTTCAACGATAGCACCGGCAAGATCACTGCGAGTGAGAACAGACCTTACAAGAACGGCATTCGTAAGATTCGCTTCATTCAGAACCTGACGAAGACGATCTCCCAATCACTAATTTCACTTGAATCCATAACCTAACTTACTAATTAGCAATAAATTGTTCGAATATTACCATTCGGTCCATCAACGTGTCGCTCAAATCAGCACCTAGAAAATGGCAAAATTATTCAGTTGCTGCGAAAGTAATCGCGAAATCAAATGGAATTGTACAATAATTTTAAGCATAGTTGAAAAAATTGTCAAATGTACAATTTTATTTAGTTTCATAGGGCCGTACCGGTGAAATTTGCTCTGTAAGCAACAGCTTTCTCAAGGTATGCTCCATTGAATGTAGAACCGGTAAAGTCGGATTCCCTCATATCCGCAGCTGTAAAATTAGCCCTCCTGTTTCATTCATTCAGACTTGATCAATGAAATTTAACAGAAAAAGCTACTATCATTTCTCAGTTGCATGGTCTCTGAGAAAAACAGAGTACTGGGAAAAAGAGAATTTTCCCGGTTGCTCTATGCAGTCATTTTCCTTTCTTCTTGTCTCTGCAATTCAATTACAATAACCATGACATGATTTTAGGATTGATTACCTGAAATTTTCATTCACATGGACAGCTTTTCTGCAAACAGCGGAAGAATCAAGGGCTAATAAACGACAATCGCAAAACAGAAAATTGTGCCAACAGCTGCTGGAATTAAGGAGGAAATTATACCGCAGATCAGCGGAACCGAATTGGGCTGCAGACCCGATGCCGAATTCACCACGAATATCAGCTTCGTACTTATTGAGATCAGCCGAAGCAGGAAAGCTTGAGCTGAAGCTGACAACTGCCGCCGCCAGTGCCGCTGAAACCAGTGCCCTCCACCGTTTTGAATCTGCCAAGCCTTTAATGTACTTATTTTAGTGGCTAAACTACGGCCGTCTACCTCAAGAAAATCGGCATTGTTTTTTTTTTGGGGGGGCGGGAGAGAGAAGAACAGAAGAACTCACCAAGTGCTTCGATTTGGCTTCTGGAGTTCATGCGGAAACAAACTATGGTGGCTGATTTTGAGGGGCAATTCGAAAAAGTTGGAGTTTTAGAGGAAGAGGCAGTTAAAGATTTCATGGGAAGGAAAGAGATTGAAGCTGCTGCCATTTTTTGTGTTTTCTTTGCAGACGTATCTCCCCTGTAGGACGGATTAAATCAGCGGATGAAGAAAGAAAATCGGGTTGAAGAAGAAACAGAGATCTCGGATGGATAGCGTCTGGATATGACGACGACACGTGTGAAACTCTTTTTGCTGTCAAAATAAATAGATTTTTTCTAATTCTATTTTTTAAAATTAATCGTATATCCCTCTAATACAACAAAATTAAAACAATATTTATTAAAAAAAATATTATAAAATATATAAATTTAGATGAATATTTCATATGCTAATAAGACAAAAGTGTTTTCTTTTTTTTTTTTATATTGGGGCCGTTTGCATTGCCTACTAATTACCAATTAAAAATATTCATTTATTTAATTATAAGGACAAATAATTTAATTTCTTTGGACTGATTTATATTTTTGATTTTTTCTTATTTTTGGAATAACTAATATCTTATTATCCATTTATATATAAATAAATTTATATAAAAATAATAAAATATTGTTGTGTCTCATCCCACTCGATTGATAGACACCAAGCTCACTTATTGAATGCTTACTCGAAAGGAAAAATTTTTGTTTTTCTTTTTTCAATAACTTTTCATGCTTAATTATTATTTTCGATGAAATAACAACTATAATTAGTAATATTTATTTTTATTAGATAAAAACTAAGCAAATTTGCACTTGTTGGATTATTTAATCTTATGTTATTTATAAATATATCCTCATATTAACTCTTAAAAAACAATATATATATATATACCTAATATGTACATATATATGACTTATTTTTTCACCTCTTCATAAAATCTTATATCCTTTTACATTGATAATCTTTCTCTTTCAATGAATTTGTACATTCATTTGATTCAAATTTTTTGAGTTTATTGTTAGGGTTTTTTTCAATTAGTTAGAAATGCTGTTAAATGTCATCTTTATTAAAGTGTTAAAGTTTATAAAATTGGTAAAATTGGTCCTCTTTCTCCCGGGTGAGGATTTCACCTTTAATTTATATACTAATCATACACAATATTTTAAAGCTTTCTTTTCTTTTAAAGGGTATTTTTAGAATTAGTTAAAAATATTGCTAAATGTTATCTTGATTAAAGTGGTAAAGGTTATGAAATTGGTAAAAATTATATCTTCGTCTCTGGTAAAGACTTTCTCTTCCATTTGTGCACTGCTACCGGTTCAAATTTTTTTGTGTGATCTTTCTCATTTAATTATTGTGTAATCTTTTCTTAAATCCTGGGATATATGGCAGCGTGGTTTAAACATATTACACCCATTTATGGTTATTCAATTTTTATGTTTTATATTCATACTAGCAGCCGATGATAGTGTCCATCCACGATCCTCTAATCCATCCTTCTAAATTATCTCCATTTGATAAAATTCTTTTATCTTTTGCTGATATGTTCAAACCATGCTGTTATATATTTCAGAATTTGAGAAAGATCACACTGTAATTATATAAGAAAGATCACATAACAAAATTTGAACCGGAAGCATGCACAAATGAGAGAGAAAAGTCCTCACCAGAGAGGAAGATGATCATTTTACCAATTTTACGATCTTTAGCACATTAATCAGGATAACATCTTGTTGGGGTATTCTTGTAATTTTGTGTTCTAAAAATAGACAAATGCACGAGGACTGCCTCAGAGGTTCTATCCGAGAGGTAGACATGGACGAGGACGTTAGAAATCCAAAAACGTATTTGGCGATTGGATGAATTGGACAAGGACTAAATATTTTCCGAGAGGTGGATAATAAATACGCTGAAAATATTTATTCTCATGAGGCCAAAGAAAAAGTATTACCAATGAGATATTGGACATTATTCAACTTCCAAGTGGCAGAGGCTGCCTAACGCATTAGGCGTGCGGACGGCCATGGCAGCCTAAGGGGACATAATATTTTGAAATTGGTCATCACGTGGCCTCCCCTAGTATTATAAATAGGCTACGTGAGATTGAGAAGATAAGAGTGAGTGAGAGCTTGTAAAGTGTTTAATTATTATTATTATGTACTATTATTAAGGTGAAGAGGAGTGCACCATTATTATTAAGGAGAAAGATAAAAATAGAGTGAAGAGAAAAGAGAGTGCTTTTCTTATTTGCTCATGTTTTCCTTATTATTTGGGTGTGTAGCGGATTATTATTATAATTTGTAACCTATTTCACATAATGGATTACCTTATTCACTCGTTTTTCCCTCTGGTTCTGCAAGGTTTCAAATAAATAAATCTGGTGTGTTTTCTTTCCTTTGTTGGCTTCTCCAACCAAGCGCCGTCCTCTGTCCGAACGATTTGTCCTCTCGATCATTGCGCTCATCATTCTCTTTATAATAACGTTGTGACTCCAACACATCTAACGATATTTTTAATTAGTTCTGAAAATACCCTAAAAGAAGAAAACTAAGAAAAATTGTGCAGGATGAGTACATAGATTGAAGATCAAGTCCTCGCCATTGAGGAAGAAAACCAATTTTACTAAATTTGCAAATTTTAACATGTTAATCGGGATGACATTTGACAATATTTTTAACCAATTCCATTAAAATCCTAAAAGAAAAATTAAAAAAACCCCAAAACAATTGAGTAAGATGAGTACATTAATGTAAGAGGAAGACTAAATAAAATTGGTGTGTATTAGGTGTACACCTATTAAATCTCTTAACTCTTTGCTCTTACACGTAGTCCTTCATTGAAACCATGCATGACTAAATAAAACGGCAGCTATTTTATTGTTTTGGAATGCATAAAAACTTTTATTTTACAACAAAATTTTAAAATTTATATAAAAATTCATTAGAAAGTTCTAAAAATTTATTATTTATATAAATTTTTTTGAGAAAAGGATTTTCGAAAAAAATTAATATTTGGGTAACAAGTTGCATACAACTAAGAACATATATTTAAAAAAAAAAAAAAGAACACCACCTTTCTAATTTTTATATTTATTGTAAGAAAACAAGAAAATTTATACTTATCCAAAGTAAAACATAGTTTTGATGCATCCTATATTCTCCTGTTTACTACTAAAATAGAGAACATATTCATTTTTTTGTGGTTGAGACATTTAAAAATTGATCCGTTTTATTTTTCACCGATTTTATTTTTGAAAAATACATTATACTTCCTAAATCCAACTACAATGCCACACCACTAAAAAGAATCGAGGTCAATGAGGAGGCCCAATTTGTGTAGAATCCATTACTAACCAGCCCGTAAAACACTTTTCAACACATTTTAAAAAATCAAAATAAATTTTATATGTTGAGTGTGAAATTAGTCTTTTCTCTTTATTTAGTTGTACTTGCTTTAAGATTTTAAGAAGGTTTAAACATAAAAAAAACAAACTCAATTA
Source organism: Nepenthes gracilis (assembly GCA_033239525.1). Taxonomy (NCBI): domain Eukaryota; kingdom Viridiplantae; phylum Streptophyta; class Magnoliopsida; order Caryophyllales; family Nepenthaceae; genus Nepenthes; species Nepenthes gracilis. The sequence goes on from BSYO01000009.1 coordinate 6,571,856, forward strand.
AGTCAAAATTGAGAAAGAGAACTTTTTTAAATATAAACCTAAGTATTAGTTGTGTGTGATTAACATGAATTTAAGAAAAAATAATGATAAACTTAGATAAATCATTGAATCTAGGTCATCTATTCTCATGACTCATGGCAATACTTTTAGACGACCTAGTATTTTGGGAGTTCATATTCTGAAAATAATTATTTTTTAATATGAGGCCTATATATTTTTATATATGTCAAATTATTTAATGAGTAATCCTTTTCTAAGTTTGCGTCCTATTACAAATGCCATAATAATAGTAAAGTGTGCGTGTTAATTATTTAATTTGAAAGAATATTATATATATTATAAAGCATCAATAGCTACATTAGAAGATATTGATCTTGAATGATAATTCAATGGTATATTTATCCTTAATATTCTTCCTCGAACTCAAGATGCTTTAAAAGGGATCAATCTTTAAAAATCCTTTGGAAGGAAACTAGGTGAATTCCCTATATAAATGTCAATCATCCGATCAATTGAAAAAATTGTGAGAGGACGAAAGATTCCTTTCTTGAGGTAATAATGTATAAAATGATAATTGATCTTATTATAATTTATGCATTCATAAAAATATTATTGCAAATAACCTTTCTAATTGTTATACCAAATGGGAGTCCTCATAAACATTAATATCTTATTAAAGTTAACAAAGATAAAGAAGTTTAGATGTATTAAGAGAATTTCTTTACAAGAAAAACCAGTAATAGATTTTGTCAATATCCGCACTTTAGTTTTAAACCAAAGAAAGTTCGAGAGAAAATTGTCGGATTTTGCAGTGAATAAAATGTAGAGTTCATATAAATTAATTGACAAGATTTATTGCATAGTCAATATCAAACTGAGTATTAATGAGATATGTATGAATTCTAATCAATTGCTAATAAAAGTAGCATCAAAGAGAGACTCATCATCAATAATGTAAAATTTGACGTTATATTCTACGCTTAGTAGTTGTCTATAGTTAGTGAGCTTAACAACCAAAGATTACTTAAATTATGTCAAATGTTAATTATTAAATATTGTAGTTATCTCAAATCACGTAACAAAGAAAGTCCAGATTATTTATTTCAAAATCCAGACGGTCAAAAATAGTGTTGACCGGATTAGCTCTTTCCAATCTTGGGCCTTTGGGTCCCGATATGGTTATAATATAATGAATTTTACGGTCATGAGAATTGAAGGTAAACCTTTATGAAATAGTAAAACTAAACTGTCCATCTTTTTATTGTATAATATATGGCAAAGATAGCATACCAGAAAATGATGGTACCAACGAGGAGGTTTATTCTTTGATATATATATATATATATATATATTTTCTCCTGTTTACTAAATGCATGTCTAAAATAGAGAACATATTCATTTTTTTGTGGTTGTGACAGGAAAAAAATTAATTCCAAGTTTTATTTTTCACCGATTTTATCTTTTGAAAAACACATTATACTTCACAAAATCCAGGGACTACAATGTCAAGAGTACAAGCCCAGAATAAGCTAGTCGAGCCCAATGAGGCGGCCCAATATGTGTAGAATCCATTACTAGCCAGCCCGTATAAAACCTTATTTTTCTATATATAATATTCAATTTTCATTTTAAAAAATCAAAATAAATTTTATCTATTGAGTGTGAGTTGCAGAGGGGGTACGAGAATTAGTATTTTTCTCTTTATTTAGTTGTACTTGCTTTAACATATTATTTTCCCTACCGATGAATTAAACTAGACATATTTTCTAAAAAAATAAAACTCAATTAAGTCAATAACAATTAATGAATATATAACTTTTTTAAATATAAACCTAAGTATTAGTTGTGTAAGATTAACATGAATTTCAGAAAAAATAATGATAAGTTTAGATAAATCATTGAATCTAGGTCATCTATTCTCATGACTCATGGCAATACTTTTAGACGACCTAGTATTTTGCGAGTTCATATTCTGTAAAAATAATTATTTTTTAATATGTAGAAATATGAAGAAAGATTTTTATATATTTTTATATATGTCAAATTATTTAATGAATAATCCTTTTCTAAGAAATTGAGGAATCCTATACTACAAATGCCATAATAATAGTAATTATGTAAAGTATCTCAATAAAAAATGTTAATTATTTAATTTGGAAAGAATATTATATATATTATAATATACATAAGTAGCTACATTAGAAGATATTGATCTTCTAATTTTAAAAAAATATAATATTTTTTATAAAAAAATATGTTATATCCTTAATATTCTTTCTCGGACTCAAGATGCTTTAGAAGGGATCAACTGGACTTTGAAAATTGGATTTCGATGTGTAAACTAGGTGAATAAACTTTTATAAAAATGCCATTCATCCAATCAATTGAAAAAATTGTGAGAGGACGAAAGATTTCTTTCATGAGGTAATAATGTATAAAATAATAATTAATCTTGTTATATTTTGTACATTTATAAAAATATTATTACGAATAATTTGGATAAAATTATAATTATTATAATAAAGGGGAGTATTACTGAGCTGATAAACATTAATATCTTATAAAAGTTAACAAAATAAAAAAGTTTAGATGTATTAAGAGAATTTCATAATAGATAAAGAAAACCAGTAATATATTGTTAGTCAATAAGGTCGCCCACTCAATTAGTTTCAGAATATATTTAGAACTCTAAAGAAAAGTGAGAGAAAAAGTGTAATTTATAAAATAAAGTGTCTTTCATATAGTGAAGAATATGAAAAATATATTTGCAGTGAATAAAATGTAGAGTTGATATAAATTACTTGACAAGATTTATTGCATAGTTAATATCAGACTAAGTAATAGTGAGATATATATGAATTCTAATCAATTGCCAATAAAAAGTAGCATCAAAGAGAGACTCATCATCAATACTGTAGAATTTGACGTTACATTTTAGAGAATTAGTAGTTGTCTATAGTTAGTGAGCTTAACACAAGAAAAAAGATCCAAAGAGTACTTAAATTATGTCAAATGATAATTATTAAATGTTGTAGTCATCTCAAGTCCAAAAAAGTAACAAAGAAAGTCGAGATCATTTATTTCAAAACATTGACTCAAAAAATAGTTAAGACCAAGGATGTTATAATTACTATCATAAGTAATGATCATATCATTAATACAGAGTAGGAAAATAGTGATATCGGTTGTAGTATAATGAATAAATAGGGTATGGTCATGATAATTGGAGGTAAACCTAAATTATGAAATAGTAGAACTAAACTTGAGAAATTAAACACGAAAAATCTTTTTAAGATTGTATAATATATGACAAAGATAGCATACCTGTTCAAAAAAACGATGATACCAGTGAGGAGGTTTATGTATACTTTCTCAATCAAGTTGTCGTATAAAAATATATTATTTATATCAATTTGAAATCAGGGCTATTGGTATGTAGTAGTAATAGAAGTAAAAGTCATTTCATAATTAATATCAAATTTATATGTAAAGTTGTTAGCCATAAGATAAACTTTGTAAATAATTTTCAAACCATTAGAATTTATTTTTTATTTGTATATCAATTTATTTTCTACTAAATTCTCACCAAGTGGAAGAGCAACAATATCCCAAGTATGAGCTTCATAAGGAGTATCAAGCTCTCTGATATAGCTTATTAATAGAGAGGGTTAGAGTATATTTTATGATAGTTGTATGGTTCGTGAAAAATAGTAAGAGTACAAAAACAATGATAGTCAATGAAGATCCATAGCAGAGACGTGGTTGTGAGATCAGAGTGATCAGACAATTCAAAATCATTAGGAATCGGTGAGCATACAAGTTCGACATCAAATAAGAATTCTGGGAGAGGGTCAAAGGTCGGATCAATAAAAATTTAAAAGAAAGTAGAAGATTTTGAAAAAAAAATAAGGAAATATTAGTGAAGTTTTTATATTCTCAGAATTTAATATTTCTAAAAATATAAGGACAGTTGGCTATGAAATCATAACACCAATAGTATTTATATTTAATGTAATAACCAAGAAAGTAATAAAATTGAGAGCGATGTTCAAATTTGATACGCTCACGATAAGGTACAAGGACAAAATAAGTAGAAGCAATATTTTAAGGGATTAATCATTTGCCTTTTTATAGAGATATTCATATGACGATTGGTTGAAAGTGGTGAGAGATGGAATTTGATTAATAGTTTAAATAGCTGTATGAGTAGCTTCACCCTAAAAGGAATCAAGAAGATAACTAGAAGTGAGGAGAATATGAACGGTATTAAGAATATAATGATACTTACATTTAGTATGACCATTTTGTTAAAAAAGTGTAAGAATATGATAGGATATAGTATTTGTTTGTCAACATTCATCGAGAAAAGAGATGGAGTTATATTCCACAATATTATTGGAATGAAAAACTTTGACCGTGTTATGGAATTAGGTTTTGATCATTTAATAAAAATTGTGGTAGGCATTAAGTAACTCAAATCGATCATATAAAAGGCAATCCATATATAGTAAGAATTATCATCGATAAATATAACAAAGTAGCAAACTTATCATTTGTTGGACTAGGAGCAAGACCCTAGATATCAAAGTAAATCTGATTAAAAATACGGAGTCTAAGTGTCACTTTTATTAATAGATAGGGTTGTTTATTTGCTTAAATTATCATATATGCAATCAAAATTAACTTTGTATGAGTAACTATTAGAGACTAAAGTTTGAACATGAGATAAGAAGGAATTATCAAGTTGACTGTGCAAGAGATTGGAAAAAATATCGCAAATAGTACATTCAATAATTAGACCAACAGATATAGGATTGATCGACAAATTTGGAATTTGATAAGCAATTGGAATATAGAATCCGTGTGCAAGTATATGGCCAGCATAATCGATAAGCATATGAGAACCATTTGTAGAAAGAATATGATTAGTTTTTTGTCGAATATCCCCATAAAGAAGTTCTATGAAAGTAGCGTCAAATGTACGTAGAGAAGAGCGATGGAGTAATAAGACTCTAGTGTACTCAAAATTAGCACTAATGTTCATCATAAAATAAATAAATTGTTGATGATTTTGGTCCTCTATAAAGAATTCAATAGGCTGAGCATTTAGAAATGTATAATCTATTTGCAAAACTTGATCCCAAGGGTTATTAACTTAATAGTGAAATTAGCTATTAATTGCTTACGTTCCTAATATGTCTAATGAAGTTTAGATTTCAGTTAAAATTGGTGAGCAACGTTATTAGAGTAGTGGCAGTGATTCGCAAGAAAATTTCTAAGCGAATTTCGTATTTTAAAATTTTAGAAGGTAACTTTAAATGAAAAAAATTTATATGTTAATAAACTAAGAGAGTCTTTTATAATGAATTTCTTTCTATTCATCAAGAGGCTTGCCGAATTCTTTTGATGTCACGTGATTTGTTTTTGTGGTTTAGGTTTTGTCCCTGTGACATGATATGTCAAAATTTATAATTAATTAAAAAATAAATATTTGCTAAACTAATGTAATATAGTTGGCATTGTTCAAAATAATTTTAAAAGGACAAGTAATATTATTTGATAAATACATATTTAGTAAAAATAATATTGATCGGAAAATGATAATCGATAGGAGAGATTTGGTTGAAAAGTTGCCATGAAATCGCCAAAAAAAAGTTCACTTGAAGGCGTCCGAAGTGGCCGAAAAAAGTCGCTGGGGAATGTCACCAGCAGCGGTCGGAGGCCAGCGGTGGTAGGCGGTCTAGGCCAGGGAGGGGAAAAAGAGGGAGAGAGGCCGGTTTAGGCTTTAGTAGTTTGGGCCGTGAAAAAATGAAAGGGGCAAGCGAGCCTAGGCTGTGAAGGTGGACCGTCTACTAACCAAAACGACGTGTTTGGATTAGATTTTCTATTGAAGTGCTGCGTTTCATGAGACTCTTAAGAATGCCGGCCAAAGAGTTTAAATGAGGCGTTTGAAGTTCAGTACAATTCAAAGTACATATTATTTATATATCTATTTATTTATTTATTATTTATATTAAAATTATTAAAAATAAATATAGATTTTATTTATTTTAATTTTTTGTCTTTCCAATTTTTCTCTCTATACTAATTTTAATAATTTTAATGTAAATAAATATATAAATATTATTTTTCTAGCATATTAATCCAAGCACCATTAATCGAAGTGCTCATCTTTGCACAAAATTTACGGTATGTTGATAAATGGACGTGAAGACAAACAAGGCAAAGCTGAGGAAACGAATAAAATTTTTTTCTAGGTTTTATAATTATGTTTGTAGTTTTAGTTTTTAATGTAGCCAAAAACTATGAAAAATTATTCAAAATTTTAATTCGTATATTAATATCAAAACAATGCTAAAAATTCTAAATATATAAAGATTAAAAATAAATGAGAAATTTAGAGATTTTTTATATTAAATCTAAAAAAAATTATCCTTACATATGATAATAAAAACTAAAAGATAAATTAATAATATAATCCAAAGTTGATAATATATATATATATATATATATATATAGACATACATACATATATACATATGTATATATGTGATGCGTCCCAAAATTTGGGTTATCGTACAGATTAGGGGGCCACTTGGTCTTTCTCAACGGGTCAAATTGAAGTGAGTTTGTCTCCGTCTCCAATAACCTGAATCCTATGCAACACAACTAAAAATAGACGGTTAGAAGATTGAGTAGGATTCATTTCTCGATATATTCTTCGACGTTCAAATCAAAAAACTTTCTCAACAAATAAAAAGATGTGATGTATGAGGGAAATGCGTTGATAGATGTTATGGGGATTGAATGTTTGGGTGCACATGGTTGAGGGACGATTTATGGATATATGCAATCGATGGGCGGTTTAGAAGTGCGCCCAATCGAGGGACGACTTACAAGGTGGGCTTGGCCTAGGGACAACTTACAAGTATACGCCCGGCCTAGGGGCGGCTTATGATATGTGCCTGACCGATGGGTGGCTTAGAGATGACACTTAGCAGGGATGACACTCAACAGGGAGTGTCTTAGAGATGCATTCTTGGGAGATCAGCTATTGGGAAGAGGAAGGAACTCCGTTGAATATGCCCAATCAAGGGACAGTTTTACGAGGTATACTTGATCAGGGAGCAACTTAGAGATACGGTCTTGGGAGAATTGTTGTTTAGAAGAGGAAGAAACTCCACTAAATGCGCTTGGCCGGGGGTGGCTATGTGACATGGAGGAGTTAGTCCGATGGATGCACCTGCCAATGGACAATTTTGAAAGATGGAGAGTGGTTGCCGAGAAGAATAGCATAGTGCACCCGCAAGGGGGGTGGCTAATCGGAGGAGGGAACGAATCTTGGGCAACGGTGATGAAGGTAGGAACGCTTCATGGCATCCTTTCTGTCTTCAGGCAAAGGGGTTTTCTATGCCTCGCTTTGCGAGTCGACTCCACCTGCCTTACAACGAGAGAATTCAAAACTGGCATAAGCCCTACATAAACACCGGTTGGAGTAGGAGCAGGAGAATGGGACATCTTAAGAGAGTGTGAGCCTGCACACCTTCTAAGTTTTTTGCCTTACTCCTCTCGGTGCTTTTCTTTTCTCCCTGTCATCGTTTTTCTTTTACTCTCTCTTGCTTTGAACTTTTGGTTGTCAAAAGCCTTCTTTTCTCCACTAAGGAAGGGAGGCATTTGTAGACGATGGAGGTGGTTCAGCCCGAATCGGCACCAAGAATGATAATAGCTATTCACTTGAATTTACTGAGCTATGCAAATAATCATGGAGGCTGTTAATGATTGTTGCATTTTTGGAAACGATTGTGTAATAACGGGTGCTTAACATGACAACTATGGCTGTCGTCAAATATCCATTCATTCTCTGTGCTATCCTTTGGCTAGCAATTATGGTAGTTGCATTTTGAAGAAGATTCACTGAGTTGCTGCCATTTTGGGTTGTGCGCAATGTCCGAAAAAAGATCTGTTGGGTTGGTGCCGACAAGCTATCAAGCGGCCACTGCAGACAATGGTTTGATAGGGGCACATGGGCGTACCTATTGGGCTTGCTTGATGGCTACATGGGCCTTTTATCAAAGCTGGAGTTTCTGAGTAGGTGTGCATGGGTCTACCTATTGAGTTTGTGCTATCAAGCCGAGTGGACAAAGCTGCGCAGGCCGCTCGATAGGCATTTAGGGGCTCTTGTGCTGGGCTTAAAGAAATTTTTGATAGGCTGTCCATCTACTATAATTTAAAAGATTTGGGCCGACCCATGATATTGGACCTATCAATATGAAATTGATGCATCCTAACAATCTAAATTAATATACAAATTAACGAGCCGCCTAATCTTATTTGAATGTTTAGATAATAACGAGTTTAATTTTTGTAACCTTGAACTTGAATGCTGTACACCATAATAGAATAAATTATAGGTAACAAATATATGATACTTATACTCAATAGATCGTCCAATATTTAAATCAGTAATCTTTCTATTCAAATTAAAAAGATGATAAGGAAGTAAATATTGAAAATTAACGATAACGTTGATGAGTGTAGATCTAAAAGATAATACTCTTTTTGGCGCACTCAAAAGTCTGATTGTTTTTCTCCTCTCTTTCTCCCATTCTTTGTTTGGAAAAAGACATATTTATAACTTGGGTCTTGCTCGACCGATTAGCATCTGAATTCTCTACACGTGGTCAAAGCCATTTCAAACAAATTACAGGAGGGGTTACTTTTGGCGAGTTAATATCATCCCAATTTAATGATAAGGATGCCTGACCAATAATGATATGACTATTTTATCTTTTGATTATTTTTTGTTAACTAGTCAATCGGATTAGACTTTTCAATTAATATCCCTGACAGTTATTATCTAATAGACTGAGTCTGATTTCATCATTTTTTCGTATGGACTGCTGATATTTTGGGACTTAATTTTAGCCTACGTTGGGCTGATCCTTTTTAAGCCATACCCATCAAAAATATATATATTTGAAGTTATTGTTAAGAATAACATGAAAAACATATATTAAGCGCATATTTTTACTAGTTTTGTTAAGAGTAAGCCATACAAAACTAGCACAACATATATTAACATAATATTTATTTATTTATTTATTTCTATTACCATGAATTAATGAATAAAATGTTATGTCACATTGAATATTTTAAAATTTTAAAAAAAATATATATTTTTGGTAAGTAATTTATATTAATCATCAAAAGGCTTTATATGACAACAAAAACTATATACCACAACGAATCAATTCCCAATTAAAAAATACAACCAAAATTCCAAACAATAAACCCAGTCATAAAAAAAATAAACATGAAAGATTCAAACAATGGAAATTGAAAAAAAATTGGAGGTGAAACAATGTCCAACCATTCAAAAGAAAGGCCCCTCCGATGACAATATTACTAGGATATATGTACCCTAGTTTCTCTGCTGAAATCTTAAATCTCATAATCATAATAAAAATTTTATCTTACATAAGATAAATAGTATGCTCACCGTGATTGTTGGTGACATTTTTAAACAAAAAAATATTACAATTATTTTAAATAAAGTAAATAGTAGGAGCTACTAATTATGCTAAAACCTAAAAAAAAATACTCTAATATATATATATATATATATGTACGTTATTCAATTAATAAATATTAATAAATTTTTATATAAGTATATATTGATATAAATATTAATATTAATATTAATATAATGAAGCATGCTTCTGGCTTTGCAGGCATGCATGCATGCAAGATGGCAGCGATGAAACTGTACAAACTGGGAGAAAAGAAAAGACTGTGGAAAAGGCTGGGAGAGTAGCTGTTTGTTGCTGTTTGTGGGGATACGAAGATCTATCAGTGTCTATCATCTCGTGCAGCTGTGGCTATGGGGTTTGTGCATCGAGTCATAATAAGCGTAATCTTTGCATTAAATTCGGATTCCAGGGGTAGAACCCACCTCATAAAAGTTTAAATTAATATTTATTAATTGAATAACGTACATATATATATATATATATATATATAGCATGACTGCCGAGAGACTTGCATTGCACCATTCCACTGTGCACTAACAGAGCTTTTTCTCTCTCTCTCTTTCTTTTTTTTGAAAAAAAAAGGAGAAAGGATATGGATCACAAGCTTGTTTTGTTACTGATAATTTCAATAGTTTGAAATTTCAGTTTAGAATATAAGGTATTATTTAGCAGACTCATTTATATTTTTTATATATATAGATAGTTGGACTCATTTATTGATTACTTCCGATCTTAACCAACAATGTTAGAGTTGATAGTGTGACTGAATATATATTGAATGTTATAAAAAAATTAAAAGAAACTAATAATATGAAGGATAATAATTATAAAAGATATTCGTAGAAAGGCATAATATCAACATTAACATATTAGTACGAGTTGCGATAACTCTTTATAAAGTTATATGGTCATTTGTATAGTAGCGTACGATTTGTTTTAAACAAAGTAGTTTCATATGAATCGTCATCACAAATCTGGGGGTGATTATATATGAGTGAGTGAAGAGTTTTAATTACAAAATCTTTAACAAAAAGTAATGGCTTAAGGTTACATTTTGATTAAGACTTCGTTTAGTGGACTTAAATATATCCCATATTGCCATTGCTGTGGGATTTTGTCCTTAGTCTCCTCAATCCTAGCATCACCAATGGCTGAAACAATAAATTACAAAAGCCAAAGGACCATGATGATAGGATGATTTTCCTATCAATCCTCTCAAAATTAATGGCAATCCTCTCAATTTCCTGCACCAATCTTTTAGAAATTAATATGATAGGATCATTTTCTATATACCTATTTTGATGTAAGGTCTAATGCATCTATTAGTTTGTGAATATTTTAGTTTGGATATCATTTGAAAAAATTGATGGACATTCCAAACATTTTCCACTATCTATTCACCTAAACTCCAAGGTGCATGCAATGTGATATTAAACTCTCAAATCCTACAATATCTTTGAATTGATTGTCAATTGTAATATTCATTATAGTTAATGATATAGACCCTACTTATTGTGATTTTTTAGTTAATAGAGAAAAGAAATTAATTAAAATGCATTCTCTCAGAATGTTATAAATTATAGAAATAAATATTGTCAAGTGTTCTATTTTGATATCTAAATATATTACGCCCATACATAGTAATCATTTCGAAGGCAAATTTGTATGTTTTTTGGTGTGATGAAAATGAAGAAATTGGAATGTCATATGACTCATTTCCATTATAACATTGGGAAGTATTGGGTTCACATAAATTCAAACAAATACATTCATATTAGATTTGGGAAAGCAGGTGTATTTTTTCAACCTAGTTTTTTTTTAATCATTTACACTTTCTCTCTTATCTTTTATATTATTGTAGACCCATTGCCTTATGTATCAAATATCATTTGGTCAAATATCAATGAAGTGAATAACCGATACTTTCCCAAACACAACTTTGAACAATGCATTTGGGACATCTCAATGTGATTAATACTGTTGTGTAACACATAGTTGCAACTCTAATTAATAGACTCATTATGTTAGCCAACAATGAGAGATGTTAGCTGAACTTTTTCACATGTTAGTTAAATTATGCTGCAACTGTCACACACACACACACACACACACACACACACACACACACATATATATATATATGAGGTTAAGGGGGATTCTATCTTAAAAAGATGGAGTTGTATATTTTTTTTAATTATAAAATAAATGGTCAATATATAAAAAGTAAGTTTCTTTATCCTTATGAGAGATAGAGCCATTCTGAATGTCATATATATGGGTTTTTATTCAACAATTATTTTGTTGCCAATTTTCTTTTGAAGCATGATGAAACTAGTTATATTTTCATCTTAAAATTAAGCCCGTAAAAGAACATTTTTTTAGTTTGTTATACAAGTGCAATTTTAGCACCCATAAAGGAAATAAACCATATAATACGTTATTCCGAGGGTCGTATATGTAGTACTATCGGTTATTAAAATATATAATTATTTTAAAACATTTATTAAGTTAAATTAGTTATTGAGACACGTTATTTTTTAAATAATAAAGATACGTTGATCATTAATCTTTAATAAATAGTAAATTTTTAAGAAAAATGATGAACAGTGCATAAGAAACAATAAAATTAGAAACAACAATTCTCCCTGTGTCCTATAAAAATTGGTTATGATGATTTTTAACATAAACGCCGAAGGTTGGGTAATTCATCCGAGAGGCCATATTTATTTTTCGTGAGTTTTCTGTAATAAGGGAAACAGTCCTCTCGGAGGGTACATGCTCGAGCCTTGTGCTATAACGCTATATGGCAATGAGAGTCAGCAGCGAGATGAAGACGATAGGACGGATATATTTAGGAGCAATGCTCAGAAGTCAGTCAGTCTTACACAAAGCTTGCTCATCTCCAAACATCTCTGTCAGGCAAAAGCCGCAAGGGAGGGACTGTCTAGTAGGTATTCTGATCACCAGATGGGCATTTAAGTGCATCCCCCTTCCCTCCCCTTAATTACTTGTGTATGTAGCTATCAAACCCTAGATTCTCATCTATATAGATATATATGGGTGTGTGCATTTGTAATTAAGAGATTTCATATTTAGTGTCCATCTCAAACATTTTTATATGGGGCTATAGATTATAATATCTATTTCAAACCTTTATGATTATTTCGTTAGTTGGGGTTATATATTACTTTTTTAATTTATAGATGTTATGTTTGATTTTTGATTTATAAATAATATACTGTGACATATTTAAATATATCATGTAAATTTTATATAATGGTTCTTATTTAATCAAAATTAAAAATTTTACACCCAAATATAAATATGTATATATTTTTTCAAGTTTGATAAATAAATTACTCATCAAAATTAAAATAGAATTTTTGTCAAATATTCTTATTAATAGATGATGTGCAAGAATAAATATATAAAGATTAACAATATGCAGAAACGTGGGTATGAAAATTAGTGATGTATAAAAATATATATTGAAATTTTAAAATTTTAATATGGTTTAAATAACATTCTAAAATTTTATGAGATAGGAGGAATATAATATGCATGCAAGTAAAATTGATAGTATGATAAAATATTATATATATAAATATTTAAATAAAATAATATTCAAAGATTTTAGAAAGATTAGTAATAAAGAAAAAAATGAGTTTAAATATATTTATTTTTATATAAATTTATTAAAAATTGGCTTGACTAATATTTAAATTAACTTTTTCATTCTTCCTCTTTATTCTTCTTTATTTCACTCATCTTTTTATATCTTCTCTTAAAACTCGGTAGAAAATGAGTTAAAATTGGCTAAATGACTTATTTATAAAAAAACTGACATACATGTGTTAGTTAGATGCAATTTAGGTGTTAAAACAAGTTTTATACTGCATATGAGTTTTTAATAGGAATGTATTAAGGGCCAACATTCTAGTTTAAACATATATGAATGTCAGTTAAATGCATTTTAAGTACCGGTATTTTCTATAGAACACAATTATATGTGGGGCAGACACACATCAAGTGCCATTAGGGTACATTCACTTTTATTTAACACTTAATTTTTTATTTAAATTTATAATTATTATTAATAATTTATCAACTTATTTAAATTTAAAATCTCTAAAATAATTCTTAGATTTTATAGTTCAGAGTTTCTTCGGAGATAACCTTACTTAGCCACTCACTGACTTGACTTTATCTATGAACCATTCAAGTCCACAACTAACTTGCTACTGTCCTCACGTAATGAACTCATTTTAGCAAGGAGATAGTCTTCACCCTAAGATCCAAATTAACGACAATCCCCATAGCCTGCATTAATCTTAATACGTTCCAAAAATCTAAATTAACATATAAATTAAAAAGTTGAGTTATTTTTTCAAAAAGTTTGAATAGCAATAGGTTCAATATTTATAATTTTAAATCTTTGAATAGCGATAGGTTTGATATTCGTAATTTTAAATCTTTATCTTACATACCGTAACAAAATGAACAAGAAATAAGATGTTTATGAAATTCATTCTCTAATATATTTTCTAAAGTTTAAATTAGTATTCTTTCTTTTTAAGATAAAAAATGAGAAAGAAAATATTAAAATGAAAAGAGAATGAAGATGAGTATGAATCAGGAAGACTACTTGATATACTCATATGTTTGAGTGTCATTTTCTCTTTTTTGGATCTCTTTTCCCTTTTAGGTTTTGGAGGAATCGTATTTATAGTCGGAGTTCTTATCCGTCTAGTTAGTTTTTGGAACTGCTATCTTTATTGTCTGTATTGTGAGTTGTTTCAAAACTGTTATTGAGAAATATTACTTTTGGTGTAATTACTTTTTCAATTAAATAGGAAAATCATTTGGTTATTAATAGTCAAACCATTTCGTTGATTTTTAAATCGGGTTATTTATTGACTCATCGTTATTCTTTGATTCTTTGGTAACTGCCCATTTGGTTTGAGCTCTCAATTAATACCTTGGAGAACCATTATTTAGTTCTTCATATATGTTTCATGCTTCTTTGTTTGAGCCGCTGAAATATGGGTTTTGATTCAAATTTTCACTGAATCGATTTGTTTTGGGTTATACCCAACAAATCTTATATCACCATATTTCAAATCGGACTGCCATGGAAGTGTTAGGGTAGATGGCATCCGACTACCACTACAAATAAACACAGTAAGGTAATGAGGAAAAAGAGAATGAATACACACGATTTTTTACGTGAAAAATCCTTATCAATTAAGGAAAAAAATTAAAAGACAATCAATCTACGAAACTAATTCCACTATGTGAGGTGGGAATAATTTTTTTCAATTACACAGTCAATAGAGAGAAGAAAATTGAAGAACAGAGCACAGTTAACACACTAGATTTTACTTACAATTGCTCTGACTTTTTTTTCACTATTTTTGTCACTCTTTTTGTTTAGCACATAGCCTCTTACTCACCCATCTCTCTAAAATAGCAACTCCATCTACTTGTTTTTAATATCGAGGTCCATATATAGCAAATCTGAAAAATATTTCATATCCACTGATAAGATCTATTCTTACTAACAATATGAATATATCCTGTATAAAAACTGCTTTTACATAACCGTTTGAGATCACGTATTCTCAAAAAAAATTTTGAGTTGGCACCATTCTGGATTTCCTGGTGGACGGCCCACATTCTACCGTCCGCGTTCTCCATAAGGTCAGTCAACGCCCGTTGATCGTCCTCTCCACATGACCGGTCAGTGTTGCCCGTATTGATTCTCTCAGCAATGCTGGGTATCTCATGCCTTCAATTGGTCAATTTGTTGCCCGTTAAAAAGTTTCGGTCAATATAGTTAACCAAAATTTTATTTGCATATTCTATGTATAGTAGTATATAAAGTCCACGTGCACCGTTCAAATCCTCTGGTCACAAGAACTTTTGCACGGGAGTGACTCCCAACAGGGAGATGCCAAGGAAGTGTAATGACTTCTGGAGAAATCATGGATTGATGCCAATCAATTGATTTTACGAAATTCCGCTAGGGAATTTTCTTCATTGTTTAACATGCACAGTGCTTCATGATATGGGCATGCTTCGAAATTTGAATACAGCGTGATCTCCATTGCCTTTGACAAGGCATCAAATTTCACAGCTGATAAGGCTGTAACCAAATGATTTTGGCAACGAGTGGCAGGTAGGATTTATTTTTTGTGCATTAATGACATGTTTGGTTGCAGAAATTAAAAAAAAAAAATTTAATTTTTACGGGAATTGAAATTTCTCCGTTTAGTTAGTTATAATGTGGGAATTGTTATTCCCA